>OY757002.1:6542700-7142700 GCA_963580505.1 Ennomos erosarius
CGATAAACATACCGGTATAAATCTAAAATAAATAAATAAATATAAATAAATAAGTATAGAGGTAGTTTATCGTCAGTTTATGGTTATAAAGAAGCAAATCCGATAGGCGTCCAAAGTGAGGTTTTATGGGGGAGGCAGTGTTTAGCAGTGGACGTCTGCCGGCTGATGATGTGTGATAGTATAATTATATCTATAAACTAAAGTTTGAAATAGAAGAAACATAACAAGTTATAAAACGAAAAAATATATTAAAACTCCAAATATATAGGTAACACGTTTTGCTGATGATTCATTTGTTACGTCATGTTTCTTTTTGATAGAATTCATCTGAAAATACAATTATCAGATGAATTTTTAGGAAAAATAATAATAATATTGAGTATCATTGAGGTGTTGTCGGAAAACACTTATTTAATAGAAGGAGGTCCTTAGTTTGGCAGTAAATAAAGGTAATTTTTCAGCTCACCATGCGATGTATATTTTAATTTACAGCTATTTACAAAATAAAAAGCAAGTGAATTTTTTCATGCAATATCGACTAAGACGTAGATTCTTACGTAGAATCAACGAGATCAGTTGTCCTTAGCAACCAAGAGCAATGGTTTTCTATGAGGCTACCATGGATGAAATAAAAAAAAGAAGGATTGAGTTTTGATTGACATCGAACTGAAGCCCAAAATGGCGGACATATTACATATGTGTGTCAGCTGAAAGTAGGGCGACCGGCTGCATATGATGTGAGCGTGTGCGTGTTCCGCTCGTACGTACGAAGCGTTCCGGCTTCCTAAGGGAGCTTCAGTTTCGGATCAGACGGGATTCCCTCCTTCTTTTTTTAATAGCTCCATGGAGGCTACATGAAAACTCTTTCATGGGCCGAGCACGCCACATCATTATAATGTCCTCATCAAATAATAAATGCGGATAAGAGAAATTATAGTCATCATCATCAGCCCGTAGATGTCCACAGCTGAACATAAGCCTCCCCCAGAAAGCGCCACTTTGAACGGCTGCTCGCCTCCTGCATCCACCGGCTCCCCGCGGTTTTCACCAGGTCATCGGTCCACCTAGTACCTCGTTAAAAATAGGATAGAGTTTCAATGTGGGAATAGCGTCAAAATATAAACGTATATGGTTAGACATTTTCATAAAACATTCAGCTTCAAAATGCTGAGAGCAAACCGTATCATGTTTTTGAGGAAACCAATTGCACTGTCCAGTTGCGAATATCTATTTATCTTTTATATTAGGATCTGTAGGAAACCTAATAAACATAAAAGATATTAATAGTTTAATTAGTAGAAGTCAATTTAACCACAAAATAAATTGAAAACATTTAAAACTTATTGTAACCAATTTCCGGATGGCATAATAGAAACTATCGATGTATCGATAATTATGAGGTTAACCAACGCATTACATCACTATCGGTACTTCTGTCATAGGGTAAGTTCGCCGGTTTTGCGACCACTTCCTATATCCGACCGTTTAATGTACATTTGATGAAAAAATACAAAAAATAAAAAGCTTGCGGTGAACACATCTCTAAAATATATTATGCCTACACAATTATGCCGAAATAGGTTCAGTTTTGTAACAAATATTATACGAGAAATCCCCAATTCTATTTTAAAGCTTTGAAGCTAAAAGCACATACATTTTAACTGCCAGTTTTCGACCACGTTTATCCACCATCTGGTACAAAAACTACAGATACCCAAAATCACTCGTGGTCGAAAACTAATCCAGCTGCAGAAAAATGCTATTCGACCGCAAAAGCAAACTATATCAAAAACATTATAAATACGTATTTATTTACATATAAAAGTACATAAATAGTCGATTACTTTGTAAGTTTAACTAATTAAACCAGACACGATTAAAAAAAAAAAATATTAATGCTGGTGGTCGCAAAATAGGCGTGACCAACTGATCGAACCATCATTGAATATTTCTCGCCCAGGGTGTAATGTGGGCTGCCTTTATTACAAAAAAAAGTAGCGTATTTAGTTTGTAAACATAACCATGTTTATAAACTACGTTAGCCAATATTTTTTTTGTTATAGCTGAATTTTTCAGCCATATCCTTAAATAATTTTTGGTGGTCTCAGTAAGAAAAAAGGTCATGCTTTTTTTATATGAGTAAGTGCCTCAAAGCTGGAGAAATCATGAATATACAAGACAGAGGATCTAAAGAAGCCTTTCTGATCATTGTTTCTATCATTTATTTACCACAGGCAGTCAGGCACCTACGTCTTTCAATTTATAGTGGTAGGAAACTAGCGAAAAAGTGGTCGTAAACATAATTTAGTGATCGAAAACTAGCAAAATAGTTACTATTAGCCTTTGGTTTAGATATTTATAAAAAGGTGGGTAATTTTAAAAAATGATTGATAATCTGATAAAAATATTGAGTATTTATAATATTTGAAACGTAGCTTAGTAGCATCAAGTCAAAAAATGATACTGGTACATTTTATTATGCAACCTAAACTTGACAACTCCACTAAGTGGTCGGAAACTAGCGAAATTACCCTATAATGTCAAACTGACACAGAGGAGTACCCCGTACCGAAGTTCGGCAGCAATAATACGATTGATTTCGTCTCTATATATAGGCGAAGTGTCATTTGTTTCATAGCTCTGTGCTTATTACACATTAAAGTTCAAGATACACTAGTTTTGAAAAATAAATTCAAAATTCACAACCGCCATTGTTGGATTTTCTTCAAAGACCTTTGTAATTGACGTACTTGATTATTTCAATATCGATAGGTAAATATTGAGCATCCCTAAAGATAAAATTGTCAGTCATTATAGTGTAACAGTCACTGTCAAAGTCAAACGAAAAAATCATTGCTTTTGTTAGTCTGTAGCAGTGTGGTCAACGTAAGTGATATATCGCCATTTAGGACACTCTGGACTAGGCATCGGCGATGTAAAAATCTGATTGGCGACTGGTCGCCTTTTAGGCTATCTTAGAGACAAGTCATTTAATTTAGTCAAATCATAATTAACTACTCATAAAAACTATATCCACCTTGTGATATTAATAAAGAAGAGAAAAAATTAAAATAAAAGGTTATGACTTGAACATGAAGTATACACGAATTACTATTAGTGTAACTCAAAAATCTACAAAAAAGTCATAAACGCTATGTTATTAAGGCGAATTTTTTGTTAAAGTAACTTAAACGAACAGCCAAAGTTAGCTTCACATTCTGTCAAAATTATTATTCACACTAACCTAATTATAATCGAAACTATCAGCCTTATCTGTAGTGTTAAAAGCTTTGGCCAAAAGCCAGTTTTTTACGCAACTAAATAAAGGATATCAGTCAAAATTTTTCCATTGCTGGCTAAGGATCCATTTAGCAAATGAATTTCCGGATGAAATTTATCAAACTTAATAAAACACGGAACGAAAATCGCAACAGAATTGCACAAGCGCAAACAACAATGCAACGTATGGCGTTTGAGTTCGGAAATTACAGAAGTCTTCAGTATTAGGCCCCAAGCCACTCCTATCCTGTACTATGAGAAAAAGAGAACGGAGGGAGCGCAGCTGCCTCCATTCGCCGATTCATCCATTCATCCTATTTCCTTATTTTTCCCCTCTTCCTTTATACTGAGATAAGGCGTTAAACTAATAAACCCGTATGAAGGCGGGCGGGTCAGCTATTAATAAATAAAGTTCGTCAAAATCAATGTTTTGTTTCATTTAACGATATTTTGACGTTTGAGGTTTGGGCTACATTTTTAGGCTACGAAATCCAAAGACTTTTTATCTACCTATGTAATAGAGGGAAATCTGTGACGAAACCTGAAATTCGGCTACTTTAGGCTACTTAAGCTGAGAAAAATGGCGATAATTGTCTCGTCGCCGTTGGCAACACTGGCTTGTGGTTCTGCGAAAAAAATAAACAAATACTCCGCTCCGTTATAAAACTAGAAATGTTCCGACTGAACTGAAACTGTCTAGTCTAGTGGGTGGAAAATGGTGAATTATTGTTGTGTTGCCGGCTGCGGCCGCAACAGTAGAAGTAGCAAACACCTGTATTACTACAGCGTACCTAAGGAACCTAGACGGTAACTCTAGTTTTATCTCAAAAACATTTCTTTTAGAATAAGTACCTAGGTAGTATTCTATGTTTCTACTCTTGGTTACATTGATTTGTACAGTAATCAGCCTCAATACTAATTACGATAACATTTCAACAGTCAAGAACAATGGCTAGAATCGGCAGGCCGGGTAGATTTGCTGAATAAACCTCCAGAAAAGCGGATATTATACAGATTCTGTTCAAGACATTTCTCGCCTGCCAGTTTCAAAAACAAGCATTTGTGTGCAAATGCTATCCCTACTTTGTGTCTTCCTGGCTCTGGAATTAAAGGTGCGGTTCAGAACTTTATTATAGTTACCATTACCAATGTTTATGTAGGTACTCATTATCCTAACATATTATTGAATTACGACAGTGCGGACTTTCTACTTTGTCGTTCTCCCTATTTTCTAGCTAGTCTGTCTATGAGCTAATGGATTTGATAGTTTCAATAACATTGGCAAAACTAAATGAAACTAAATAAAATTCTGTTCACTTACTAGTGTAGTAATATTATAGGTGGTAGCTGAATAATACTACCTTACGAAAAATATAACAAATTGATTTCAGCGTTTTGTGATGTTAT
This sequence comes from Ennomos erosarius, assembly GCA_963580505.1. Taxonomy (NCBI): domain Eukaryota; kingdom Metazoa; phylum Arthropoda; class Insecta; order Lepidoptera; family Geometridae; genus Ennomos; species Ennomos erosarius. Next base: position 6,547,387 of record OY757002.1, read on the forward strand.
TAGCTTTTGTAACATTTTCTCTTTGGCCTTGAAAATACATTTGTTCCACTTGTGAAATGATGAAATATGTATTTCCTAGATTTAAAACTTTACAGAGCCAGCAGAAGGCTCCAATGATGAACCGCAACTACATCCTGATATTTCATGCAACAATTGTGGAAGTGATGTCACAGGATTCCGCTATAAGTGTGTCTCTTGTAAAGACTGTGATCTGTGCTCTCGGTGTGAGATGACAGAAACACACTCTCATCATTTCATGCTACGAATACCAGCCCCTGCTAAGTTTGTAAGTTACTACAACCTATCAAATCTGGCTAAACTGTAATAGTTACAGAGATAATAAATCGATTATCTTTTTTCAGAAAAATATTGAAAAGATGGTGAAGAAATGGCAGGAGTACTACAAAAAAGAAAACCCAGGTTTGTCTGATGATTCCAGTGATGATGAACCAATTACGAAGTATGTTAAAAACTATGATAGTGGCGTTGACTTACCCGAAGATGTTAAAGATTCAATAAAGAAAGAAGTAGCCAGAGTATTGAGGCAAAAAAATATGGATACTAAGAAGAAAACTCCACGCAAAAGACCATCAGAGACTGATAAGTCAAGTAAAATGCAGAAGATAGAAACTGTTGATTTAACAGCTTTATTTTCAAATGCCCCAGAAATGGTGTTTGCAAATGTTGAAGAAGTAAAGAATGCTGAGGGTAGTCAGGGAAAGGTCAAAACTGATCTACCAATCACCTTTGACCCCAACTTAGGTTAGTATCAATAAAAAAATCATATATTTTCTTAATCTTTAGTAAGATTTTTTCTTTTTGTTTATTGATTTTTATATCATAGGTAAGCTTACGCTATTCTAATAAGTTACTGATTGCCAATGTATTTTTACAGAACCTGAACTACCTCTCCTACAAATGAAGCTTGGTGATGACCTTTCAGAACTGATGATGGAAGTTAGTGACCAAAAGACAATGTACTAGCAAAAAGGTGAACGACTGGCTCGTCACGTCATATATTCACATAAAAAAAAATAGTGCTATTGAAAATTTTATAGGGCTTATAATATATTATGTGCCTGTGTTTAAGGTTAAGATGTATAACATACTATAAATCCCTCAAATAATTACATTTATAACTAAAAATATACATATTAAAAATAAAGATTTCTTTTAACTTTTTTGTTTCACAGCAGCCTTTAATTTATCACTATTCTGAAACTCTGCCTGCATATACAGTGGAATGCGCCCCTTAGCCATCTTATCTCTTTTATGAACTCTTAGCTCATGTCTCATTAATGCTTTCCTTGTGCCATATTTATTGCCACACAATCTACAGCTGAACTCTTTGATACCTGCATGATCAGCTCTTAAATGAACATCCAAATCCCGCTGAATGTAAAACCCTCTACTGCATTCCATACATTTAAATGGCTTCTCTTTTTCATGGGTCAGTAAATGCCGGTTAAGGTTGCTTCTCGTAATGAACCTGAGTGCACACTTCTCACAAGAAAACGGTTTATCTCCTGAATGAGTTCTCATGTGTATTTTCAGCGATTCCATAAATCTTCCTCTATAGGGACACACTTTGCATTGAAACGGCAATTCGTTACTATGTAGTTGTAGGTGCCGTATCAAATTATCTTTTCTATAAAGCTTGCCACAAACATCACATACAAGATGAGTTGCTGATTTGTGTCTTGTCAGGTGTTTGTCATACAGTTGAGAAGTCAGCAGCTTGAGACAAATTCTACATTGGATGCGCACTTTCTTGTGATTTTTTGACTTCATATGGGCTGTATGAGCATCAAATGTTTTGAATGAAATCATACAAGTTTTACACTTGTATTTCATAGGGATGGATTTTTGCCTTGTTTCATAATCCGTTTTTAATTCACAATCACTTTTTATAGGAATATCATAGTTAGTAGTTGTAATAGGAGTTTGGCGTAGTATTTTATCACTGTCTCTGGCTGATGATCTGAATAGAATGGCTCCCTTTAAAAGAGAGTGGCAGTCTTGACACAAGTGTTTGGGATACTCATCATTTTCATAGAGTTCCACACCTCCAATAGTTCGAATGGCATCTGGCAAATCGATTAGAAAGTCTGATCCATAAATCGGAATGCACCCATCATTCAAACAAATTCTGCATTTATTATTTGGATTTCTACAAGCATTTGATATTTTTAATTTAATGGGATGTTCATGCTCTCTTTTAAGTTGTTTATTTTGCAACATTTTCAACATAAAGTAGGATGCCGACATAATAATACTCAATACAATGTCTGTATAATACAGCAGGGTACTGGGTGGGTGTAAGTAGTCTCCGTTAATTAGTAAGACAGACCATAGCGTTAGCGTGAGGGAGCTTTGCTAGACCCCAAGAGGTTCCCCGCTCGTTAGGAGTAATGTATGATAACACATATTTATAATACATGTTGGCGTTCTTGGCAGTCTTAGCATGTACTGGAACACACCCTATACCTATAATAGTACGGTGTTTGGCTGTTTGGTGAAGAAGCTTCTCAAATATAAATAAACCTGGAACAAAACGATGATGAATTGCGTCAACATAGAATCAGAATGAATGAATACCTCCATGAATGAATTCAAACGAAAATATTTTAATGTAATTAGAAAAAAAATATTTGCTGACGAAGAGGCCAACTAAAGATGAACAACTATTGATAATTGAAATTATAATGAAAACTGTGCGTAGGTACTTACAATACAAAAGTTAGAAACAAGTTAGAAAATGCTCTATACTATGACTATTTGGAGCAATAACAATAATCCTTCTTTGGCATTTCTGGTCTTACATATAAATAAATAAACAGCATAAACCATGCATAAACACTCGTACACTAATTTTTTTTTTTCGTCTTATATGTTGGCTCCACACATAGTGTATTTAGCCAGTGTCAAGTATTATAATTTTTCAGTGTTATGAATATTTCACGTTAAGTCAAGTCTAAGTCATAGTCCAGTCTAAGTCATGCTCCACCAGTAAAGTGGTGGCAACTTTACAAGAAGCTTCTACGGAATTTTGGAAGCAACACGAAAAACCACGTTTCACCACATTATATCACTTGCCTACACTTATGCTCGTAATTCAGCACTTAATGCGTAAAACGCCACCAATTTTAAACATTAACACTGGAAAAAGCACAAGTTTTGAGAAATAATACAATGCAACGACGTGAACTTTACCGCGTTCCCGCCAAAACCTTCAAGGCACGTCAATCTTAGTTCTACGGACCGAGTAACTCGAAGTATACAACACGAATAAATTGAAAAACACATTGGGTTAAAGCACTATAGAATATACCTAATGAGCTTTAATTTTGCAGTGTTAATCTTGCTAGTTTTTTTAACTTGCGGTACTAGATGGCAGAGATCATAAAGAATAGAAATAGTTCTATAATGTTTGATAGGTGTCGCTATAATAAATTTGATGTGTCAATAAGTTTTATAGTATTTTAAATTATTTTAAACACATAAATTATGTGTGTGATATTTACATATATTTTATTATTACATTAGCTTTTATTTTAATAGTCATTGCAGCAATATGGCAACAATGGAAAGTTGGCTGGCAATGGCAACAACTGTCAAAAACATTTACGAGTAGGGATGTTCCAATACCACTAAAGTATCTATACCTAATCATAGCCCACAGAGTAACCAGAGGGAGCATTAGAGTAAACATTTCGTAACTATTTTTGAAAAAATAGTAATGTTTCGCTATTTTATCGATATCAATACTTCACTGAAATGACTTTTAAATTAATAAAAACTGGACACCTAAAATAATTAAGACCTCAATTCACTTAGTTATTATTTAATTGTTTTATTGTATTTAGTTTTTATTGTACTTAGTACAATAAAAAATATTGAACTGTCAGTTGAAAAATAATTATGATAGTTCAAAAAATAAAATGAATTCTTAAATGCTGTGGAATAGTAGGATATTACATTTATTAACTATGAAGTCACTAATCATTAACATGACAATTTCACAATGTTACAAAGTGCCTTTCGAAATTAACGCTTTATAGGTACTAAAAAGAAACAACAAACAGTGCCTACTTACAAATCGATCAGCGTAAGCTGTTCCCTGATGTACCTATTTATATTATATAAAAATATGCAAGTAAAACATATGATGGTGTACTGTCTATAATTCTAAAATTTCTTGTACACTTTCATTTATTTGTCCTGGGGGGTCTAGCAAAGATCACAAACGCTAACGCAATCGCCAAATGCTAACTCCAAAAATGTATTTAAATGACATTCGTTGCGGAAAAGTTAGCGATTTCCGAAATGTCATTTCAGTACATTTTGGAGTTAGCATTTGGCGTTAGCGTTAGCAGTTGATATCTTTGCTATACCCCCTGGTTCGTGAAAAGAAAGCTATGCGGTTTCTGTATTGTCGATTGTTTTTTCGCCCTAACATATGCTAATTCATTTATTGCCGTAATGTTATTCCAGAACGTAAATTAAGATTAATGAGAAATAATAAGAATATATTTATTTATCATAGATATATTTCAAAATATATATTATAAGGTACAAATTATTCATATAATATTTGCTCTATATACAAAATTCATTGAAGTAGGTTCGTCATGGTGTTCTTGACGGTTGGCGGAATCTGTGAACAAACAAAACCAATTCTCATTTAAAGCATTGTTTACTAAAACGGTAATAGGAAATCACTTTTATTCATTATGTGTCATTATTTCAAATTTGAATCATATGCCCATCTTAAGAGGTGATTGAACCAGTACTACAGCTGTTGTTATGTTGAGTAGTGTATACATCTAATTATAATAACTTTATCGAAATTATCGATAATTTATCGACACCTGTAAAAAAATCTCTAATTACAATATGTAAACAAATGAATAACCTTATGGACATATGATTTTTGCCTAAAATCTAATTATAATCCTAAAGCAGCAATCAAATCACCTAATTCTAATCTAGCTCAAAGTTCTACATACGTTTTATGTGAATTCAAATGTACTTACACGTAAAAATATACCATAAACACGAAAAGTATTCACATCATAGAAACTGAATAATTTTTCCGGTATAAAACTTCTTGATTATTGAATAAACATTCCAAAGACAGTAGAAGTTAATATCTATATTAATCAAGTACTTTGATCATTTTTTTCACTAAACACTTTAATATATTGAAAAATCATCTAAGATTAAAATTTTCTGGTAATCAAATTGGAACGTCATTGACGTCATTCGACACAACTACGCATACCTGTAAGACGGCAAAATAGAATGACACGTGAAAAAGATGAAAAGAGACAATTTAAAACTTCATGCAATTTCTTTACTTGGCAAGGAATTCATGTCGCTATGAATGTTGCAATGCCTTACACGCTCTTGTTCGTAAAAGTCAAACTTTGCTCCATCTGTATAGTAGATTTTTTTTTCTAATCTGTGTCACCTGGGCGACCTCTTTGTCGAAGTTGGACCTACCCAATTGGACAGTCTGCCCTAGATAGACGTATTTGTCGACAACTTCGAGAGTATCGTTCCCAACAATTTCCGGTATAGGTGGAACATGGGCATTTGACATGATTTTCGTCTTGTCCATGTTCATCTTATGACCAACCACTTAAGGCACCCACGGGAAGAGATGGGGTGGTCCTATTCGTAACCGGGACCACACGGCATAATGGTTTCTATTGAAGTTATATTTTGTTATTTCTTTGACTCAATTTCAATTACTCACAAACTTATACTTTAAGCTACATTATAGTTAACTATACTACTACACGAGTAGGTATCGCAAGAATGACTCAATGCTAAGTACTTGGTATCGAAAGAAAGGTATCGAGTATTTACTTGTATTTGCTAGTATGCTAATATCGGAACATCCCTAGTCACAAAATGTCTGCCGATGTCTTTGCTTTCGTATGCGTTAGCGCCGACATTTTATGGTATTTTTGTAATTCCATGGTTTTTTCCGTGTTTTTCCGTTGAGTTGAGCTACCGTTCCTCCGGTAAATCTATCTTGTAAATCACAATTCTTTCTAGAAAAGTGGTGCCTAGTGTTTTCGGACTTTTTGATTCGGTGCTTTCTTGTTTGATTATTTGTTATACTAGGGAAAGGACCCTGATTTTTGTGCAGTTTTGTGTTTGGGAAAGGACCCTTTTATTAAACTGCACACAATGTCATCGGACAAGCATTGCTGTGTTCCGGGTTGCAAAGATAGTGGAGGTATGTCGTTTGTTAACATAACCTATATTTGGTAGTAGTAAAATAAATCTAGCTTATAGATTTATTCAATTCACTGTAAAACTTTTATTTGTAATGGGAGTTTAGTTTAATTATGTACAACAAGCTATGCATAATGTAATGAATTAATGTTTTATATTTTGTGATAGGTATGCACCGAGTACTACATGCTTTTCCAAACCCAGAAAAGGACAGAGCCAGATTCAATTCATGGCTATATGCAATTGGAGGCGACGTCCTGGGCCTGGAAAATGAGCGAATACATAAGTATCGTCGAGTCTGCCACTCCCACTTTGAAGACAAATATATATGCCGATACCACAGACTCAGCAACATTGCTGTGCCGACTCTGAATATACCAGGTTTGTTTAGAAAATTATAATGCTTGCACAGTCTTGTTATTTTTTCATAAGTTGTAATAAATGGGCCAAGTGCGAGTCAGACTGGCACACAAAGGGTCAGTACCATTATCTATAAAAACGAGCAAAAAAATGTATTTGTTGTATAGGGGCCCCCTTAAATATTTATATTATTCTGTTATTAGTATCTGTTATTATTGCAGCAACAAAAATTCATCATCACTATAAATTTCAACTGTCTAACTACCACGGTTCATGAGATACAGTCTGGTGACAGACGGACGGACAGCGGAGCCTTAGATGTATAGAATAGGGTCCGTTTTTTATCCTTTGGGTATGGAACCCTAATAAGAGGTTACTCTAAAAAAAAGGGTTTGGTGTTTGCCACCTGATGTTTTTAATGTATAACATTTTGTGATTTTTTATTATACAGAAAACAGATGTTTGGTTGTGTCTGGTTGCGATAATACATTTTAAGCATGTATTTACATAATAAAATAACAGTATTCTATCACACTTATCTGGTTTCCCTAGTACAAGCTTTTTAGTTGGAGCAAGATGGTGCTGTGTGAAATTTTCACCAATATATTTCTTTCCGACGCAAGTCCTATGAAGACAGACTTCAAACCCTGCGCTTTACTACCCTTGAAGAAAGACGACTGTGTGGAGACCTCATTGAAACATTCAAAATTATCAATTACAATTATAACTTACCTGACATACATGACATTTATATTATGAAAGAAGGAAAACCTCTGCGAGGGCACCTACAAAAAATCTCTCGTGCACCATCTAAGACCAACACTGCACACCACTTCCTAAGTAATAGAGTGGTGCACAACTGGAACAGACTACCGCAAGAGGTCATAGCCGCAACCTCTGTGAATGCCTTCAAAAATAAACTTGACAACTGGCTACAAACTAATCAAACACAATTACTGCAGAAATGACCATTATGACCTTCCAACACTGTGGATATAGACATATCAGCAGGAATGCTGCTCGTCTATTATCAAATAATAATAATAATAATTGAAAATTTTTAAGTTGGAATAAACTAAATCTTTTTTCAGGACCTCTATCTCCAAAGAGATTCAGATATCTCTATACTTCAGCTAATAGAAAGCCAATGCAACAAATTGTTAACCAACCTGAACCATCAACCTCATCAGGTAACTTAAAAACTTTAGTTAAGCATGATAAAATGGCTTTGAATGATTTATGGCATAGTAGCACCTCGATTATCATCTTGATATTTTTGTGCAATGTATCACATCATTACATTAATTTTAATCCATGTATTTTTTTATGAATATAAAGTCACACATAGTTAACCAAAAATATATCCTGGAACTTATCACTGACACCATTCTACTATTTCTTAAAGTCTAAAAGTCTAAAGTTTCGTAAACAATAATTTCAATTTGTGTCGGTAACTATTATGGGTCTTGTGTAGGCATGTTATCTCAACCATCTGTTCATAATCATCATCATCAACAGCCTGAAGATGTCCACTGCTGAACATAGGCCTCCTCAACAGAGCACCACTTTGAGCAGCAGCTTGCCTCCTGCATCCATCGGCTCCCCACAGTTTAACCTATGCAGCATCTTTCCGTTCTTCAAAAGCTCCATGCAAGAAGCTTTCAAAAATTGAATAAATTAAGAGCAATAGGTTAATATAATATGTTAGCATGTCATTTAAGTAGCAGTCACCCATCGCAAGTAATGACAGCAGAGAATGTAGCTTAATTTTATTTGATTAAAAATTCACTTATCTAATTTTGCTATGATATTACATTATTTATATTAATATACAACAAATAAAATCTTTTTCAGATTCAAATCCACCTCATGGTAATAAGCATACTCCAATGGATATTGGCAACAATGCTCAAAAAGAAAATGTTGGTAAGTACAATTTAACAGGATATCTAGGTCCACACCAGCCAGTTGCTTTAAATAACTATCAAATTAATATTCAATTTATTTTTCTATAAGTTAATTTACTATTCATATTTATTTCAGCTCCTGAGGATTGGCCCCGAGGACCCACTTCAGACATGCTTCCTTCACACACTTCAAGTTTTGACAAAAAGGATAAAGAAATATCCAGTAAGTTTGTTACACTCTCATTTTAGGTTACTGAAATAATGTTAAGAGTTTTGTCTTGTCTGTTGGTTTGTCTAATCAGTTCAGTATAAAATTTCCAATGAGAGAGAAACTTAAAACTTAAAGCATAAATCTCAGGACTGGATGACAATAAATAAAATAGAGAAGCCATCCACTACATTACTTGACGGGCCCGATAGCTCCGTTGGTAGTATCACTGCCCTGTTCGATTCCTACCCAGGACAAACATTTGTGTGATGAATATAGATGTTTGTTCTGCGTCTGGGTGTTATATTGTAATCTATGTATGTATTTACAAACAAAAAAAAAGTACATAAGTATTGTATCAGTTATCTGGTTCCCATAGTACAAGCTATGCTTAGTTTGGGGCTAGATGGCGCTGTGTGAAATGTCCACAGATATTTATTTACTACTGAACATAGGCCTCCATCATAAAACGCCACTTTGGATGCTTATCATAGAGTGGGGTTTGCCATAATAACCACTCTTGAATGGCCCCTAATATAATTTGTTATAGTAAGTTAATTTATTATTTCTATCATTTTAGCTCCTGAGTGTTTGCAACAAGAACCTCCTTCAGAAGCGCTTCCTTCAAACACACCAAGTTTAGACAAAAAGGGGCAAGACATTCTTGGTAAGCTTATGAATATACCATTTTTCTACTTTCCATACTTATACTACCACTTTAATATTATTATTATTTTCGTTTGTTGCTTTAGCTCGAAATATACAAATGAGTATATTTCGGTATTATGAAGAGCATGGGCCTAAGCCAAGTGAGCTTCATTTTCTATCACGGGTTGGTTAATAGCAAGATCTTCAACCAGAAATTTGCGAACAATGCGACATGTATTTAATATTGCCGCTTTTTGCATGGTCATGTAGGTGTTTTCTTTTACATCTATGATATTTAGGGACTGAAGTATTATTATTATTATTATTATTATTCGTAATACACTAGCAGCTGTTTAGCTGATGCGTGTATATCTTTTCAGTGCACTTGTAGTTTATAATGTTTATCAAGTCTGTTTTTAAAAGAGTTCACTGAGGGAGCACTAATCTAATATGCTTGCTGTATGGAACCAACTATTGACTTTCAGCTCATTCTTCTTCACTTGGTTCACCAGCTGAACCAGGGCTATATGGGCATAGCCATAGCATCATTATTATTTCACTATATTTATGGTTTAAGCCGCGGGGAGCCGATGGATGCAGGAGGCGAGCAGCCGCTCTGAGTGGCGCTCCCGGGGGGAGGCCTATGTTCAGCAGTGGACGTCTTCAGGCTGTTAATGATGATGATGATGATGATATTTATGGTTTTATGCACCTTGATTTCTGTTTGTTTTCAGGACAAAAAAGGCCTGTCAAGAAAATTAACAAAAAACTATTCCTCTCTCAAAAGGAGCAAGAAATGCTTAAGAAACTGGTCAATGCCAGAATAAAGCTTAGCAAATTAAAGAATAAATATAAAAAGCAGTCGGCTCACATAAAGGCTGCAAAAAATATTGCTAAGACTCCGGCTGCTCTAAATATTTTTGAAAACTGTTCAAGTACAGCTAAACTGTTAATAAATATGCAATGTCGTGAAAACAAGAAAAAAGAAAAAGGACGACGTTTCACATTGGATGAAAAGATTGCTGCTTTATCCATATTCAAGCAGAGTCCCAAAGGGTATCGGTTTTTGAGAAAAATATTTATTTTGCCGGCTCAACAAACTTTAGTAAAGCTGATACAAAGAAGCAACCTCAAGCCAGGCTTTAACAAAAATATATTCACACAATTGAAAAACAAGGCGGACTCAATGAAAACGCAAGAAAAGTTGTGCATCTTGATGTTTGATGAAGTGTCATTAAAGCCTAATGTGACATATAAAGAAAGGAAAGACAAAGTTACTGGACTAGTAGACAATGGACAGGAAAGATTAATGGAATTTTCAGATCATGCGCAAGTTTTTATGATACGTGGCCTAATCCACAATTATAAGCAACCAGTTCACTATTCGTTTTCAAAAAGTGCTACGAAAGGACCAGAGCTGGCAAAACAAATAAAAGATGTAGTTACCGGATTGCAAGAAGCAGGATTTATAGTGGTGGCATCAGTTTGTGATCAAGGAGCCAATAACAGACAAGCCCTTAAGCTGCTGCTAAATGAGACCAGAGGATTATACTTGAGAAGAGAAGATGAACCGAAAGAAAATATCATATTGATAAATGACCAAGAGATAATTCCTCTGTATGACCCTCCACACCTTCTTAAGGGGATTAGAAATAATTTACTCACAAAAGATTTAAAATATACTACAAGTGAAGGTGTGACTAAAAAAGCTAAATGGTCTCATTTACAACAGCTATATAAAGAAAATCCGGGCTATAAAGGCATCAGACTGATTCCAAAATTAACGGAAAACCACGTAAACCCTGAGAAACTGAATAAAATGAAAGTTAAATATGCCACACAAATTTTTAGTCGTACTGTGGCATCAAATATGGGATACCTTGCAGGTAATAATAAATTTTATGTAATTATTTTGGTCATGATTATACCACTGACCACCACTGAACTACTGGCCCATAATACGCTTGTAACGTTGTTGTAACTGATTTAATTTTCATTTTGAATAATGTTGTGAATATTTTTATGTGCCTTTTAGATTTACAAATCTTAAGCAGATTGACAAGAAAAGGTAACAAACATTCCCACATACACAAACTTTCGCATTTATAATATTACTAGGATAGGATGAAACAAGAGTATCTCGTGTAATTCCACTAACAAAATAAACTATAAGACAATCTATATTGGGCAAGTTGTAAAGAATTGTTGTAGGTAAATGTATGCCAGAAAAAATAACAAAAATATGAATTATAATATTTTTGATTACAATAACCTGGGAAGCCTAAATTGGTCCAACATTTATTTAAGTAAACTATTTAAATAAAAGTTATAAGGTATCATACATTAATTTTAATTATAAACATACCTGTTGTATCATTGATGGGCCGATAGCTCAGTTGGTAGTAGCCCTACCTTCTGAACCGAGGGGTGTGGGTTCGATTCCTACCCAGGAGAAACATTTGTGTGATGAACATAGATGTTTGTTCTGTGTCTGGGTGTAATATTGTATTCTATGTATGTATTTATAAATAAAAAAGTATCTAAGTATTCTATCAGTTATCTGGTTCCCATAGTACAAGATTTGCTTAGTTTGGGGCTAGATGGCGCTGTGTGAAATGTCCACACATATTTATTAGCTGTGGTAGCTTTACATACAATATCTTTGGCATGTGACGTCACGAGTAGATTTTTTATAGTAACTGTGGAGGCGCTCTGTTTCGCGAGAAAGGGACAGGAGATGCCTCTTGTTGAAACTTTAAAAGCTTATTACTCCGTGATTTATTTACCGATTTTACTTATTTTTTCAATTATTGCATTCATTTTTAATATTCTTTATAAAAGTACTATTTACTTGTTCATTTTTAATGGTAGTCATCATGCTTATTACTAATGATTTCCGTGACGTCACGCTTCATTCATTATTGCATTCATCGTAATTTATTAAAGTTTTTACTTATATAAACCGTTTCTTATTTTATTTCAGATAAAGGGATCCTTCCTGCAGAGTGTAAAGAAACTGCAGATCTGCTGCTATTTATGGACAACATCTTTGACTCGGTTAATGGTAGTCACACAAAAAATAAGCATGCAAAACCCCTGCTTGGTCCTGCAACACCCAACTCTCTGCACCACAAAACATGGCAAGAGGCTAAAAAATTATTTAATTCCATGACTTTTGTCACATCTGCCGGAAAAAAAGAGTCGGTTCCTACTGTGGGAAATTGGGTGTGGACACTGAATGGTATAGAAATTTTGTTGAAAAAATTGAATACTGACTATAATATCGATTCGGTGTGGTTGCGACACCTAAACCAAGATCCGCTTGAAAATTTTTTTGGGGCTGTAAGAAGTCATGGGTGTCGCAACAACAATCCGACTTGTGACCAGTTTGAGTCTGCTTTCGCTACTCTTTTAATCAACAATTTGAACAGTGTTGACACACGAGGAAAAAACTGCGAGTCTGATCTTGGTCATGCATTACATGCTCTTATCATCAATGACAATGCACAAGCAGACTCGACCTGCACATTTGATTTTGCATCGATTATAGATTATGAATGCTTGCCAATAGAAGCTAAAGAAAATGACCCTCGCGTTATTGCACCACTCAATTATATGAGTGGGTATTTTTTGAAAAAAGCTAAATCAAATATTTTTAAAGCGTGTGCTGACTGTAAATCAGATTTGATGTCCAATAATGAAGTAGAATATATCCAGTACAGAGAATATGCAGGTCGACGATGGCTGTGCACACCCACCAAAGAGTTAGTAAGATTAATTTCAAATATGCAAGATATCACAAATAAAATTATCAAAGAAAATTCGACCACTTTGGTCACCACGGTCTAGCATGTAGCAGGAGTGCTGGACGTATTCCTCGTCACGCCAGCTTGAATGACGTCATTCGTCGGGCCTTTGTCAGTGCCGGTGTACCGTCCATTCTTGAACCGAATGGACTTATGCGCGATGACGGCAAGAGACCCGACGGAATGACTTTAATACCCTGGAAGATGGGGCGGCCTTTAGTATGGGACGCAACTTGCGTCGATACTGTGGCACCGTCCCATCTTCCCGACACAAAAAGTCAAGCTGGCAGTGCTGCTGTGAAAGCTGAAAACCTCAAACGGCGCAAATATGGAAACCTCGACAGAGGATACATGTTTGTGCCGTTTGGGGTCGAAACCATGGGACCGTGGGGACCAGGTGCCCTAGAAATCTATAGGGACTTGGCAAAACTTTTGGTGGAGGCGACAGGTGACCAGAACGCTGGCTGTTATTTTGCCCAAAAAATCAGCATTGCCATTCAGCGTGGTAATGCAGCCAGCGTTCTGGGAACATTCCCCTCCACCAAGGGTCTTTTTGATAATCTGTGATTTTTATTTATTATAATGTTTTAATTTTAGGTTTAGTTTTTAGGTTTAGTTTTTAGGTTTAGTATATTTAGTTTTTAATGTAGTTTAATTTAATATTAATTTTATAAGTTAATAAAGAAATCGATTACATAATAAGAAAATTTTGAACAACTCAACATAAATGAAATCATAAAAACCACTATATTAATATTAGTTGATTTTAGTTTTCTAAGATGTAATACACACAAAAAAAAATTGGTTGATTATTTAATTAAGATTGTGACACGTTGCCTAATATTTAATTATTGTAAAAATATAAATCAAATATTAGCTGGGAGAAGGCAAGTTGATGATGAGGAGGACCAAATTCAGATCAAAGCAAAAAAACTCAATAGGTGTTTTAAAAGACATAGGCAATAAATTATATGTCCTTTCTTTCATTGCATTCATACATACAAGATCATATTCCTCGGGTATCAACACTGTTCAAAAGTCGGATAGTTGTGATACTCATGACTTCTTACGGCCCTGACAACAAAATTTCAATACCATTCAGTTTCAGTGTGTTACACGCAGGCAGAGCGGTACACGTATATAGCGCATCTAGTTTACTCATTTTTTTCAAAGGAATGTATTGATTTATGAATATAAGCCGATTTTCTACCTGGTTTTATGTATAATAGTTAAAATCATAACTTGTGGTAATAATGTAGATAATAGATAACATTTTTATCACAAGTTATGAATTTAATTTGATATCATGTATATGTAACATCCATGTCTAGTTAAGTTGAATCTTGATTAAATCTATAAATGTAATTACTTCATTCATAATCATTACTTAGTGTTACACAAACACTTTATTGTATTACTTTTTATTCGGTAATAAATAAATGAAAATAGATTAAATACATGTTTTTTATTTTTAAAGTACTAACTAGTACCTATATATGTAGGTAAGTATAGCTATAGATGAAATTATATATATTCATAAATAATACGTTGCATACTTTCGGCACCAGGTGGCGCTACGTATACCCACAGACCAACGATGTTACCCATTTTTTTTTTTTTTTTCTTATATTTTGGCTCCACACATAGTGTATTTAGCCAGTGTCAAGTATTATATTTTCATCGTATTATAAAATATTTCACGCAAAGTCATGTCCTAGTCATAGTCATAGTCCAGTCTAAGTCAGGTAGTCATAGTCCAGTCTAAGTCAGGTAGTCATAGTCCAGTCTAAGTCATGCTCCAGCAAAGTGGTGGCAACTTTACTTGAAGCTTCTATGGAGTTTTGGAAGCAACACGAAAAATCACGTTTAACCACATTATATCACTTGCCCTCACTCATGCTCGTAATTCAGCACTTAATGCGTAAAACGCCACCAATTTTAAACATTAACACTGGAAAAAGCACAAGTTTTGAGAAATAATACAATGACACGAGGTGAACATTTCCGCGTTCCCGCCAAAACTCCTGTTACCCATTTAGAGACCGAAGATTGGCCTCTATTTCTATATATACCAATGTACTCTGTGACCTTCATACAGCATACACTAATTAACAATCAAAGAGGATCAGTGTGGCCAACGGCGACGGGACTAATATCGCCATTTTTCCCAGCTTAAGCAGCTTAAAGTAGCCGAATTTTAGGGCCTGTCGCCTAAAAAAGTAGCCTAAGCCTCAAAAGTAAAAATATCGTGTTAAAATGAAGTAAAATAGTAGTTTTTGACGAACTTTCTTTTTTAATAGCTGACCGCCCGTCTTGGCACGGGTTTATTAGTTTTACGCCTTATCTCAGTATAATAGGAAGAAAGAAGAAAGAGGGGAAAAAGATAAGGGAAAAGGATGAATCGATGAATTCGCCTTCACCTTCACCCATTCACTCTTTTCTCATATCTATCCCCCTTCTCTCTCGAATGCGAATGTTCTTCTGCATTTGTACAATTTTACTATGAATTTTTGGTCCATGTTTGTTAAGTTTCAGTAATTTCATCCTGAAATTCGTTTGCTAAATGGGTCCTCAGCCAGTCTGTCAAAAAGCGGCCGTGGGAAGTCTTTGAATAAACATAAATATAAAATAATTGTACAACAAACAGCTGAATTGTTAAGAATCAAAATAAATAAAAAATATTTTTCACAATGGAAAAATGTTTTATACAACTGGCATGTCACTTTTATTTTTTCGAGCCATTTATTTTTACATAAAATATCTAAGATTCTGGAATGGGGTATAGTTCAATAATGTTTCGTCCACCAGACCTATAACAGGACAAGGCACAAGCAATAACAAGACAAGGCTTTCGTCAACCTTATTTAATTTTGTGTTAGTGGAAAATGGCAAATTTTATTTGATTTTCTTTAGTTCTTTGCCAGTTTTGGACAGTTATTTACTAAAGATTTTAACATTTACAGAAAATAGGTAGGCTAAGGCGATATGATTTATACTGTGAATTATGTTGACAGAACGACCTACTTTTGCCAGTTATTCAAGTAACTTTTACACAATATTCGACTTATTTACATAACTTTTACAATACAAAATCAATAAAATTACTTTTTGTAGATTTTTTAGTCGTGTTAACGTCATAACAACAACATCCTATCCTAATTTTTTTTCTTCTTTATTAATGTTTTAAACCATAAGGTGGCTATAATTTTTATGAAAGGTGTTTATTTACGATTTGGCTAATTTAAATAACTTGTCCCTGAGGTAGCCTAAAAGGCGACCAGTAGCCAATCAGATTTTTACGTCGCCGGTTCCTAGTCCTGAGTAGCCTAAATGGCGATATATCGCCTACCTTGACCATACTGAAGAGGATCTCAGTATCACTCCCTAATCTGTGGAGGGAGGATCTAATCACTTCGTTTGAGCAAAGAGGATATTATAATACTTCGTTTTGCGAGTTGGGTCTTCGAACAAACGTTTTTTCAGGCTCAGAGACTTTTAGCTACCAATCATGCAAACCTAAATACATATGGCCAACATGCAAACGCGGAAATGAAAGAACGAATCGGTTAATAATGTCAACTGTCAAAGCTAGTGCTTGCCTGGTTCTATACTAGAGCTCGATACTTCTGTAGGGTCGTGCGGTATTGCATCGATATCAATAAATCTAATAAACATGGGTAGAAAGAAATGACACTAAATAAATTTTGATATCCTTCTAAACAAAATAATAAATTTCTATTTGTTAGCAAAATATACGTTTATTTATTTTTTTGATAAAATGATAAAATAGGAATAGCCTTTGCCCGTTGTAAAACAAACATCATCAGCCCGTAGATGTCCAGTGCTGAAATAGGTCTCCCCCAGAGAGCGCCACTTTGAGTGGCTGCTCGCTTCTTGCATCTTATTATGAATTATTTATTATTTTTAATTGACGTCTATTTTAGTTGTTCAATTTTATGTCTAGTTAAAACTGGATCCTCACTGACGTGTAATGTATTATTAAATAAATGATTATTGATTATTATTATTGTCTGCCTACACTGCGCCTTCCGGTTTGTGGTCACAACTCGAGAACCTTTCTTCCCCATCGGTTTTCAGTTATGCGAGCCATGTGGCCTGCCCATTGCCATTTGAACTTGCTAACTTTAAGGGCTATATCGGTCACTTTAGTCCTTCTGCGGATTTCCTCGTTCCGGATCTACACAACAACACAACAAACAAAACCCAAACAAAATAAATATTAAAAAACAAATTGCAAAACAAATATAATAATTATGAAATGCCAAATGTGAAATATTGTGGACCCTAAAATATTGAATCAACGTAACTAAATAACTAAAAAATACAACTTATGCACTTATACTAACTAATCACTAATTATTTAAATGATTTCGCATTTTTCATTGAAATTTCTATGCGTACTATTTTTTTTCGGGAAATTGTAGGAAAATACCATCATTTCACGTCAAAGGTACGATTACCTAAAAATAAAGTTGGCAACACTGTAGCAAAGTTCTCTGTGGTGACAGCGAAAGTGATTGGATTGGTTCAAGTAAAGTTTTCTGTGGATTGGTTTTTTCCATCAAACAAATCTATGAAATAAGTTAAACAATACATAATGATAATACTGGAAGTGTTAACTTCATATGCCGGCAGTGCTAACTGCTCACTGCTGTGTAGTTGTAGCTAAATTTTGCGTTGTGTTACTTGGACGATTTCCAACCATGGAGACCAGAAGTGTCAACAACCTCAAGTTAGGGTCAGATTCTCAAGATTCTGAAGATCTTCATCCACCGGGGACCTCTAGTTATGAAAGGGTGAGTGGTGCTTGAGAAACTCTGAACCTGAGATGTGTTTTTCTACCTTCCTATGGTTCCTCTCCTATTATTGTTTGGACATTAGGATTTAGAATACCTAATAGCCTAATACTTATGTAGGTACTTACGTGTTTTCATTGCAGTCCGTAATCAAGTTCTCAACTAAAGGGTCGAAATCGGGCAAGCATGTGCCACCATCCAAAGGTGTGGAAAATGCAAAGAAGAGGCTTCGGGCATTTTCAATTCAGAAGAAGTCTTCACTGTCTCCGGTTTCGGTTCCAAAGCCTGTCAGTTCAGGAGGTAGGTTCATTATTTAGATTAGAACTGTTTGTGCGTATAAGTTTCATTTTTTAGCTTAAAAATATTTTCAGTACTGCCTGATTTAATTTGGCAAAAAAACCTAAAAAAATTGGACTTAGTTTAATTATTAGTATATTACAGAGGAATTAACGAGTTTTATGTTCTTTTGGAGCTACATAGTGTTGTATGAAATGTCCATCAATATTTTAAGTTGAGGGTAGGTATTTAAGATGTAGTTAGCAGCTATCTAATCATAACAGAAGTATATTGTTAAACATATATTTAGATTTTTATAAAAATGCTGCTCAAAGTTAAATTATAGTATTTAAACCGCATATTTGTATTTATGAATTGCGCAGCACTTACATAATTGAAATTAGTTTAATATGTGAATTATGGTTTGTTGTATTTTCTGATCATACTAACTTAATATTATAACTTTTTATTTGAAGTAGTTCTGCACTGTGGGTTATTTAAAACAGTATCTTACACCAATATAATTAAATAGCAGGGGCCACAGTTTACATTGGAAAGTTATCCAGTGTGAAGACTGCACCGAAACCAGAGCCTGACCCGGCTGCTGAGCTCAAGAAACTGCTGAAGCCACCCAAACCAGGGGCAGGGAAACTGCTGCAAGGTAACTGATTACAAATTGTTCTGCATGTTATAAAATGAGTCTACAGCTAGACCAACCAATAAATTTAGGCTTCAGTTAGTTATTTAAAAGAAAGGGTCGTAGTTTTGATGTATTCTAGTGATGTGCTAAAAGATAAGCAGATTGTCAGTAATTTAAAATAAATAACATAGGTTTATATTTTCCCAAGATCATTAGGGTGCATTTCCACCGGAGATGTGCTAGGATGTGTAGCGAGGGATGTGTTTGATAAGAACCAGTAGAATTACTTATAAAACTGGGTGTTATATTTTATTCTATGTATGTATTTACAAACAAAAAAGTATATAAGTATTGTATCAGTCATCTGGTTCCCATAGTACAAGCTATGCATAGTTAGGGGCTAGATGGCGCTGTGTGAAATGTCCACACATATTTATTTATTTTATAAAAAGAAATGCTTATTATTTGTTTTTTTTTTGTGCGATTCTATTGGTTATTAAGAAACTCCTCCCTTGCTACACATCCTTGCACGCATATCTCTGGTTGAAATGCATCCTTAACCTGTTAAAGAAGTTTCACTATCCTTGCATTCAGTCTAGGATCGGTAGCATTTGTGGCATTTGCATAATTAGCATTGAAGTAAAGCGTTTGTTTTGAAAGTTGTACCAATATTTCCAATTTTGATATTTTTGGCTGTTTTTGAGCTATCCGAATGGTGAATGAAAACAGTTAAAAATGCAACTTTTGCTCACACATTTCCAAAGCCAACGTTGCATGTGATCATTTTTGGCATTTTTAACTGTTAATTTTGCCATCTGTAGCTATCCAAACGGGCCTTATGTGGCCAGTAAAATAAAATAAATAAATAAAAAAAAATAACTCCCAACGATCACATACATAGATCCTAGATCCTAACTAGGATTCCCTGTATCTAGGGACCCAGGAACTACGAGGACCATGGTCCCACAACACCCAGACACAGAACAAGTATTTGCACTTTTTTTTTTCAGGCACAAATACTTGTCCTATCGCGGGAATCGAACCCGCCACCTCCGGGTTATGAGCCGACTTGCTCAACCACCACACCACGGAGTCTGTCATTCTTTCACATTTTCAACCTTCATTACACAAATTAACATTTAGTTAATGTACAACATCAAGAGAGGACTACAGTTGATGGTGATAAGGTTTCAAATCAAATAGCTGAATGTCAATATTAGTAGATGCCTAGTTTCTATATTTTGAAGTAGTTATTATTGTGTTGATGTAGTTTTAGTTTGTAGTAGTACTGTTGCAGTAGTGGAGGACTGATCTAGTATTTTTTATTTTATTTTTAAATAGATTTTACCGCTTATTAAAGTATGACCTGAATCTGTAACCATTTTTCAAATGTATGCGCTGCTTTCATTTGTCAAATAGGAAACTAACATTGATAAATTGCAGGAATTATATAATTAATTATTTTATTGGATTCTAAAATTAATTTCAGTGTTTATTCTTCAGATGTTTTGGTAGCCGTCACACAGCCAAGCTCTTCGTTTGCACTGAACCTGAAAGGAATCTGTAATAATCTTGCAATCCACAGAGTCCTACATAATTACACAGAAGAAAACGCTAGCAGAAATCGAGGACATGAAACGGAAGATGGAGCTAGTGGAGTTGGGTATACCACTCGGTCTTATTTGCCCGGCTCCTAACAGTGATAAAGCCATGCCCACCAAGGCTATGCCACCAATCAAGACTTTTTTAGGTACAGTGGGTTTTGAATATGGTGTCTATTGCTATTAATTAATGTTATATATAATGCCTGAATCTGCCTGGAATGTACATTTACTACAGTGGCATCTTTATGCAACATTAGTTCATCGTGTATATAGTGAAAGCCTCCAATGTCTCCTCTATCCTTGCTTTGAGGCCAGTCTTTTGATTACTAGAAAGAGACAGTGATGAATCCATCAGAATGGATCAGAAAAGTTGTTAGCATTCTACACTTCAGCTAAAAACGCAGCTATCTATTTAACTTGTATAAAAGTATATCTTAATTTGTAATAAGACATTGTTTTTAAGCTGTTTTAGTTAATTAGAACAACATTTCTTAGATTGTAAGTTCTACAAAAGTTATTATAAACTGAAATGAAAAAGGTGTATTGCTTGCCAGTCGCCTCAACAATACAGCCCGGCGAGCATTTTTCTCGTGGTGCGCAAGCGCATGCTCATAACATCAGGTGTAATGAAGATCTACATTAAAAATGTTACCACTGATTGTAAATTTATAAACACAATTCCACTTTCATCTTATTTTTTTGTTTTTTATTAGTGTTTCATTTTGTGTTTGTGGTATTTATTTAGTTGTAAACCAGAGAAGAGGCAAGCTGTTGCTCAAAGTGGCACTCTGTGGGGGAGGCCTATGTTTAGCAGCGGACGTGTTCAGGCTGTTCATGAGGATAATAGTAGCAATAGTCAAACAGGCATATGCTCCCTGTTGGTAAGGGGTATCTATAAATTTCCAATTTCGAGTTCCTATTTTTGCTTAAATTTTTTATAAGTCTAGTTTCTGTTCCCCATATTTAATTTTGCTATGGAAAACTACTAAGGTGTAACTATGTATTAGCTGAGTGCTTATAAGAAGGCGTACCCTGTTTTTTTTTTATTCCATTGGTACCTATTAGGAATTGAGGGACCAGGGTGAGATCCCGCTATGTGGATTTCGTTGTGTTTGTACAGAAATAAATATACAAGGTGACCTAGAATTGGTATGTTATCCCAATGGGGGGACTGGGACCATGATACCCTACAAGTTGTGAAAGCCTTACTTGAAACTGGGTGTTTCAAAACCTCCATGATAAAAAATAAATCCACTCGCAAAATTACACGTGCGATCGCTACGAGAGTTAACAAGATACTATAAATTCATTTCTAAATACTTAAACTCATTTATGTGCACTTGGTCAAGGACGAAGTTCAACCACCCAGCTGCGATAAGGCTATTTTCGAACGTAAATTTTACATGGCATTTCTTCAATGAAAATCTATGAATTTAGAAAAGTCGTAGAAGAAACATGGTCTACCTTGGGGTGTAGATTTTATCCCCTTTCGGGATAACATACCAATTCAAGGTCACCTTGTATAAAACCCGGCTACCTAGCATGCGCACCGCGACAAAATTTTCTCGACACTATCTCGTGAGAGACCGCGACAAGGCTATGGTAGCGCCTGAGTGTGTCTCATTCTAACATAACGACGACAAGTTTTCTCGCAGTGCGCATGCAAGGTGATTCACTGGCTGATTCCTTTTGCATTGTCTATGTAACACTCCATGTTTCTCCACGAAATAAATTCATTAACATTTTGCTTGTTTGCTTGTTTCCTCGCTTGTCGTGTATAGGAGCCTCGCATTATACTTGCACAGATAAGAACCGCAAGGAAAACGCACCGCAATCGCACGTTATCCGCAGGCCTCGTTATATTGCGATTCGTAAGTTTTAAGGCATGTTATTTTATACCGGTCTTGGTGGTTTTAGTTTGTACTTATGTAGAAGTTATTTAACGACAAATTATAGAATAATTTATCGCAGGTAATGTTGGGTATGCATGGATTTCGTATAGCTTGGGGAATGACGTAGAAAAAATAGCAATAATAGATTCATATCAGTAATTTATAAATCATTAAATAGAAAAGTCATTTATTAAAAGGCGTAAGTAAGTATTTATTCATTAGCGGAAAGAATCGTAGGTGTCGAAGTAAGTATCAGTTTCTGTGGATACACTAGGAATATTTAGATCAGCCGTACTGTGAGCTGTTAGCGCGATTCAAACCAGCTTTTATTGGATCGCTTTGATTTTTTTGTATGAAGATTTTGACAAACGATCCAATATAGGCTCTGTTTAGAATCGCGTTAAGAGCTTACAGTACGGCGCCAGTAGTGTAGAACTGTATGTAGAAATTGTTTCAATATGTAGTAAATCAACTTATTATTTTCTTTTAGTAGGTACACGTATGTATAAAACTGTTTCAGTATAGTTTTGTTTATTACAGATGCGAAAAAAGTAGATGAACTAATTCGCGAGGCCAAAAAGGCTAGGGCTGAAGGAAGAGAATTCAAATTCGATTACCATAAACTTCTACCTGATTATGACAATCCCTTCCAAAGGAAGAGAGACGAAGCTTCGGAAGGTAAACCCGAACAAGACCCGAGTAAGATGAGAGAGGATGAAATTCATAGAAGAAACGAAAACATCAAATCTCATGCAAGAAAAGTGCTCTCTTATAACTTCAAACAAGGAGACAAATTCCGGCACAGAGAAGACAAATACAAAGAAAAACCAAAAGAAAAAGACGACAGATTTAAAGATATTGAAAGAGTAAAAGATAAAGATGTCAAAGTTAGGAACAAGGAGTTCAAACCTAAACTGAGAGACAGCAAATCTAGAGATAGAGATGTAAGATCTAAAGATAGGGACTATAGATCCAAAGAACGAGCGCAAAAAAAAGAAACATACAAAAACGACCCTCAAAAAACTGAAATCGAAGCAGAAGTCAATTTAAAAGATTTTGTGGTCTGTGACAGTTGGTCAGACAATGAAGATAAATCGAGAGATTCCACTCCTAAACAAGAAGAGAAACAGAAGCCAGCCGAAGAAGTGCCAACACTTGTTGCGTCCAAAGTGGATCCGATGGAACAGCTAAGACAAAGTCTCGGCAAAAAAGATAAAGAATCGGAGAATCTCAAACCAAAAATGGAAAGGTTAAATCCTGTAATAGATTCATTTAAATTTGAAATAGAAGATCCTGACGATGATGACGTTTTAGACGTATACGAGGACCTTTCTACCGTTGATAATTTTTCTGCAATGAAAGCTATTAAAGAAGAAAGCTACGATTCGCCAATAGATATGAAACTATTTGAAGACTTGAAAGATGTGACGTTTGACGAAATGGCTGACGATACTTTCCTAGAATCGGTTATTAATGAGATTAAACAAGAAGAACTGGATGAAACTAGTCAAGATAAAGGTTTAGTTGAGTACGATGAATCTCCTAGGGAGGATGAAATAAGAGAGTCAGTGACTCCAGAAATGGACGACAGAGTGAGAGAGTTGCATTCAAGCCGCAGCGATTACTCCGACGGTCTTAAATCTTTAGAAAGCGGTTACAAGTCTACAGACAGCTTGAAGTTGTCTGAAAGTTATAAGTCTGATAGTGAGGTAGTGGAAACGCATGTCGAGGAGAGAAAAATGGCGAAATATACCGAGGATTCGCTGGAAACGTGGAGTTTTGTCTTGAAGATCTGTCAGCCTCTGTTGTTTAGGCACGATAAAAACAAATGCTACAAGTAAGTTGTTTTGGACCAATTTTCAATTTTATAGACAGTACCTTTTGAATTGATATAATAAAATAAACCTTTAGTTTGCATAGAGGCCCCGATGGAAATAAATTCAGCGCTTGTATTCCAGCATAGTAAAAGAATTCGTTAAACATCATATTGTTGACATTCTATATTACCAGAGACGCCCACGGTTTTACCTGCTATGTACGTGTTTTCCCAGATAAACTGGTTAACTTTCCGTTAGTTATATAAAGTATCCAATCTTTTTTCTATCTGATAATGCTGTTTAGCTCTACCGACCTTTACAGCGTCACGCGTCAAAAGTATCCTATCTTAATCGGATTCGGTAGTGTTATCAAACTGAATGCATTTCATCCAAATTGGTTTTTTATTTGGCGGAAAATTCACAACGTTTAAATTTTTACGTATAGGGAGAAGTCCAAACGTAAAGTTTTAAATTTTCAGAGAGACCCGCATAGCTCCAAAGGTATGGTACACAGAGAACCCCAAGCTGTGCAGCTGCGTCAAAGACCGAAGAGTGGTCTACAAAGAGTTGGAAATGTGCAAAATGGAGCTGGTCGACAGCTTGTACGGTGGCGAGCGGTAAGTGACATAACATTAAATGTTTTTAGTATAAGTAAATTACACTGAAAGAAACTATAAAAATGTTTAAAAGATATTTTTATAGTGCCTAAATATTTTGACATTCAATGGAATTTGACCTCAGTCTTGCCGGTTAAACTCACTGATTGTTAACATTTTAGAAATAAAATAATTTTGTAGATATACCTTCAGTTAGACATTTTAGCCCACTAAGCTTTGCTTACACATTCTAGTTTGTTGTGGTCGTTCAATATTTAAGACTATACATACAGCTGTATATGTTTGCCGATATTCTATATGCTATATTCTATAGACCATACATAACTACATTATTTTTTTATCGTTACAATTGTACAACCATGTTTAAAACATCAATAAAACTAAAACATTGTTCATAGTCGCGTAACTAGCTATGGAGAGAGCTCAGCTTCTTTAAGATATAAAATCTTCTCATAAGTCACCGATATGGCTCTAAGAATGAGCAAATGGAAACGGCAAGAGGTAGTCCATATAGCTCGCAAAACTGTAAACCGATGGGGAAGAAAGGTTCTCGAGTGGCGACCACGAACCGGAAGACGCAGTGTAGGCCCCCCACTAGGTGGATTGATGACCGTGACACCGCTGAGAGCCTATGGGTGCAGGAGGCAAGCAGCCGCGTAAAATGGCGCCCTGTGGAGGACTATGTTTACGCGGAAACTAGCGGAAACGTTGTTACGTTTGTTGGTGACAAAGAATCTTGATGGTTATTTGTTAGGGTACAAGAGTCGGCTTACCCCACGGCCCGCGGTTGGTATCCACACCCGAGCCTGTGCCTCGTTGGGAGCAGCACAGTGTCTCTCTCCAGTGAGTGGGAAGCGGAGGACAGTCAGCCGGAACAGCGGCTCGCCATGCCAGGGAGAAGCGGAGATATCTCGCTCGATAAGGAGTATCAAAGGTGAGTAGAATGGACTTACTAATGCAGGGCTATCTGTATTTTGTAAGAATATATAAGAATAGAAGGTATTGCTTGGGTAGGTGTGGCAGCTAGATTTTCTACACCCACTTGGATGGCTTTATGCGTGGATAAAAACCCAAACCACCAGATTGTGCCAGAGCACCAAAAAATCTTATGCTAGTCGGCCCTCAAGTCTATTAAACTACAACTTAGCTAAGCAACACTTTTCCGGGTTCTCAAATCTCAACTCTCGTACATTTGTTAAGATGGTGTCAACCTGTCACACCAAATACTAAACGCTCATTGGTTGCCTGTTAATTTAACGGCTGTCTTCGACCAATGAGCATCCGGTATTTTGAAGTTTACATGAGTTAACAAATATACAAGAAACCGAGTCTTGATAATTTAGTCAAATCACCAAAACGCCTTTGTTTTTTGGTGATTTAGACTTTTCTATAATTTTAAACAAATATAGGCCAACTGACAGGTTTATGGAAGCGGTGTGGCCAGAAGTCACCGAGCCCATATCCGAAACTCCTCACTCGACGCCGGTCCGCCACGAACCCAACAAGCAAGATGATGGTGACCAGGACATTGAAAAACGGAAAACCAAGAAACTAAAGCGTAGCAGCGAAGGTTGGAGTCAGGAATCTGAAGTGGAAGCTGAAATTGAGAAAAGGTAAAAAAAAAAAACAGAAAAGGATGCAGCTATGTACGCTCTGTCGTTTTCTACTGCAAATCGCTAATTAACTATTGAAGCAGCTTTTTTATATGGTTATTAAATTATGGCTGAAATGTTTGGCTGATGGAATGAAAGTCTGTGGCATGGGATAGTATGATCTATCGAGTCCACGCTTTTGCTTCGTATTAAAATTAATGAAACTAGCTAGTTTTATTCTATTCTTGTAGCATAAACCAACTGGTACCTATGTACCTAATGGCCAAAATAAGTGTTGCCATGATTGAAGAGGCCTTTTAAGCTTTAACGCTTTTATTTTTGGGTGGTATTATGGGTTTTAAATTAAAGTGGGCATACAAATTTTGGGTATTATCAATCATTTCCGATTTGATAACAAAACATGAATTCGATTCTCAAACAAACCTTAATGAACTATTATGTTTTATACTAATAAAATTCGAAGTACTATTATTATACTGGTGTAAGCTAGCTTATTTATATATGGTCTAATTGCATTGACCTACTACCAAAATAGACTCGGGTTCTGATACAAAATTTATTACAAATACGTCTATGAAATTGGATAAAAAGCCCTATAGTTTTATTTTAAACGTAAGTATTGATAACTATGTAATAGTGGGATACTTTTCTAATCAGTTTCTTTTTGTAGTGTTGATTAAAACTATCGAAAAGACAATTTTTAATGTTTTGTTTCGTAATTGGCCGTAAATTGAGTACTGTTTTTCAATTTTGTTGCTCGTTTGTTTGGGACGCTTTAAAGCGAAAACTTGGTCTTTTTGGTAGTGAAGTCAATGCCCACTTCTTATAATATCTTTTGCAGTTACAACGCCCTTCAGGACTATCTGTTAGAGGCATTGCACTTCAATTTTAACCCCGTTATGTAAGATATTTAAGAAGTCTCAACTATTCTTGTCTAATATGTTTTTGACCCCTTTGCTTAACCTTTCGCTTTTACTTTCGTTGTTTTTTGTAACTAAATTTACACTGTGGTATGATTAGGCAACAAAAGCAGTGTTGCAATTTTATCGCACAAAACTGTAAGTTTTGTTTCATGTCTGGCAACGATCCATACAGTGTTGCAATGTGGCTTTATTTTGTGTGACCAATAACGTTGTATCGTAGACGTAACCTGGCATTACATTCGCATTTGTTGTTTTAATTATACTATGCTGTTAATAATTAAATATTTTTGTTGGTTTATTTACTACCCGCATTGCATGAATGACGTTATGGTTTCGGTTATAATGAGACCGACGTTTTGGGATCGGATATTTTGAGTTGTTTCACGTCATGTGAGGTCACATTTGTGTAGAAAGTTGTATTGCAGGTGCTTGTAGGGCAACTACTTTTAAAAACAAAACAAAAAATAGTTATTTTGCATTGCACGGTTTTAGTAAACCCATAGACAAGTCTTGGCCAATCCGCAATCCCATTACAAACATAATGATTGCGTACCTGAAATGTCCCGTTCAGCTTTTCCAAATAGTTTAGAATAGTAGCGCGAATAAATCAGCGAGGCCCAATCCCCTTCCATAAGTGAGCTAAGACGATCGCACTTTTCATAGAGATCACTTCAGTGGCCACCAGGCTTCAAGTAAGGCTCTTTATCTGTTGGCAACGGCCCAAGCCGAGGCTTACACCTACATGACGGCCTAATGCGATATCAAAATACAAGCACGATATAAGTCATTTAACGGCAACATCTAAATGTACAAATATGTGCCTAAGAAATAACTGCTTTATATTATACTGTATATAAAACCTGCTGTGACAGTTTTAGTTAGTCCCAGATTTTTATTGTTTTATTTATTCGTGAAACGCATGTTTGTGTGATTTAATTCGCGTTTGTATTATTTTGGTTCGTTTCAACATACGAGTTGGTTTTTTTGCAGCGCGAATAAAAAAGTAAAAGCGGATAAGCAGAAACGTAAAAGGAAACTCTCGACATCGGCTTCGGTCACTGACAGCAGCGAGACCGAAGCTAAAAAGAGAAAAAAGATGCTGAAAAAGAAGGTAGGAAACTTATTTGAAAGAAATAAAGAGAAATGATTTATTTGTGGCAAATAAAATCTCTTCTACAAGTGGTACAATACTTATTTTGGTGCTAAATTATTTTTTAGTTTGCAGGCGAGACCACTATTACATATTAAATGTTGTGAATGCAGATCATTTAAACGTGAAATTGCATTTACAGGATGGCACAAAATCGAAGTCCAAAGAAGCTAAGCGTCGCCATGTCATAAAAAAGAGCATAAAAAAGCTAAAAGATAAACAGAAAAAGAAGAAGAAACTCATAAAATTACACGAAGAGTTAGAATTACAAGATTTAGAAAAAGGTTGAACAATTTAGAACATATTTAATCTATCGTAATGGTATTTTGTTTGAACAATTCATTAATTATTTGTTGTGTATATTATCTGTTTTTAAGGGTGGGTTGCACCAGCTTACTCTAACTGCTAACTTTAACCGACCACGCTTCGCCGGTTAGTGTTATTGTTATGTCGAATAACCGTAACTTTAACTGTGATTATGGTGCAACTCAGCCTTAACGTATTTATGTCAGGATTTTCGTCTTTAAAACATTTCATTAACAACAAATTTCCACGTAAAAAAAAATTTAAACTTACAGAAAAGAAAAAGAAAGAGAAGAAGATCAAAAAGAAGAAGCAGCTAAAGGAAAAGAAGAGAAATCAAAAGAAAAAGAAGGCCAAAGCTAAAAGCAGCTCATCAGATACATCTACCGATTCAGAAGCGGAACAGGAAAGGAAATCTAAAAAGAAAAGGAAAAAGAGCTCAGAAAAGAAAAAGAAGCGTAAAGACTCCACCTCCGAATCAACCCAAGAAGAGTTGTTCGATGTAAACATATTAAACAATATTAAAACTGAAAGAGTAACAGATGACGAGATGAAACAACTAGAGTTTTCGCCAAGAAGGCAGAAACCGAGGGAAATTATTAACGTAAAAGAATTACAGAATGATTTCGTAGGGAACAGTATACAGATAAAGCAAGAGGTAGAAGAACAAATGCCTGTAGAAGAAGAAAGCTCGCGAGAAGAAAAGGATGTAGAAGTAGCAGCGGCAGAAAAGGAAGAAGGGAGTCAAACATCCGCAGCAGATCTGATGGAGAATGTTGTCAAAGTGAAGGAGAAACATATATCCGAATTCGAGGTAATCATCTTTCAGACTTTTAAATATTTCATTTAAATTAGACACTGTCATATTTTAAAAACAGATAACTTATTTAACTGATAATAGGCATGATGACTACTATTAAAAATGAACATGCTTCTAACTTTGTCATTTTTTGAGATATTTTATATTTGTTTTCACAAATGTTTATCTTGTGAGCAATATTATTAATTTATGCAAAAAACAAAAATTTGCATGGCATGACCACATCATGCCTATTACTTGATTGTTATGGATTAGTCCATCATTAAATAAGTAAATAAATATGTGTGGACATTTTACACAGCGCCATCTAACCCCAAACTAGATACTTAGATACTTTTTGTTTTGTAAATACATACATAGAATACAATATGACACCCTGACACAGAACAAACATCTATGTTCATAAATGTTTGTCCTGGGTAGGAATCGAACCCACAGCTCTCAGTTTAGAAGGCAGGGTTACTACCAACTGAGCTATAGCGCCCGTCAATCATCGGTCGGGTTCATTGATTCTTTGGTATTAAAATAATACTAAGTAAATTCTTAAATTTTTTCAGGAACAAGAAGAGAACCAATCAACGCCCAGGCAACAATTTGGAATGGACGAGTCAAACCTATCACAACTCAGACCGGATGAGTCCAGCCAATCCCAACACAGACGAGATGAGTCAAGCGTATCCCAACGCAGACCTGGCGAGTTTAGCCTCTCCCAACTCAGACCGGATGAGTCGAGCCTATCCCAACTCAGATCTGGTGATTCTAGTCTCTCCCAAATCAGACCAGATCAATCCAGCTTATCCCGACACAGACTGGACGAGTCTTATCTATCTCAGCTTAGATCGGGCGATTCCAACCTATCCCTAATCAGACTAGATGAGTCTAATGTATCTCAAATCAGACCAGTCGAGTCAAACCTATCTCACCTTAGACCAGACGAGTCCAGCTTATCTCAACTTAGACCGGACGAGTCCAGCCTATCCCAAGTCAGACCGGACGAGTCTAATCTATCCCAATGCTCATCTCAAGAGTCTATCTACAGCCTCAAAGATCAACCTTTATATGAGAAAGATGACAGCCATCTCCGTCCTTCGTCGCAAAACTCAAATTACAGCTTCCATGACGTCATGGCTTCTGGCATGTACTCTAAAAGCATAGAGCATGGCATGGAGCAGCACGATATGCAACAAGAAAGGCATGGGCGTGACATGCAAAGTCGTGAACTTGACATGCAAAGTCGTGAACATGAAATGCAAAGTCATGGACATGACATGCAAAGGCATGATGATGACTTGGATAGTCAGGAGAACTATGAGCAGGGGGATTATGAGATGTATGAGCATATGGCTATGGCTTATCAGAGCGATGTGGCTAGCCAGGTAAGCATACTATGTATTTAGATTGCCTAAGATGATTTTGTGGTCCCGGCGTAAGAATAGGACCATCCGTCTTTTTCCGGGTGCCGTAAAAGCTGGCTAAGGGAATAGGTAGCAGCAGCGATGTGATTATGGCAAACCTGTCCTAATGGCGGACATGTTCAGCAGTGGACAGCTTTTTGTATA
The DNA here is from genome assembly GCA_963580505.1 of Ennomos erosarius. Classification (NCBI taxonomy): domain Eukaryota; kingdom Metazoa; phylum Arthropoda; class Insecta; order Lepidoptera; family Geometridae; genus Ennomos; species Ennomos erosarius. Next base: position 6,578,596 of record OY757002.1, read on the forward strand.
TTTTTGTGTATATTGGGACTTAACTGACAACCGATGGGAAAGGAAGGTTCTCGGGTGGCGACCACGAATCAGGAAGCCGCGTCGTAAGCCACCACTATGTGGAGCGACGACCTTGTCAAATGGTGGGGAGCCGATGAATACAGAAGTCAAGCTAAAGTGACGCCCTGTGGCCTATGTTGTAATTTTATTACCAATAACTATGTATTAAAACTGTACCTTATGTTGGGTATAAATAAACGTTTTCTATTCTATTCTATGTTTAGCAGTGGGCGTCTCCACCTGGAGACGCCCACTGCTGCGTAAATTATTCCATTATAGGCTTTATATCTTAGAGGAGTAATGTTGAAAGTGCCTCAGCCTGATTGTTGGTGATTGTCTCCAGCGAACGTCCCCACCAACTTGGGGTGGGGAGCGTCGCATCGAGACAGTGGTCCGCTCGCGAACGTGTGGGGAGATCAAGTGTGACTGGCGAGCTGGGGACTCCAGAGCCAAGCCTCCGCCAAGGCCTTCGCGATGGGGTAACTAGCCCTTGCCACCCTTACTACATGCCCAGTTGAATCGTTTTCCTTTTCTATTTAGTTCATTGAGAAAGAGATGCGAAAAACCCAACTGAACGGATCAGTTTGTGTTGTTGCTGTGGGACTTAGTAATGCTACCAACGTTTTCAGTTTTTGGGGCCTAAAGTTATATATTTTAAGTTTTCTAATAATAGTATTTTGACGTTAAAATCTCAGCGGTCGGAGCCTGCTAAATATAAAATTTCATAAGATCTACAAAAATCTGTTTCTTTTGTAAACTTGATGTTCATAGAGGACAATTACTTTTTATTTTCGTTTAGCATGCGCTAATGCCGTATTACAGAAATTTAGTATATCATTTAAGCATTTTCATTTGAATTGGCAGATTTTGTTTGCTGGACATAAACCGTCAAAAAAATCACCATTATTTTAAACAACATCTATCCAGTATATTATGGTCCATATTTGGAACAGACTTTTAATACTTCAGATTATACCTACGGAAAAAGTTGGAAATTGGCAGTATCGTTCCAAAGGACACGCCAAAGATGCTTCGACAGCATTATCATTGCTTTTCACATGCATTCATGCTTTATTTTCGCATTTGCTTATTTATTAACTCATTACAAAACTAATACGCGTTTTCAATAATCACAAACATTCGATTAAACGGAATACACTGAAAATATAAAGTCATTCGATTCTTTTGCCATCTTATTTCCATTCCATTGTTAACTCAATGCAACTGTAGAAGAAATACAACATTTTCTAGCTATTCGTTTTCCAATGGTTTTTTTATAGACGGACATGAGATAAGCCCTGCCCGGCTGACATGCGCAGCGTGGCGAAAATATCTCGATACTATTTCTCGTGAGAGACTGTGATATGACACTATACTGCCGTGGTTACGATAGTGGTACCAAAACAAAGATAAAAGTGTCAAGAATATAATAAGTACAAACAGACATACATACACAGCATACTTTACTATATTATTTGAAAAAAGCACTTATAACTAGCAGCCTCCAATAACTGTTGCCCATGATAACTAGTCATAAGCGCACCAACTGGCATACTTGATGCACTTATGTTATGTCTATCAATTTAATACATTGAGGTGTTTCCCCAATTCTTCATCAATGATTATACAATTGAAAAATGTGCAACTACTTCATAAATATTTTATAATGCACATAAGGTTAAAGACAATGGTTAAATTTTAAAAGAAATACAAATATTTCCAATTTGTACAACAATTAACAAGGAGGGTTTGATATACGCAATCACCTAATCAGTGATTTATATTTCTGTAAGACTTTGGATTGAATGAATTTTATCTAAATAAGTATTCATGCATCCCGTTCGTGAATCATAATAAAAAAATTTGTTAAAAGTGTAAAATTCCGCCAAAAACCTTAGTTGATGCGTTTATCGTAAGCGCGGCAGTATAGTAGCACGTGTGTCTCACTCTAACATCGCCGACAAGTTTTCTCGCGGTATATTTTGGCGAAAGCATCATAACCATAAACAATTGCTTACCACCATTCCCTCCATTTTATGTGTTATATGTGTCTACTCAACTTTCAGGTTTGAAACCAGGGGAGGTGAACATAGTGCTGACTGGAGGAACCGAACAGTTCCCCATAAGGAATGTCGTCGAACCGGTCTATAAGATACAGAGCATTGCTAACAGAACTGATAATTCTAATACTGGGTGAGTTATTCGTGAAATTTAAGGTAGTATCAAATCCCTATACACACAGTAGTGAACATATTATTTGCAACTGGAAGTGGATCCAAAGGTTAAAGGAATACCGAAAAATGCCCGAACAAGTCTCGGACCGATTGATACACTCAAATTGCTATATAAAACCGGAGATCCTGTACTATTGCGCCAAACCATAGTGTCGTGTAGAAGTATAAAATTTTGAGTAGTTAAACGGCGAATTCATCGAAAGGCACCCATGGGGATCGACAGAATCCTTACCAACCAAGGTTCAATTCAATTCAAATTCAAAATGTTTATTTGAATTAGGCACAGTATGTACACTTTTGAAAGTCAAATAATAATATGTAGTTACGCAGAATCACAAAGTATTATAATAATAATTATAATACAAAATTACATTTTATAGTACAAAACATGGCATGATGCTAACCAAATCCTAACCACAGAGAACTTTGCTATATACTATCCTAACGTTAAAAATCAAAGAGTATTATATTATAAAGCTACGTTACAATAATGTAATAAACATTTTATTACCATAACTAGCTGACCCGCCCCGGCTTCGCACGGGTTAATTCGTTTTAAGTGTAACTCTGTTTATGGGTAAGAGAGAAGGGAAAGGTAAAAAATGAACGACGGGACGGCGAAGGAAGGCAAGCTGCGCCAGCCTCCCATCTATTGCCGCCCCATCCATTCATCCTTTTTCCCTATTTTTTTTACCTTTCTCTTCTATCTTCCCTTCGACAGGGTTGAGTATATTTTTTTTGTTTTTTTTTTTGTTTTTTTTATTGAAAGTAAAATTGATGAACAAATATAATTATAATATACCAACAAAAAATCTTTAATAAAATTACATCCTTATTGCTTGGGCAACACGCACTTGGCCGTTTTAGAAAATTAAAAAGGGTATACTAAATGTTATTCTGCATATAACCATACCAAATTTCAGCCAAATCCGTTCAGAAGTTCCAGCGTGATGCGTGTTCAAAGGGACAGACAGACAGACAGACAAAAAATTCAAAAAAAAATTGTTTAAAATTTTATATCGATCGTGTAAAGCAGTCAAAATTTTCAAAAAATATTTCAATGTACTTGTCACGGTAGCTTAAGTAAAGCATATCCCGGCTTGAGGGATGGATGGATGCGGGTTCAATCCCCGCTCGTGATTCTAATTTTTCCTTTACTAATTAATCTGTATACAAGATACAGTTTTATTATTAGTATTGATTGATTAATTAGAAGTGTTTTTGTAATTTATCTGCTGTTGTCATGAATAAAACATTTTTCTTTCCTTCTTTCTTTCTACTTTTGTAATAGTTTATGCAAGGGAAGAAGCATTTATTTATTTACTAGGTGGTAGGACTTTTCTGCAAAGTTCGTCTAGGTAGGTACCACCGCTTTGCAAGGTATTCTGCCGCGCAGCAGTAGTGTGCAAGTGCTACTGTGTTCCGGCTTGAAGGGCATTTTAGCTAGTGAAATTACTGGGCAAATGAGACTTTATGGCCTGATTTTACAGTTAGTAATATGATTACTAGACTGTGCGATGTCTCTGGATGACTTGCGCAGTGCAGTGTCACGCGAAACTATTATTTTAAAGTTCCGAGTGACACTGCTACTGTTACGGGCGGCCGTGTCGCTTAACATCAGGTGAAATACTAGCTCGTCACGTCATAAAAAATATGTAAAAATATTACAGTTACGATGAAGCGTACATGGATATGTACGGAGCGTCGGACAAGCTTCAGTACGGCGACTGTTTCTCGACGGTTGCCAGCGTGGCGGAGGCTGACCCGCGCCGCGCTACCATCGCCAAGCAGACCAGCTCGCTCGACGATAGGATCAGCCTCGCCTTGAGAACTACTGGTTAGTCTTTGGGTTCATTTGGACCCAAGTGTATATGGCAGTTGTCCGCATAATCATCATCATCATCATCATTAACAGCCTGAAGACGTCCACTGGGAGTTTTGGCGGGAACGCGGAAAAGTTCACGTCGTTGCATTGTATTATTTTTCAAATCTTGTGATTTTTCCAGAGTTAATGTTTCAAGTTGGTGGCGTTTTACACATTAAGTGCTGAATTACGAGCATGAGTGTGGGCAAGTAATATAATGTGGTGACGTGATTTTTCGTGTTGCTTCCAAAATTCCGTAGAAGTTTCTAGTAAAATTGCCACCACTTTACTAGAGCATGATTTAGACTGGACTGTGACTTGACTTAGACTGGACTATGACTATGACAAAGACTTGACTACGTAAAATATTCTAAAACTCGATGAAAATATACAATACTTGTCACTGGTTTAAATACACTGTGTGTGGAGCCATAATATAAGAAGAAAAAAAGACGTCCAATGCTATACATAGGCCTCCTCCAGGGAGGGCCACTTTGAGCGGCTGCTTGCCATCACCTCCCCGCGGCTTTTACCAGATCGTCGGTCCACCTAGTGGGGGGCTGGTCTACGCTGTGTCTTCCGGTTCGTGGTCGCCACTCGAGAACCATTCTTCCCCACACAGTATCAATGAACATCAGCGCCAGATTTAGTAATATTCCTTATGTGCCAACACATATTTTGTAAGCAGTAGTGTGCAAACACTACTGTTTTCCAGTTTTAAGGGCAACGTGAAATTATTGGGCAATTAAAACTTTATGACCTAATATAACAATCTTAAGCCTCGAAATGGTTTTGTAATTTCAACAAATAAATAAAATGAAAATGCTCAATTGGGCTAAAACATGTTTTTGTACCTTGGTGTTAAGAATTCAAACCTTGTTATATTTTCAGTTCTAGGCGATGTGGCCAAGGACGTGAATGAAACAGATGACAAAGACGGAGCCGATAAAGGGATTCTAGTCACGTGAGTAGATGCCGAAGACTGTGGTGGAAGTGGGACGGATGGAGACGACTCCGTTCGGTATTTTTAAAGCGTTTTTCACGCATTTCGCACAATTTTCTCTACCGTCCATGCTAAGGTAGCTGATCAAGAAAATTCTTAAATAAATCTAATTTGACAGCTTTAAAAATATTTTCGCCTCTCAGTTTAATCGAAATAAAACGATATTATACTACTCCGCTGTAATAGTTTGGAAATTATAAAGGCGGCATACATAAATTACGGGTGGAGATTATGTGCCGCCCGTTTCCTACTAAGCTGATAATCAGGGAATGGGCTGCAGGATTCCCTTCGGTACAGTATAATTTACTGTGATCACCAAGACGCCTGCCAAGCATGGTGATCATGAGAACTATCCTATGTTCAGTAGTCGACGGATTTATATCGAAGTATTTGTGTTTCAGCAAATCGCTAGCGATCCCGGAAGGTCGCGGAGTGAAGCGTGTGAGCTTCGCGGACGGATACAAACCGGGACAAGACTCGGATGTAGAAGAACCGCCTGTTAAAAAGGTAATTATGTTTTATAATCTATTTTATTTCATTTAAGAGCTAAATGTGCAGATTATTCTATTCATCGTGATGAATAGAATACATTCATAGACAAGCTACTATTACACATTAAAGTTCAAGATACACTAGTTTTGAAAAATAAATTCAAAATTCACAACCGCCATTGTCGGATTTTCGTCCATAGTGGCATTTTCTGGGGAAGGCATATGTTTTGTAGTGTACGTCTTGCTTGTTGATTCACATCAATAGCTTTTACAAGGTCAAAATTTTTAAAAGTGAGAAGGGTAACAGTTTAACTTCCTTTTTTTTCTGAACAATTCTTTTGTGTCATTCATTTTACAAATTAGGCTTCAAATGTCGATTATCACTATTCAAAAATCATAAATAACTTGTTTTTGAATATTAAAGCCTGATATTTTTTATGACTCCATTCTCAAAATGGTTCACAAATTTTGGTACCTTGCAAAAATTACATGCTGTCCATTTAAAAAAAATAGGGACTGACAATGACATCATCGACAGTCCGAAGACGTCCATTGAACATAAGTCTCCCCAGAGCGTAACTATGAGCAGCTGCTCGCCTCCTGAATCCTTGGTGGCTGGCGGTTTTAAACATATGTGTACAGAGGAAGAAGGCGCGTCGCGTGGGCACCGCGTGGCCGTGCCCCGCGAGCCACCCGGACCACGTGCCGCTGTGGGACGCGCTGCCCCCGCCCCCGCCCCCGCGCGGCTCGCCCCCGCCCCCGCCCGCCCCCGCCCCGCCCCCGCCCGCCTTACACCTGCTGCGACACCCGCGGCTGCAGGGCGGGCTGTTACCCACGCCGCCACATGCAGGGATGCACAAGTTCGGTGAGTTAGCTGTACTATACGTGAATCATCATCATCAGCCCGTAGATGTGCACGGAGAATATAGGCCTCCCCCAGAGAGCGCCACTTTGAGCTGCTGCTCGCCTCCTGCATCCAACGACGTGTATACGTGAATACACTGACACAATACAACCTAACAACCAAACCCAATTCAACTAAACAACCAAAAAAATACTCCTGCAACTTCACACAACCAAGCCAACCTACTAACCCCCCAACAACCGAACAAAATGACAACCAATCAACTTCAACCCAACAACACTAACATAAACCAACACAGCAACTTAACAACAATATAATTTTATTATAAACATGTTGAAATGACAACTGTTATTGCTTTTTGCAATTGATTCCTGTCTCTCCCCGCGAAACAGACTGGAATTATTTTTCCCCCACTGTCCCCAAAATTAAATTAGGCGATAAACTAACGTATATCGAAAATGTTATAGATAAAGATAAATTTATTTGCTAAACACGAGTAAAATGTACATACAATCATGAAATGATGCCACACAATAGATATTAAAGTGTTTAGCCGTCGCATCATGTTTTGCCAAAATTGGCGTGCAAAAAATGAGAGAGATACAGAGACAATTCAATAAAAAGTACCTACATAGAAAAACAGTCAATTAATTCTTTAAAATGTTAGTATAATTAAAAATTCCCAAATAAAATATTGTTATTACATTGTATACACTTGGTCATCTTAACAAAATTATATAATTATGTCAAAAACTATAATAATAACCAAATCCCAAAAAAGGTCCGCACCATCACAGTTTCCTAAAACTTGTCATTAAGAAACTCATTAATTGTGTAATAACATTTGTCAATCAATAGTTTTCTTAGATGCTTTTTAAAAATATTAACATTCAAATCCTTGACACTTTTTGGTATTTTGTTAAAAATAACGGGAGCCATACGTACGACACTCTTATGCATTAGCGCCGTTTTTGCTGTGGGTAGGCACAGTTTGGTATCATCACGTCTATTTCTTTTTACAACATCTGAAAGTTTTGGAAATAATTCCGGATTATTTTTCACAAACAGAGCGATTTCAATTATATAAAGGGACGGAAGTGTAAGAATTCTAAAGCGGGTAAAATACGGCTTGCAACTATCTGTCATTTGAAGCCCAAACATAGCTCTTATACATCGTTTTTGTACCTTGAAGATGATTTCCTTATCTGTTGAATTACCCCAGAAGATGATACCATATCTGAGAGAAGATTCCACAAGCCCATAGTATGCTGATAGTAGTGCATCTATGTTTAAGGTTGCTGCAAGTTTGTAGAGAGCATATGCTAAGCTGCTGATCTTTTTACACAATTCTTCTATTTGTTTCTTCCAATTTAACTTTTTATCAACAGTAAGTCCCAGAAACCTTGCATATTCCACCTGATCAATTTGATTATTATTGTAATTTAAATTAACACCCGATCGATTTTGTGCCCTTTGGCTAAAATGTATTATATTTGTTTTATTCAAGTTAATTTTCAAATTATTATTATCAAGCCAATTAATTACAGATATTAAAGAATCATTTATGTCAGTCTCATATAAATCAATGTCGCTACAGGCTACAGTAACCGTACTGTCATCTGCGAAAAGAGATATGGGTTGACTAGTATATAAAACTCATTCGACTGACAGTAGGTAATCTATTCTAATAAGACTTGATGAAATAAATAAATAGGGGCCTGGATTCTACTCTAAATCATGTGGTTCACTCTGGATTCTCGCCCTAAATAAAAAATATGGCAATTCTATAGATAGGCACTAATTAATGTACTATTTGGTTCCAGATCCCAACTCGATGCCCGCGTTCATGCCCCCGGAGCCTCCGCCCGGCCTCATCTCCTTCCAGAACTTGTAGCGTTACTGTTGTAGCTTGTAAGTGGTTAACTACATTATATTCGGTTTCGACGTGTAAATATATCTTGATAAGCTATGACTTTGTCTTTTACTGTTTCGTAGGAGTTACCGAGTGAGCACTGTATAAGCCTGATAGGTACTAGGAGACCGACAAAACCTGATGGCCTAGTATGCGCACCTCGAGAAAACTTTTTTATCAACGGTAGGCTTACATTTGACCATGGTCTCACCTGGGCAATTATTCCGTATCGATTCCTTACTTCGAAACCACGCGAATTGCTTGTCTTACATAAGAAATCTGCGAAACTGTATTCTCTATGAAACGAAAACAAAACCGCGCGAAATGAATTTGGAATTGGTGCGATTTGAGCTGTCAAAAATCGTATGTTTTACCTAGACGCGTTTCGAAACGTCAACATATCAAAAGATATGACCAATTATATCAATATATTTTATTCAAAATAAAGATAACTTTAATGAAAAGTGAAGGTATATCTGACGCTGTGACACGTTAACGACGTGGAATCTGTGTTTCCATAGAGAATAACCGCCCTGATGGTAAGTGACGACGCGGTCGACGATGGAGCATGCTTGCCTAGAAGATACCGGTTCACTCTGGCCTTAAAAACTCCCAGATTTATTTGTCAGGAAACAATGACGCTGGTAAGGTGTTCCATTCCTTAGCTGTCCGAATGATAAACGAGGAATCAAAACGCTTGTCGTCACTGTCACACACTTGGGCGCTACCATAACCTTGTCACGGTCTCTCACGAGTTTGTCACAGTGCGCATGCTAGCCAAAGCCGTTGAGAGCCGATAGATGCAAGAGGGAAGCAGCCGCTCAAAGTGGCTCTCTAGGGCGAGGGCTATGTTCAGCAGTGGACGTGTTCAGGCTGCTGCTAAGAGTTCAGATCGCATGGCTAGGGAAACGTACCTGACTAGTCGAAATAGTAATGTAGGCACTTTTTAAAACTATAGGTACTTTGGTCAGGTACTCCATATAGACATCATGACTTTCCATGGGGTAAGTTGTTAAAAGCGAGCTCAATCCGGTACTATGTCTTTTATTTCCCTTTCCAGTTAGTAGTTTTCGACAGCCCCCAGGCGCCTATTCACATCATTTACTTATTTATTTACTTTAATTAACATTTTAATCATAAGGTAAAAATGAAACGACAGTGTTAAAAACAATAAAATAGATTTTCATTTATTGTGAGACGAAAAATACAACAATGGGACTTATCACCTAAAATGGTTAGTGGCATACTGTTGTGAAAACAATGTGTTAGGTAACAAGGCCTCGCCGGGCGGCCCTCAACAGTAGACTCCTAATTATTACTTATGTCTTTCTTTGGGAAACTCGGTAACGAATATCAACGAAACAACAGTATAATACACAAACCCATCTCTCTATTCACTGAAATCATAACTAATATTAATTTCATTAAACATTTTGTGAACTTTCAATAGTTTTCATTTTTTTAACTAATTTTTTTAAAAAGGCTTTATTGATTCGAAGCTAATACTTAATTACTTACAAGATTGTTTAATAGTTGTTCGATTAGTTTAGTCGCACCTCGCGCGGAGTCGCGATACCGCGGCCCGTCTGTCCTGTGATCCCGTCGCGTACTAGTCACACTGCGGCTCAACTCAACGCCTAGCTACGTACCTCACAAATAAAACGTAACAACTCTCAAATACCGCTACTATTAAACGTTCTATACAAAATTGAACATCGCCGATTCACTAAATCGTTTGATTCATTAATTTATATATTACTAAAACAAGTGGGCGGCGAGCGGCGGCGACCGCTCCGTGCGACTCTCGTTTCAACTCGTCACTAACTCGATTAAGTACATGTCTTACTTTATAACTTGAAAATGCCACTGCTGCGATCCTACGTCGCCTATGTCTGTGCAAGCGGGCGCAGGCGGCGCGTGTCGCACATCGCCGCGTGTCGCACGCGACAACATGTCGCACGTCCCGTGTCGCACGCGGCGTCGTGTCGCACGTCACTGCGTGTCGCACGCGACAGCATGTCGCACGTCGCGTGTCGCACGCGGCAGCGTGTCGCAAGCCGCGACGCTTGCGCCCGCGCCCCGCTATTGCTCATAGAGAAAAAATTCCGAAATCAATTCGTTACACCGTAGACTATATCTTGTTCAATAAACTTGAAGTATTATCAATAATCAATAAGTACATTATAATAATTGAATATTTAGTATTTGTTTCATAAGAGACCTAGCATTACAAATAAATACCTTCAGCTATACAATTTTTAATGTTTATTTTCTATTTTAAACATTTTGAAGATGTTTAAATTGGACTACGTCGGTTTTTACACAAGAATGCTGTTCACGGTTCTTGTATACAAACTTTTCAGTTGATGCGTCTACGCTTCGAGATATGACTTAAATGTATACTTAGACTTAGGGGAAAAAGGTCGTAAAAACAAAAGAAAAGTTATTGAAATTTATAACAAACACCTTAAGTAATAGTCGAATAATTTAGTTGAAGTATGTATAGGAGGCGAAGGGCGCGGCGCCGGCGCCGCTACAAATGAAACAGCTTTATACAAAAGGAGAGAGAGCGCCGCTCGCCGCGCCCTCGGCGCTACATGTCTTTGACAAAAGCAATATAAAACATTTCATTCCGTGTAAGTGATGACACGATGGTATGCGAATTTTTTGTTTTATTTATTTTATTTTTCAAAAAACACACGTTCCATTCGCTCACCCTTGCGCTTAAATCTAAAATTAATAATTAGACAATATTTTTTATTATTCGTTCAACAGACGCGCGCGTCCGCACCGCGCGCGTATATAATAATAAAAATATTTTCAAAACAATCGAATAATTAAACACACTAGTTAACAATATAACTCATGCTCGAGTACACGATGCGAGTCCGTCAAGTGTACACAATCGATCAGAACCAATGAATAACATCGTAAAAATATACACGTCAGCTATATAATAAGAGCGATGGCAGCGTTTATGTTGTCGCGTCGCGCACGGCGTCCGTTATAATACTGATATAGTGTGCGGCGGCGCGGCGGTTACACGGCCGTCTCCGTGTGGCTGTGCGAGGACAGCCGCTCCACGTCCAGGTCGTGCGCGTGCGCGGCCAGGTGGTCACGTGGCGCGTCCGCGTACTCGATGCTGGAGGAGTGCGAGAACCGCTTCGACAGCGCCGTCTGCTTGCGCAGCGCCTCCGCCAGCGCCGCGTCCGCCAGCGAGCCGCGCGAGTCCAGCCCCTGCCGGAACGCGTTCACCACGCGGATCTGCCCACACCCGCCGCCGGTTAGTGCGCTCCTCGCTCGCGAGGGACATTCGTGACGCTCTGACGACGTACTAGCATTTGTAATCTAACCCAATACATTATGCCAATAATGCTCACCCAGCTATTCAGGAGAGGGAGATAATGTGCTAGTTTCGTAGGGCGTCGTTTCTGTCGCACGGAACACTAGAGCGGCAAACCGCCTATTATATCCTTTAGCAAGATATGCATTATTTACAGCCAATGTACCTACAGGTGTTGGTGCACTTTTGTAATAGCGCCATCTATTATACGATATTACGAACTAACCTTACAAATGCTAGTCCGTTTCATTTTGATTTTGAATTTGATCTCAAAAGGATAATTATTAATTACTTATTGCTCGTTGTAACTTAAGGTGTGATTTGATATAAATCAAAACTTTAAGGTTTGGTATTTAAGTACTTAGCTGTTATTTTATTGCGCCATCCTTTTGAGATTTCATCAGAGCTACACAAATACCATTAGGTTCTTAGTAACGGTCCCTCTTTTTCGTCACATGATTACTTTTGTGCCGAAAGAGAGGGACGCGTCGGTCAGTATTCAGTGTTTGTATCGGCTGACCTTGTAATGGCTGGTCTTATAGACGAACCGACAAGACCAGCCGATCTCATTAAAACACGGAATACCAAATAATTATACAATGTTTCAAATGAACATAAATACAAGCACACCGAGCCATAAAAAGGTAGGCAAGAAAGCGTTAGGTAATTCAAAATTCCAGTCACAGATATCGGAATTGCCGCGTTGGATCCGCGCGACAGTTTCGGTCCGCACGTCATGCCATGCAGTGATCACACATCACACTCGTGACGCTACCCGCTCTGAATACAGACAGTACTGACTCCTGCAGTCGTGTGCCGCAGCCGTGTACATGCTCAGAACAAAAAAACATACTGTGACTGCATTTAGACATTGACCTCTCTATGTGAGCTACTTCGCGGTTCAGAGCAGCCCTACAATCTAGAAGCAACATAGAACTCGATACCCAACTTGACCTATATCCGAAATTCGAAAGCAAGCTTACAATTACCCCTCATGTTTTACCCTTGAAGCCTGATAGAGAAAAATTTGTAGCTAGAGATGTAAAAGCTAATATTTTGATGATCCTAAATGATTTGATCATGGATAGGAATCCCTGGCGATTTATGGAGCTACGTAATACGAATGTTTACCTCGCGATACAGTTTGGTGCAGAATGTGCGGCAACTAAATATATTACTACATAGGCCATGTATGGTTGCGAAATTAAATCAACATACTCTACATCACGACCTACTATACAATTGATTGGTTCTATTAGTTGTTTAAACTTGTTATTAGTTATTTCCTATTTACTCTTAAAGTTATTCAATAACTTAATAAAAATCCCCAGAAATTACGTTCATAAACACCAATAAAAAACAGTTAAAACATCGATTATAAAAACAATCCGATATACAAAGCACACATTCGAAAATATAAATTAAAAAACCAATTTCATATGTCCACAGAGTCATAAACATAGGACGGCCTTGAATTAAAAAGTTAAACATATTTGGACATACAGAAAATGGTTCAAAAACAACATAAGAGTAACACAGAATAAACAAGGGTCAAAGAAGGATGCAAGAACGTTGCATCGTTCCACTGACGTTTGATCAATTAATTGAACATCCATTGTAAAAAAACACAAAAATTGTCCGCATGGACAACTCGCTTGCCGACAGACTAGCGTGTCTGCTTAGACCAACTAGCCTGCAGAACGTAGAGCCCTTTCGGAACATGTTATTTGCTTGCCGATTGCAATATTTGCTAGTGGTACAAATACATTTGCCCCAAATCAAAAAACCCAATTGGCCCCAATCTCCGTGTAAAACAGGATGATAATAAACAGCGCATGCGTCAGGATTCGTGCACAATGATGATTTAAGTAGGAAACATGCAAATTATATCGACCCTTTCATTTAAAATTTTTGACCACTTTTTATCAAGGGACACAAACGTTTTTGTAAAATCAAAAGGCCAATACAACAGTAACAACATACAAGAGTGGGAACAATATAGAAATGTAAGGTATAGAGACAGAGTACAGAGTATTAGACATATAAAAACAAATGAACGTAAAAATAGTCCAACAAAAATGTAACAAAATAAAAATGTGAGTGAAACAGCGGAACTCCGTTGGTTAATTCGTTTCTTACAGCTTGATCTGTAGAGGTCTTGCTGTAGGGCACAGGGATCAATCTCTCTTGAAGTTCTCCACCTATCACCTTCCGCGTGAATGGGGTATTCATGGAAAAGAAAATAAAAACGAGAACATGAAGTAAAAGGTTCACGAGGCGAGACTGAGATGCGCGAGCGCGAGCGCTGTCTCGCTCGCTGGGATGGCACATAGAGTTTGCGGTGCGGGGTTTAGGATGCAATTCTATTTGTGTTCTGTTACTTGCTCGATGTTAACTGGACTGTTTTTCAAAACACTACTCGGTACGTTTTACAGGCAAAAAAAAATTATGTTTTTAAGCATGTAAACCCAGGTAGAGTATTTACAAAACAGGGACTTTCATTTTCTTTTTAAACTCAAAATATGTCTGTTATCACTCGTTGAACATTTGTTGGCAATGGCAAGTCTTAATATCAATGGAAGTTCAACAGTCGAGTTGAAATATGAACTATAAAACATTCTCAGATCTAATAGTTCTAAATTTGTCTTGACTTAATTAACTTAAGTGTTTTTCAGAGAATTTGGTAAACTAAAGACACCAGACAAATTGCAAAGACCGATAAGCATGTATGCCTTATCCTACTTCTACCCAAATGCACAAAAATTGCGAGATGTTATTGCCAAGAAGCTGTTCAATAACCGATACAGACTGACTCCATCCAAAATATACCAGAACTGATAGAATTGCGTCCTTAATAACAGCCGTGGACATTTCAGTGTAGATACAAATATGGCAGAAATTCTTCAGGGGACTCTAACGAAGCAGTGTGCCTCTTGAAGCAATGAACAGATTGTAGGAAGAAGATAGATAAATACACAGTGAAATAAAAATCAGGGGCTCTTCCTATAAAGTACCTTAAGAAGCACATTCATGGGGGGTGTGCACTTAACAACTATTATTTTCTATATACCATTTTTTCCATCCAGGGCTCCGTTACATTTTAAAACATATCCATTTAAAAACTGAAATAAAATAAATGAACAACGAAATACATAATGTAACATTGATTAAACATCGAACATCGATATCGGGATACACTTTTATGGTAAGCGTATATTTATTTGTACTTATTTATTGTGTTTTTGTGCGTACGTGTTTGTGTTGGAAATGTTCAAAGTCACTCGTGTGTGTTTTGTTTCATGCGATCTATGGACTAGAGAAGCACACACATAAATAATTTTATAGACGTAGTTGCTCACATACCAGACCTCTAATAATATGTTTGTACAAACTAATTCAAGCTACTTACTATATACAGAAGCGTACATTTGTATGAAAATCGTGGATTTGCAAAATAAAATTCAACACAACCCTAAAATTTTAACGCCCCAATGTTCTCGTCTTATTATTAAATCGTGTATTTTGATTTTTTTTTACTTCTGCTGCGTTTCTGATTACAGATAAAGCATTGTCTATTTTCTATATCTGTAATAAATGTCAGAGCATATACGATAAATCTGAAGCAGGATAAATGATTCATAGAAATGTGTTTTACACATACCGTTCTGTCCTATTTAAATAAATTATGATATTAAAATATGTGATGTCGTATATGCGGTGACGTACTAAAATCCATGCTGCAAATTGTGAGTCTAAAACATGATCTAGAATCTAGGCTATACAACATCAGGAGCGTGTAAGCACTAAGCGTTTTCTAACATCGAACTAGACCGTACGACAATGACCGGCCAGCGTCGGCCGCGACAACAAACATTGGACCAACATTTAAACATCAACACCCCTTCCAGTTACCTTTCACAGTTGCTCTCCAAACGGCACGGTTGGGTGAAATCAAAATTTCTTTGGAGTATAGATACTTTATTACTAAACTTTAAAGACAAGCGTTAGAAGTGGAACAGATAGTTCGGTTAGGTAACTCATGCTCTCAATTTTTAAAGTGATCACTTCACTATATACTGCGTGTTATACCTACAAGCGTAATTTCGAGACTTGATTACATCTAATTGGTGTACACCAAGACACGAATTTCATAATTTAAATATAGTATTTACGTGTAATATTCACTAAGTCTTACATTCATGTAGCTGGCAAAGTATTTCGATACTACACGAAGTGCATTTTTAAATATTAATGAATTTTTATATAACTTAGTATAGTTTATATACCTATCACATAAACAAACGCTATTCACCACGAACATTTTATGGATATATAAATTTGCTTGATAATATTTGATGTTTTAGAAATGTGTACGAAATTAAATGAAATAATAAAAAGGGTAGGAAATGATGGAAGACAGAGTGGTACTACTAGTAAGTGTGAAGTGTAAGAATAAGTTATAATAGATCATAGTATAGTAATTTCTAAGTTTATTCTATTAAAATCAAAACATAAAATTGAACTTTAATAGAATTATTGTTCTATAGATAACATTATCATGCAAATTTTGAGTATTTCAAGTGCTGTAAAAAATAGATCTGAAAAATGCAGCACTACGTCTAGGAATATATCGATCTAAAAATAAAACAAAGTTAAATACTTAATCTGAAGGAAATAAAATAGCGTAGGCAATAGTGTGATCCCGCAGTAGAGTTTGAAATATATCAATTTCACAAACTACCACACACCCACACCACGAGCCATAGACATTCACTAAACACTAAACACATCTTAAAAAGAAATAGACACTGAGAATATCTAAAAACGGCATTCTTTCCCATAGACAAAACAAAAACACCAAATAATAACAAGCAAATTTAAATATCGTCCTTAATTTAAAAACGTTTATAAAAGCACTTGAGTAGCACAAATTGTGAATTTGTATTTTTTTTAAATATTATAATTATAAAAATGGCACATGAATTTATTCGTATTATATACTTTTCTCATTAGCACAACACATAACTTCATTTAAAAAATAGAAGATGAAATATATGAAGAACAGCTTATTTACAGAAAGAGAGTACATTTCACGTATAATCGTTAGAAATAATATATTTCCGAAAATTATTTAGTATTTTTTATATATCCGGTATAAAACAGATTGTTTATTTTAAAACTCTAATATACTCCATCTAAATAATGGTGCACCATAGTCATAAATCTATATAATTTTGCAAATATTCTAATATAATTTTTTTAAACTTACTTCTAACATTTTTTTAAGTAAACAATAAATTCTCAAATCTACTTCATTTACATATTTAGAATTTGAATAATTTTAGCAATATTTTTACGGTTTAGAATAATTTTGTGTCGTAATGGCAGTTTAATACGAGGTCACTGTTAACTTCGACCATCATATAGTTTTTAAAGCTTACTCAAACGTCGCTTCCTTGTAAAGGAGCAGAATCGAATCAGATGGTGGTCTGACTCCGTGAGTTTATTGGGGCGTTTTGTTTAAATGTTTATTCATCGCTCTGATGCGATGTGGGGCTGAGTGCGGGCAGAGAGCTGCCTCCGGATTGCACGCTGATCCTCCGGTGTTCCGCCAAATAATTATTGACAAATATCCTGCGGCCGGCCAATATGTCCGCCTTTTGCTGTAAACAACATCAGGGGGGCGTCAGTCGGTCGCCCGAGCACACTCGCGCCGCGGCTACAAGCGCGGTTAACCAAACTGCTTTCAACTACTGGTGTCGTGGCCGTGGCATTCCAAACGGGGCCTAGTTGTCTATGAATGAGTCTGTCTTCACCGAAAGCCTCGTTTTCGAATGTCTCAAAAATTTAAAAGAGTTTAATGACGAGATGTTAGGAAGATAGGGTAAAATGGAACAAGTTTTGGCAATATTTACAATCCTCACATAATGTTTGCCTGCCTTCTGATTTCTTCTAAATGATCATAATTTTTTTTGCAAGTTTATACAATGTTTTATACATATACCACAGTAAAACACATCGCGTCAATTTCTAAAACTACATATTTAGTAGTAATATAATAATATTACGTTTATAAATCGCAACACAAATCATTGCAAAGTGCGATAATTTGAGTTATCTTAGAAAATGAGGCCTTCCATTGATTTTCATTTAAAATCTCCAAAGTATCAAAATGAAAACGACTCGGTTCACTTGTCTCCTAGGCAAGTAGGCTCCTAAAGTATCAAAAGCAACGAGTGAAGATTTAGTAGCTAACTATAGAAAGATAGGTAGTAAAGCAGTTTAGTTAGTAAAGGTGCCTAACTTTAAACTATGACAGGGGCATTCACTCTAGCAGGGTCAGGGTCCAGGGCATCCAGTAGCAAAATACTAAATATATAGAAAAAAAATTGAAAATAGTAAAACAATCCGTGTCGGAACTACTGCTACGTAGAAAAATATGATTTAAATTCCGGTATGTGAGCTACTTCGCGATAGTATTAAAACATTTTGTGAGTGAAGTGTGATTTTATTGAGGTACAAAATAAAATAACAAATTTGCGTCAAATAAATATTTTTATTAAAATGAGTTTTAAGATTTTTAATATTAAAGTGGTTGTGCCGGTAAGTTGTTTTTAACAATTATAAAGTAAGTAATCTTTTACAATATAAATAAAAAAATAAATTATAAAGATTACGAAAAGAACTTATTAATTATAAGTACACACACAACCGAGTTAACTAATATTATAAAGAAATTAAGTGAAAAAAATCTAAAAGCCTTAGTTTTTATTTAATGATAAATATTTTTTACTTACTTACCTACTTTTACTAATTTTGGTGTAGTAGTGGAGTAAACAATTATGCGAATATTTTTGTTTTCATCAGTTTTATAATCCTACTTATTTTGTTTTTTTTTTAGATACAGTGTTAGTTTCGGTTGTTAAGTATAATATATATTTGATTGCTTAGTCAGTTTGATTTTCAAAATACGTTTATTACTCTTAACCAACATGTATAAAAATTCGGATATAAAACCCTTTTGGGTAATTCTGATAATATGAAAAAGTATTTTCAATAGAAGCATATTATCAGAAAATATACAAATATCTATCTAATTAAAAAAAGGAAAAATACAAATTGTGCATACTCACAGACATCTGTATACATGCATAAAACACTGTAACATAAGCATGATCACACTGTAAATGCGAAGCGAAATTAATTAAACAATAAAAAAAGA
The DNA here is from genome assembly GCA_963580505.1 of Ennomos erosarius. Classification (NCBI taxonomy): domain Eukaryota; kingdom Metazoa; phylum Arthropoda; class Insecta; order Lepidoptera; family Geometridae; genus Ennomos; species Ennomos erosarius. Next base: position 6,597,569 of record OY757002.1, read on the forward strand.
ACACTGAACATTTGTACCAAAACAATATTTTTCATCAGTACTTAGAACTAAGTGACGCTGCCGCCATTTTGTGAATGTAACAAAAACAAAATGGCGGCGCGCGATCTCACCTCGCGGTGTTCGTGAAATGGCTTATTGAATTAAGCTCGCTAAGTTTCGATGATAATATAAAATGGCTAGTATTCAATAAGACATTGTAGTTCGGACCAAGCATCAAAAGCTACGTCGTCAGTTTATAAACTGCGCAGGAGCGGTTTTGTTTCATATCTTGCGCTAGTTAGTTAATTTTTCCGTATACATTGTTCCGTGGGCCGAACTATAATACATTATAACTGGGTACACCAGCGTGCAAAACATCGATATACCCATGCTCTAAGGTACTTAATTCGAGTGTCGTACCTACATATTTTGCGCCGTCTCAGAGCATACTTACAAAGTACCTCCCCCCTATGCGTCACACCTAAACTTACCGTCAACATCTGAAATAGAGCGATTCTTCTAAAATGGGCGGCCCCCACCATAAACCAAAACGAGTGGCGAAAGAAAATACTATGGAATTTGCTTGAAAATTTATTCAATGTAAATATTTCTTCGTAACATTCGCAAAAACCAATTTTTTAATTATTAATTTTTTTTAAAGATATACATTTTTTATTAGCCCTTTTTGATCATTAGTTAAGCGTGAGGTCTCATTCATACTAAACTTCAGGCGTAAACATACTTATTATGAGATTTAAATTCATTCGAAAGATTTAATATAATACATAGATTAACAAAGAAGGCAAACTCTGGATAAACTCGTCTAAGTAGCAGGTATTTCGAAGATAATAATATTACCCCGTTTCGAGTCGTAATAGGATAAAGTGGTCCCAATATATATATTACGAAACAAAATACAAGCTGCCGGAGTTAGTACCTTTTAAGATTCTTTTTCATTTATACTCCTCGTTTTAACACTACTTACGTAAAAAGCTAGTCGAAGCTAGAAGTCGAAATTTGAAATATTTAAAAAAGTTTCTCTTAATAATCGAAGTCTAAATATTTTTAAAAAGTTAATTAAGGAAGTAGTTTATTTTTTAGTTTCACCTCGTATAGCTACCAAAATATCACTGCTCTCATATACATAAAAAAGATTTTAAGTTTTCATCTAACTTATGTACAAATATGTTTTTCTCTCTAAAATAGCAGTGTTCATCTATACGTTCGGTAGAATGATTCGTTTAACCTACTTACACGAACAGGGGTCCCGGAACTAGATATGCGCAATCGTCAACTATTAAAAAAATACTCAATTGAAACATCAACATCAACATTACATTACAAACATGAGTCGAAAACAGAGGCACGATTCGGTGTAGGGCCTCCGACGGGCGTTTCGTCAAACGGTTTATTGCTATAACTATCCTAACGCTAATATAAAAACTTTCAACACTTAATTAAACCTTAATTAAGGACCCGGTGAATCGAGACGGCGGACGAGAGATTACGCGGGAGATTATGTTACGTTACGTTAAGTACGATCGTTCGAGCGGAACAAAACAAAAGGGTCGCGCGGGAGAGGGGTGCGTGCGTGCGCTTAGAATATGGTGGTCTCGGTGCGAGGCGCGGGCGCAGCTTCGTCCGCGTCGATGTACGGGACGTCGGGCGCCGCGCGCAGCCGCCAGCGCAGGCCGGCCGCCGAGTGCGCCGAGAGCCGCTCCTCCAGGTCCTCCAAGGTCGACTTGAACGCTCGCACCACGCGCAGCTGCAACAACCCGCCGTTGACGCGCGCCTAACGCCCGCCCGCCCCGCCCCACTGCCGCGAGTGTGGTGTGGATTGTCTTGTCGACGTTGTCTGTATTCAGTCGCGGTCTACCGAGCTACGCATGCAACTACGCAACGGAGCTACGTGCCGCATTGGATGGACAACACAAAGCGGGACGATGATCGAAGGGCGGCCGATGCGGCCGGTAGATAGAGGTGCTCGGATAACGACTGTGCCAAGGACGTGGAACGAACGGGGAGCCGGAAGACGTGAGGAGAGCATTCCAGACGAGAAAACGGAACTGTGATTGTTGCGGGAAGCCGACGACACTCCGGTGGTAAACGCCAAAGAAATATGACGGCGCTTTGTCTGCGGTAACCTGGAGGTTGACGAGGGTTTTGGGCGCGTGAGTGTCGTCTAGCTTTCCGTGGAAAGGATGCCATGTGAGAGATGAAGAGACCGATGTGTCGGCGTCAATCCATAAATTCGGTACCTGCCCGGTCGCATACACGCAATCTACTGTCGAACTAAGATTTGGAAAGATCACTTTCTGATAGCTTTACAAATTAAAAACTGAAATATTACTAAGCAAGTAATCCATTGAAACTGGAACATAATTATATGTGATTGAACTAAAACCCGTGTCAAAAGGAACCATATATTTCTAGTTTCAATACTTAGTTATAACTTTTTAAAAATGAATTGGATTTGCAAAACTTACATTGCAAAACAAATTCAATATGGCTGACGTTTCAGTCCTAGCGCTATATCTACTGACTGTACGCCACTCACACACTTGCGTCTAAAAACCGCGTGCATGAGACCAGTGAAGTACCGAAGTATGCGACTTACACAGTTTAATAGACAGTTATAATCAGACATGTGCGAATTTTGTGCAGCACTTTAACTTGCAAGCTTGCTTTGCGTAGTAACACAGATTCAGGTTAAGCATTTGTACCTGTAACTGTTTTATACTGACTGACTGACATCTGTGTATGTAAGTAATAGCTTGTGTATTTCAAAAAGTACACAAGCTATTACTTACAAGTGAAAATTGTAAAAAAATCCTTTTCATTGCAACGGCTAGAACGATTTTATACAGCTTTCATTAAAACAGAAAGAACGATACTTTTAAAAACTTTAGTAGGATATCCTACCGATTGCGCCAACAATTTTACTTTTTTCTCCATTTTGTTTTAGTTTGCGCTCTCAACCGTCTCACTTCGAATGAATTTCAAAACAACATCCAAAGTGTCGTCTTTAAAATATATTAGATTTTTTAATATTAATTCGCACACGTGCCAATAATTCCGGCCCAACTGCCTACATAAACCGCGAGCCGGTGCGATCGCCACCAACACGTGGCCGGGACACTACGCTAGGGGTGCGAGTACCGTGAGAGTCCGCCGCTCGCAGCGCGCCGCCAGCCGCCGCGCCCGCCACTACACTTCCGTCTCGAGCACGGGCCGCGGCTGCCAACAACATCTCTCTACGACGCGCGGCTCGGCGCTCCATTCGACCCCGTCCTACGTACGGCACAGCCCTAACTTATACAACTGCCGCCGGGGAGATATGGCACCATCTCGCTAACGTTTGACGTCACCAATTTATTTTTAACATTTTTAATTCATGCAGATTTTGCTATCTGATATTATTGATATTTAATTAATTAATTATGTAAATAGTAAGTAAATACGTATGTTTTTTGGATAAAACAGAAATTAGTACCTACATTTGTGTTCCTATAAAAACTAATTAGGTGAATAAGAAAAATGGTATAACTACGTACAAAAATAATCAAATAACAATGTAATTCGTAAGTTGGGACTGTATATATTTTCGATATAGAAAATATGAAAAAAAAAAAAAAACAATTGAAATATTATTTAATACGAATTATAAACTAAAAACAAACAATTGTAAACTTAAAACAATAAAATTATATTATGTTAAATTTATGTATTTTTAATGTTACTAAAGTATGATGACGTCAAACGCAATACTCAAAGTTTACACTAATTTAATAATTTTTTACTAACATTTCCTTTTACTGTTAAAAATGTTCCATATCTGCCCCAGCCGTGAGCAGGCCAACACGGACAAAGAGACCCATATTGATAAACAAATCAAATAAAAACCAACAAAATAACCGTAACGTGTGTAAACGTGTCGTTTGATACGTGTATGCGGAAATGCGGACCTAACAAGGGCCAGTGTACGCGTGATACGAATATGACTCGAGAAGAACAAACCAAACGATAAACTAAAATGGAAATGAAAATTAAAAGTCGAATCGCCTTTAGCTGCCCATGGAGATCGTCGACTAAGCCTACACAACGCAGGGTGACACCTAAGAATGCTCGGGAAGGGACCAAGGTGCACTAATCATGACCAACCAATCCTACGCCACTCAGGCTTTAACGCTAAACTTATTTACACAGGATTCTATTTACTTGTAGTGTTTAAGTATTTATCCAAATTCCATGTTCACTCTATGGTGGTGGCTCGCTAGTTTATTTAGGTACGTGACATTAACAACGGGTTGCTTAATCTAAAACATCTAACATGCCAAGTTATTTGTGTTTAGTTAAACTATTAGGGAGCCAAGGAGGAACAAACTCACAGTTGATTTAGTATACTTTTGACGGTTTATAATTGTGAAAAATTTAATGCATAATTTTAATATTTATTTTTTTAGTAATTTTTTTATTAAATTAATATTTGCACAATTATATCGCCAAAACAAAAAGAGTTAGAAAGCTGAACAGAATCACTGCTTTGTTATTTATTTTCAATTTTAAAACCAAAAACACTGGGAATATATTGTTTTCTACATACAAGTATACTTACCGACATCGCTGCAACGAGCGTCGTCTATATACACTTACATAATATGGACACTACATCAAGCCTAACATTTCTAACGCAAATCAACACATAAAGGCGGTTTACTTAACAACGCAAGGCAACACTACTCTAATGATGAGACCCTTGCAGTTTGACGCTTGCATCCACCTGACTGACAACACACCCCGACAACACACGTCTCTAAGGGACAACATTCACAACAAAAAAACAATAAAAGGTATCACAAACAAAAAATAAAACAAAAAACATAAAAACACTGACAACACAACGGCAAAGGAATGGGTACGACCGGAAACAATCTGTGTTAGTACGAGCACACGCGGCATGCTCTACGTGTGTTTCAAATCTCTTTACATGTTCTTTACAAGAAAAATCCACTCCACACTCAATTTAACGTTCATAACCAACAGCAGTAACTGGATACAACACGGTACAAAAACGGAAACAATATTAAAATAAAACAAAACTGGTGAGATTAATGTTGGTTATTTGTTACTGCTTTTAACACTGTTGGGTATTCGGTATCGCGTGTTAGTCGAACGCCGTGCGGCCGAGTCAGACTTAACGGCGGTGGGGATAGCGGGGTGTGACGGGCTGGCGATATCACAAGCAAAATACTATTCTTCAAATAAACCAAAAAAAAAACAAGACATTAAAATAAAAACAATAGAAAAAGAAAACAAACAGTCAGTATGACTTAGAGTAAAATAAAAGATAGATAGAGACAGAGATAGTCATATTCATACCGCGATGTTGTTATGTTTAGTGAATACTAATTTACCGGAAAGTCATAGTAACTGTTTGGGGTTGAGGGATAAGTAACATCGTCACAGCCTAAAAAAGAGCATGCCAGTAGGGTAGGGGGTGGTACAGTCAACTCAGGTAAATTAGATAGTATAGAATAATATATATTATAATATAAACTCCGGGAAGCGTCAGACTGTGTAGAACGGTTCGGCGTTTCATGCAGGGCGTTATTCGCGACGTAGCTATCTAGTGTACTAAAGACTCCCGGTTTCATGACAAAGTATATACACTAGAAAGAGATAGAATACAATATAGGGGACAGACTAAGGATATATGAAAATAAAACGAAAAGATTTATCAATGGTGTTGAAAATAGAGCAGGATAGAATGTCATGAAACCAGGTAGCTGAAAGTAATAAATGAAAGTCAATTTGGAAAACTAAAAAACTCTAGTGTAGCTTGTTCGGTTGCCAATTTCGGATTATGTAATGAATTATTTCTTTATTTTGAGAACATTAGCAAATGAGCAAAATTAGTGACCGAACAATTAATAAAACTCTACGTTAATTATGGGCCAAAAAATAATATAGCATCACTACTTTAATAATACTATTTGTAAAGTGTTTCTCTGTGTAGGTACGAAACAAAAAATCTTTCGAAAAACGAACAGAAGAATAGGAAAATCGAAATAAAACAAAATACATAAAATAATAAAGGAAAACCAAAAAGAAGAACGAAAAACTTGAAAAGTAATCGTACGATTATTTCGTTATTTTGGAATTTATTTATCACAGTAAGTTATTTTGTGTATAATTTTATCGTTTTAATGGAATACTCCGGTTTATATCATGGAAATTATAAATGTGTATACTATAAAAATGATCAGCGGTAACTAAGTTGTTTCTATGACGATATTATTCTATGGATGCAAAGTATTGAATATGGTGGTATTACTCGGTTTTTGTATATGCAAAAATAGTATAAAAGTATATATAATCGTTTAACTTAGCGTAAGGATGCCCAAGGTATCCGCAGTGTTGACCTGTTGACTTTGCTGTATATATCTTTATTATAACATGTTATAACATTATTATTATTAGCTGTAAACTCAAAACTTATCCCTCGGAATATACTATTTTTTTCTGCCACTCCTATTTTTTAATATTATAAAAATTGAAATCTTTGACTTTAACCACGAACGATAATGGTTCAGTTACTGTTATAAATTTACTAAGTTTAATAGTAAAATTATAGAGTAACAAAAAAGGTTTGCAAATCATGTAAAATTATCATGGAATGTATTTCAGTCTTCTAAAATTCAGTCTTGATTATTACATGATAAGATTCATGAGAAATTATAAGCTATGGGCCTTATCATAAAACAAATATAATTTAAATCCATAAAAACTTAAGGTAAAAGTGTACCATGTTTCAAAGGCCAATAGCATATTTAAAAACACTATAAAGTTTTACATTGATTATAAAATTATTTTTGTTGCTTCTACCACAAATATCAAAATAAATATATAGAATTGCAAATTCGAATGATTAAATTCGAAAGAATAAATTTTTTATATAAACATTGTATAATACAAAAACAGACATTGTTTTCAATGTTACAAAACTTTACAGTATTTTCCAGAAACTTAAGCCCGACCCAAGTCAGAATCAAATATTTTTTTCCGTATGTTATAATAATAACAATATAATATAACTGATAGCTATCGTTATATCGTTATTATAACATATCATTTATCCCAACACGCAACCCACAATGATACCCCCCCATATACCAATTTTTTTGTTCAAACATCGTCACATAAGCCCCAGCCTTATTCCATAACTGAAGTATTCACTGTTTTTTTTTTTTTGCTTTATCCCATAGATAAAGCAAAAAAAAAAACAGTACAGGCGGATGAGTTGTGTTTATTCTAGGAAACTTCTTTATTCGTATTCTTCTTTAAACGTTAATCTACCTCTAAAGTACGACAATTTATAGTTTTCGTAGTGTTTATTTCTGTAAAGCTAAATTTCAGTAAAAAAGCTAATACTTTGAATTTAACAAAAAACTTGTTACTTATTTAAAATATATTTTACATTATTCAAACGAAGATATTACGGAAAAAGTTATTAAAATTCTCAAATTACTACTATTTAAACCATTCCTGCCTAATGGACCAAACATACCAACAAAAACCTCCATAGCTACCCTTGTACAATCACTACACACCGCCCAACAACTCACCCGCCCCTTGGAGACCTTCCCATCTTTCCCCCCATCCCTCTATAATGCGTACCTGCGTCTGCAAACGCGTGAGGCCGCGTATCCATAGGATCTGGCCGGCCCTCGGCTTCTTGTCATCGGAGTCGTAATCCGGCCCTGGCTGGATGGACTCAGGGTCGGGTTGGCCCCGGCCCCATCTAGGCAAACGGCAAAAAAAATTAAATAAATATAATCAATTTTCGTGCTCATATTAAAGTCCATCTGTATATAATAGAAGCATGCAACTTTTAAATATACGACAGGGCACTTTAGCTATGGATCATAGTTGTGAAGGCGTTCTTATAAGATGTATATTTGAGCTGAATTGATTGTCACACATTTAAAGAGCTAATTTGAGAGTATCATTCACTCGGTGGAACCATTCATTCAATATACCCTTGTGACCTGTGTTGATTTTCATCCATTTCAAGAGCTAATTTCAAAGCGGACAAATTAATTATGATAAATGTATTATTTATAGCATAGGGCAAATTAAATGACTGTACTGACAAGACTTTCTGGATGTCCCATATTCATACACTCTTTGAAATGAATCATTCACTCAGTGGAACCATTCACTCAATATACACATGAGAGAGGCTTTTAGCTATGACTATGCCAGTGTATACGGTCTGTATTTATATAAATCGCGATAATAGTTCCGAGTTGTTATGTTGTTAAAATGTACATTTGAGCTGAGCTGATTTTAATCCAAAGCTAATTTGAGAGTATCATTCACTCATTCGAACCATGAATAATAAATAAATAATAAAGATGTGTGGACATTTCACGCACCGCCATCTTGCCCCAAACTAAGCAAAGCTTGTACTAAAACTGAAACTAACTGATCTAATACTTATATACTTTTTGTTTGTAAATACGTACGTAGAATACAATATGACACCCAGACACAGAACAAACACCTATCTATGTTCATCACACAAATGGTTGTCCAGGGCCCTTATTTCGTATCGATTCCTTACTTCGAAACTACGCGAATTCCTTGTCTTACATAAGAAATCTGCAAAACTCTATTCTCTACGAAACGTCAACAAAACCGCGCGAAATGAATTTGGAATTGGCGCGATTTGAGCTGTCAAAATCATATGTTTTACCGAGACGCGTTCCGAAACATGGAGTGGAATCTGCGTTTCCATAGAGAATAGCCGCCCTGGGTAGGAATCGAACTCACAACCTAAAGTTCAGAAGGCAGAGCTAGTACCAAGTGAGCTTTCAGGGCTGTCGAACTAAGTCAGTATACTCACGAAAGGGTCTTGGGTATCTTCCTGGTAGGCACGGATGTGACGAGTTGTCCCCACACTAGCGTGCCCGCTCCGAAGAACAGGCACCAGAGCCACTGGTCTATCGACAGGCCAGCCGTACTGAACGCCATGCCGCCAAACTGGATTATTATTACCTGGAATATTGAAGCGTGCGACCGTTTACACATGCCCACTGATATTGTAGATGGAAAAGCATGTGTTTTTTCTGCAGAGCGATCTTCACGCCGCTACAGGTGAACGGAATAAATATGGAATTCGCAATGGGAACTTTCTATTCTCCGGAGCTCATGCTGATCTGGCGTTTTTAGCGAAGCTGTTACAACTTGGTCTTTGCACGAGAAGTGAATATAGTAGTATAGTATAGAAGTCATCATATCACAGCACAAACAGCGATAATATCAAAATCAAAGTATTTTATTGCAACTAGGCCGTTCATTGCACTTTTACAAGTCAAATGAGATTAGGTAAGTACTTGAAAATACTTAAATGCGTCATCATCATCATCATCATCATCAACAGCCGAAAGACGCCCACTGGTGATCATAGGCCTCCCCCAGAGAGCGCCAATTTGAGGGGCTGCTCAGCTCCTGCATCTATCGACTCCCCACGACTTTCACCAGATCGTTGGTACTTAAATTAAATTACTGTAAATACAGGGGCCAATTTTAAAGGCTTTAGTTGACAGATCTAAAACTCCTAAAACTGTTGCTGTCAAATAGACGACAATTTTAGAGACAGATATATTTTTAGTTTTTTAAAAACTCAGCTGTCTTTACTAAGCCCTAAACTTACTGAGCATATAAAACCACAAAGTGCGCAATCAGCGCAATGTCAAATATAGCAAGCCTATTACAATGTGAGTTTGAAAAAAAGAAGTTCTCTTTTCCACGATAGGCGCAAGCAATCCGGTATAATATAGGATAGACAACTCCGATCCGTAGCTCCGATTACACCTGTAAAGAAGCTACAAGAAACTTTAAACTTTTCAGTGTTACCTGTGACAACGCAGTGCCGATCCAAATAGAGTAGAAGATGGGGTTGGTAAATAGCCCCTGGAACACATTCCTCTGGCCGTGGATCTTCCTCGCGTTGATTTCATTGAACAGGGTCATCATTACGAAGGTGTTGAATATGATGGTGAAGTGCTGGGTTGGTTCGGAGCTGAGCTGCTGGCCGCGACCCGATGGGATGTTGAGGATTCGATCACCTGTCACCGCGTGAATGTCAATTAGGGCTAATTTTATTGAATAAATTTTGATATTCTGAGTTATAACTCTTCAAAAAGAAACCAAATCAATCGTTTTAATCTGAAATAATATTGTTTTTACTAAACAAAGGCGAGCATTAAAAAATGCCGTCCGTCAAAAGTTTAATAAACAAGCTTGAGCTAAATAAGCATCATGTTTTCATTCAAATTTAATTGCAGGAGTAAGCCCATGAGCCGCAATTTTGCTTTAATTTTTGATGCTAGTTTGCACTTAATAACAATATCTTTTAAATAATTTACCACATGTATACATGTGTTTTCTTGTCTTGGCAAAATAAAGTTAAATAAATAACACACAATTATATGTTTGCTATTCTTACAGACTGACGAATACTGACCGACAAACAGCAAAGAAAAGATGATGAACAGCTGGTACAGCGCCTGTCCCAATATATTTTTCATCATCGTGCGAGATATGAGAGGTTTGGTTCGTCCGTAAGGCTTGCGTTGGAGTAAGTCCGGGGTTGGCATCTCCGTCGCAAGCGCCAGTGAAGCAAGCGTGTCCATGATCAGGTTCACCCATAACATTTGTACTGCCTGTGGGGGAAGAGTTACAATATGGTGCCGGTGACCAAGATGTAACAAACCTGTGCTATTTTTTTTTTGTATTGGATATCAGGATTGTAGGTCACATCTATTTATCAAGAAAACCATTTCTGCCATGTAATAGAACCTGCAGAACCTGGTTTAAACTATTGTTTTTACTAAATTTTAAATCTGTCATTTAACACATAATCAGAAGCAATGTTTTACCTTGAGTGGACTGTCCTGTATCGCGCATGCTCCGATGAAGGCCACAATAACGGCGACCACGTTCACCGTAAGTTGGAACTGTAAGAATTTGGCGATGCTGTCGTAAACGTTACGTCCCCACATCACCGCCTTTACTATCGATGAGAAATTGTCATCTGTCAGGATAATGTCTGAAGCTTCTTTAGCGACATCCGTTCCAGCAATACCCTGGGGAGAAACGAATGGTTTTCATTGCGTACATTGCGTTGCATTGCGTATACTTTATCGACAGAAAATGACGTCTCGCTTGTTTAGAATTGTGTTCTTTGCTGCATGGTTCGAAGTTGCCAAATTGTCCTGCCACTAACAATAAGATAATCTACCGATTCAAGGCGTTTATAACCAAGATACTAAGATTTCGAATTGGTCTCTATATCGAGCAGTCTTTTTACTATATCTTCTACTTTATTTACTTTACAATAATCAAATACTCACCATAGCGAAACCAACGTCAGCCTTCTTCAACGCAGGTCCATCGTTGGTTCCGTCACCGGTTACTGCGACTACCTCGCGAGTGTCAAACGCTTTGGACTCGATCATTCCCTTCACAAGAGTATATTTATCGGTGGGTGATGAACGGGCCAGCACGCGGAGCTTCGGCCATACTTTGTCAAGTAAATGTTGCTGGACCTGTGGAGTCGCAATAAAACTTTGGTTTATATTCATCATCATCATCATTAACAGCCTGAAGATGTCTACTGCTGGACATAGGCCTCTCCCAGGGAGCGCCACTTAAAGCGGCTGCTCGCCTCCTGAATCCATCGGCTCCCCGCGGCTTTCACCAGGTCGTCGGTCCACCTAGTGGGGGGCCGGCCTACTGGTTTATGTTGTTATTCTGATATTATTTCGATTTTGCAGTTCACCGCGATTGGATGATCATAATAATTATCCTTTGTGTAAATAATTTAATTTTAAGGTACACAAAGAACAAACAACAAAGTCTATAACTACGGCAAAGTGCATCTACTCACATCTCTGTTAATTATTAACGTAGTAAGTACTTAGTCAATATAATATTTTATATATTCTGTCCTTCCTTTCTTCTCATAACATAAACAAGTAGTAAAGACTTTGCCTTTTGAAGCACGGTAGCTAGCACTCAAAAGTAAAACATCACTAAGCGATCTCCCATTTAACTACGACATTCCTGGCAAATATTTATAATGATGATGATGAATGTTTTATTAAGGATTTTAGCACTTTGATCAAAGATAAATTGAAATGGATGAATGTTCAGTTTACCTCTCCGTTAGCGTCCCGGATCCTCGTGTTAAACTCCTTGCCCTCCAATATGAGGAAGTCATCGGTAGGCTTGAGGATGCCGCATTTGACCGCGATCGACCGCGCCGTGTTTACATTGTCTCCCGTTACCATGCGAACCGTGATGCCCGCCTTCTGACACTTGCGGATAGCTTCTGGCACCTGTAGAGATAGATTTTCACTGGTGAAAGCTTCAATACGTTTTACTTATCAATAAATAAATATGCGAAGACTTTTACAGCCTTATAATAAACGTGGATTAGTTAATCCAACTTTTGTCTTATTTTGTCATTCGAAAATCGAACTTGATCGAAAAAGACAAAAGGCGGTTTAACTCGTCCAAAGCTACTCCACGTTTATTGATAAGGCCGTTACTAAGCAGACTCCTAAAGTCATTTTAGCATTATTTATCTCTCGCTAGATTGTATTTTGGCGACAGTTTTGGAAACAGTAGTAGTGTGGTATGACCAAAGAGGTTATTGTATTTTTTTTAAACTTTATAGAAATATAGATAGTATATACTCACTTCTGGTCTGACAGGATCCTCAATACCGACGACACACAAGCAGGTAAGGTTGTTCACGATATTGTCTTCGTCGTCCCAGTTAGGTTCTTGGTCTATGTGCACCTGTTGATAACGTTATACGGTTTTAGGAAGCGTTTGGACGTTCAGCACCCCAAGTACAATCGAAAACGTTTCGATTCCTAATCTACACTCTCCATCTCTTTCATCCTGAATGTAAATGAAGGAGACGAAGAGCGTAAATTTCAAATCAAACCTTTTTCGATGGGTGGTGGGGGTGGAGTCAACGTCTAGTCAAAACCACGTTGCAGCAAAGGAGTGGATACTAAATGAACCTATGGAGTTTCAATACGAAAATACGTGCTTAGCTTTTCACTTGTGGATTAACGAACACTCATAAATTACTATCCACCATTAACACACAGGTTTTGGTAGCATCTAATACCAAGCCAACCATGGGGTCCCATCAGGTACAAATGAAAAATAGCTCGAATGTGAAAAAAACGTAGTGATCGTGTCTAGAGAGTTACTAGTTAGTGTCACGTAATAAATATCGCTATCGCTATAATCTTGGGATATGCAGAAATAAAATAATTCGTAAAATAGTCCGCGTGATTCCGATGTATAGGATAAGGCATCTGTACTGTAGGTATTATATTGTCTGGGAAGCCAACAAAAGAACATTTCGGGGTTGTCAATGTTCATAATTGACAACCAAAGACGTCCACTGCTGAACATAGACCTCCACCATAAAGCTCCACTTAGAACGTTTGCATCGGCTCCCAGATCTTCGTTCCATCTAGTAAAGTGTCTACGCTGCGTCTTCCAGTTCGCGGTCGACACTCGAGAACCTTTCTTCCCTAACGGGTGCCAGTTCTACGAGCGATGGCCTGGCCAATGTCATTTCAACTTCTAAAAGCTATATCGGTCATTTTAGTTCTCCTGCGGATCTTATCTCGCAGAGAAACACCGAGCATAGCTCCAGTGTTCATCATCAACAGCCTGAACATAGACCTCGGTACAGAGCGCCACTTTGAACGTTTGCTCGCCACCTGCAGTCCTACATCCATCGGCTCTTGGTTTCCATAGTGTTACCTGGTTGATGTCCGCCTTCCCCGGCACGAAGTCCCGGAAAGCGACGGAGATGGTCCGCAAGCCGTCGCACGCCATCGGCTCGATGACTTGCCGCACGAGCCGCTCCTGCATGTCGCGCGTGAACTTCTCCAGCCTGCCCTCGTGTCCGTAGATAAACGCGCATCTGCCAACGGAGGCAGGGGTTTAGACAAATGTGGATCCGTATTTATCATCATTTTTTTAAGGACATGAGTTTATGCACAGAAAAAAGCGCCAATACTTGTTCTCAGTCTGCTGTTGTAGGATCGTGGTCATAGTTACTGGGTTTCTAGATACAGGAAATGCTAGTTAGGGTCCACGATCTATGTATGCGATCGTTGAGTGACATATTCATTTTATTTTGCGTTTTTTACTTCCAAAAATGACGTGTGGCGGTGCAACTATGTTGAAGAAACTACAAGGATCCTCCAGCATATATTACGTTGGTAGGTAAGAGGGTACGGCCGTTTCATTTAATAATCCATAATAAACGCTCAAGAACATCCAAGAATCATATATATAGATTCTGTACTCTAACTAGGATTACCTGTACCTAAGGAAGGGGCCCAGGGCCTACGAAGACCATGGTCCTACAACACCCAGACACAGAACAAGCGTTTCCGCTCTTTATTTGTGCATAAGTACTTATGCTGTAGCGGGAATTGAACACTCCGCCTTTGGGGTGTGATATGAGTCTACCCGCTCATCCGTCAACCACAGATACTGTTAGTAGTCGAAATATTTTGAAATAAAATTATTAGACCCGTACCGTAAACGACTGAACTGGTTTAGAATTTGTATGAAATATATTGCCAATACTACCAAAATGATGATTATGATGACACATGGGATACTTTTTATTTTGAATTTATTTAAACAGTTCCCACGAAAAACTGAAACAGATGAGCAAGCAAGAATAAAGATCAGAACTCCTCATACTCACTTCTTGAGCACAATCTCGGAAGCTCCTTTAGTGTAAAGCCGGTAGCCGCCTTTGTACGGGATGACAGTGGACATGCTTTTCCTCACAGAGTTGAAGGTATACACCCTAGTTAGGGACTCCTCAGGGTGTCTCTCCCGAACTGCGTCGTAACTCTGGCCGAGGGCTAAGACGAAGCCTAGAAGGGCGCATTCGGTCTTGTTACCCACTTGCATGGGAGGTCCGGTCGGGTCTTGTGATGGCTGGAAGAGAGAAATGCCCGTATTCAGCCATAAGCTAGCAAAATATCCGGCTGGCTAATTATGTAACTCGCAACAAGTTTTCAACAGGCGTCAATTCCGCAATCATGTCAAACATCACTGACAGAGAGAGCAGAAAGCGATCGAGCGCTCAACCACCGTCTGTCGGACAATCGATTAACTAAAAAGTGGATTATTTTATTTCCATCGCGAGTTTACTTAACCTCATCAAATATAACTGGGGAAGAAATTCAACAAAACGGTGATAAACGCAAAAGGGAATAAAGTAGAAAGTCAAGGACGAAAAGATAAGTAAAGGCGTAAACTCACCATAATCCTAGAAGTAAAAGCACTATTAATGGACATTCCCTCAACCATGGTCTCGGCGACTTCAGGCGGCAGATCCTTAAAGTTAGGCGTCACTTTGCACAGCTTCTCGCAGATGTAAGACTGCACTACCGTCATCCGGTTGGTGGTCAGAGTTCCGGTCTTGTCTGAACAGATGGCGGTGGCGTTACCCATCGTCTCGCAAGCGTCTAGATGCCGCACCAAGTTGTTGTCTTTCATCATTTTCTGAAAGGTTTTGAAACTTGAATTATGAACGATCAGTTTTGTTATTCGACTTGTTTTTGTTTTCGTCCGTATTGCAAAATCAATGAACGATGAGGACTCCAGAATTATTCGGGTCCTGACAGAGAGGACCCGATTCTCCGTGATGCTTCTCGAATAATCGACATTTATAAGGAAATGAAACAAAACTACTATCTGGATATGTAAACAAACTCCATATACTTGAATCATTCTTAGAGATGGGGTAGTACTATTATGTGAGAATAGACAGTCCCAGTCTGATAATAGTAGCACCCCAACACGGCAGCTAATTATCGCGGCGGCTTGGTTATCGCAGATTCGAAGAAGATTTAAATGAACCTAAAAGAAAGCTGCAAGTTATCACTTTACCTTGACAGAGTAAGCGAGCGAGAGAGTGACAGCGAGCGGTAGACCTTCGGGAACAGCCACCACGAGCACGGTGACACCGATGATGAGATGTTTGACCAAGTTGTTGATGTAGGTGGCTTTCCACGGCTTCTTTTCGAGCACGAACGTGTGCACGCAGAAGTTGATCACCAGGATGATCACAGTCAAAACGGCGATGGTAGAGCCGGCGTAACCGATCTATGGACAATATACATGATACAGGGGGTCTAGGCAAAAACCCTTTTCCATTAGCGTTAACGCTAAACGATAACTCATAATGTATGGAAATGACATAGCCTGCGGAAAACTTTTCTGCAGGTAATGTCATAAAGGAATATTTGCCAGACCCCAGAGGCCATATCGCGTGTATGGTGGAAAATAGTGATCATGTCCAGAAGTCAGAACAGTTACGCGATAGGGGTGATGGACTACGATTGTAATGCTGATATGTAGAAACTGTTTGAACTCAACTTTTATAATAAGATCTGCAAAGGTGTGGAATGCTCGTCGGTGCCCACAAGCAAACAACCTCATGTTGTTTAAGTCAAGAGTGAATAGCTATTTACTAGACAAGCTGCAGCTTCGACCACTCTTCCCGTGGTCAGGTCAGATCGTGGTCAAACGCTAAACAAGTCAGTTGTTAAAATCGCCATCATCAGCATCATCAGCAACAGGACAAGGACATTCTCACATTTTTTATTAAGAATCATACCCATGGCCTGATGGTAGAGAAGTTATAATGTAAGTTCTCTACCATCAGGCTATGGGTATCAAAACGTTAGGAATTGAGAAACCAAAGATCCACAAATTATCCAAATCCAACTTCATCTACATTTTGAGGAATTAGCATACCTGAATAGCCAGTTTGGTAAGTTTAGCTTGCAACACGGATTTCTCCTTCTTATGGCTTGATTCGGGCGCAGGTTTGTCGCTAGGTGGCGCTGGTACGTGGTTGTCATCAGGCCGCGCGTGGTTCGCGCCGTGGCTGTTGCCCGACGCAGGGAGGGTCACGTCGTCATCGCCTGGTCAGTCGGGGGACGTTACCAGGGGACACTTGGGAGCCAAGGCTGGACGGAATTGGACGGGACTTTCCGATTTAAAATAAGAAAGATTTATTTGTTTTTAATAAGTACAATAGATGATAGGACATTCCACCAGCCTTGGGTTTTTAGTTTTTGTTTTTATTTGGCTTTAAAGTTGAAATGCCGTAAAAAACTATGTGCCGATTGGCATTAGATTCAAAGACAAAATAATAGAACAAAATATCCAATTAAACATTACGAGGTGCAGAATAATTGCGAGTGTTATATTTCAATCAAAATAAACAAACTAATCAAAAGATACAGTTATTTGGTTTACCGATTAATAAAATTAACTGGGCCACAGCTCGCGTTTTAGAGAAGGAATCAACATCACCAACATCACTATTAGTATTTACAGCTAAAGAGTGAAAATTAATCAATAGTTAACTACTGTGATTAACACTACGCTAATCTAAAATGCTTATAAATGAAAATGAGAGGTGTAACTACTGTTATTTAAATATTAGTTACATTTTAGTGCGGATCATTATTGGAATTTACCTCGTTTCTTAACTATCTACCACCTAATTTCCACTAAAGGTAATAATAAATATAAAAGATACGTTAATAGTAAACAGTACACCAAAGGACAGGTTAATTATAATTACCATATTCCATTAAGCTTGGAAGCAGCAAAGTAAGCACCAACACAACTGATTACAGTTACAATATCGTATACTAACTCTGGCCCTCAGTGTACGGAAGGTTATAAAAGCGGGGCATAGCAAAGGATTACTTACCGGACAGACTCTTGCGCTGAGAGGCTCCCTTTTTCTGCTGCTTTTTAGCCTCTACTCTCGTCAATGTTTTCCATTGTTTTTTTTTGTATGTCGAGTAAGCATACACATTAAATAACAACGATTCGTATTTGTTTTACACCATGCAGTCAAGACGACATAAACACGATGCAGAATCAATGTGTATGTTTTTATATATTTTTTTCGTCGACGACATGGAGGTGGGCGTGCAGCGGGCCGGGTATCGAGGGGTGGAGAAAAAAAAATTGGATGTCACTGAACAGGTCACACTATATGTATGGTTGTGGCACTAGAGCTATAGGGAGGGAAAACGTTCCAGCACTTGAAGAAACCTGTTTTTTTGTTGTTCATATCAAATGCTTGAACGTAAATCTAATTGCATTAACAGAATGCTTTAAGGGTATTTTTTAACATTGTGAATTTAATGGAGATTATTTATTTATTGAAGACAGGTTTGTAAAACACTTATAACGGAAAACGATATAGAATCGATGTACCATGCTCCCACAATACAAGTCAGGCGATTAGTCAAACATATAACAGATATACGAACAACGTTCAACATGACCTTCTTTACTAAAATAAACACATGAACAAAAACCCAACATAAAATGTGGATATCGTCAATAAATAAAATAATCTCATAGCGTGGACGAATTTGGTAACAATTTCATTAATGGAACCAACAAAACATGAAACGGTCACGATACTTTTAATTAATTTTTAGTCGTACATGTTTCGTCATTCGTGAAGCTATTCGATATTACTCTGAATAGTTAAAATCCTTGGCTCGTCTTGCTTGCCAACAGTTTGTCGAATGTCTAATGCCTGCTCTTTTTACTTGTCTATTTAAAAATATATATGGCATTTATGACCAAATTCTTAGGTATCGTTCAAATGTCACAACACTCACCACCATACGCTTTATGTAGGCGTATTTGAGGAACATTTTGGGATGAGATTTTTGATCCTTAGTTAAAGTAACCAATGGTTAAAAACACTAACAATTTTGACCATGGGTTAGAATTTGTTACGAGTTTTTACCTTAACTCCGAATCAAAAAACCCACCTTAAGACGAAAGGTAGACCCAGATTAGCAGGTCGAAATTCGTTCAAAGAAACACCGACCGTAACGTCGTAGACTTAAATATCAATTGAGTCTGAACTTCCGCGTGGTGCTTACGATAAAGACAACGCACGAAATTACTGATTTTGGAGTTTTTAATTAATATCTATGTTCGTATAGTATTTTTCAAAATTATTAATTCATCACATTGTGTGAATGTTTGTTGGGCATACACTATTATTTTGTAAAAATATATTCAATAGAAACTGTATGAAATAGGAACAACCAAATTTTTTTCTATAGAACTGAATATATTTGTCATGATATTGCGTTTATCACAGAATTACATGATATATTAAATTCAAAGCTCCACATGCTCTAATTTCGTCAGGAAAACAGCTTGTTTGCTCTACCCGTCGTCTTAAGTAATTTGAATTCTAGATAAAAAAACAGAGTAACTATTCAGGTTATTACATTAATTTTGTTTCATGAGTACAAATACAAAACACACACACACACACCACCACCTACGCCATCTAATGTTATATTAAGGAACGCAATAAATATTTCTATTTGTATGTTCTATACTTTACAAAAGCATTTTACCAATTTCGTCCACATATTAAAATAAACCTTCCCTCAAAATGTGCGGCAAATCAAATGATGAGGGAAGTGGGGGGTAAGGGGGATTCAAAACGTCCACAGGTGGTCACACTAAGATGTATGCGACGAAGCGTAACTTACTATGCTCATTTAACTACACACTTTATAATATTAATTGATTTGACAGGTGAGATGTTGTCAAACGGGAGCCCATTTAAGTATAAAAAAAAAAAATTATTATGTATGAAATTCTGCCAAATTCTGTTCCTGTCTGTACTTAGGCTGAGTTGCACCAGCTTACTTTAACGCTAACTTTAACCCTAACTATAACCATTCCACGCTATGCAGGGCGGGCTAATGTCAAAATTTGACCGTAACTTTAACCGTGATTATGGTGCAACTCAGCCTTAGTGTTGTTGAATATATATATCTTAATATCAGAACATATCAGTAACATGTAATTAATTTTTGGGCTTTCCTAGCAGCGTTATAATGCTAGCTTATTATGAAGCACGACGACCGGTTTTCCGTACATTAGTTAAATCCATGTCAACGTAAATACATCGAATGCTGATTGGTTGAATACAGCTGATGATCAATAGGCCACCAATTAGCGATCCGTATTTTTTGACACGAGTTCAACTTTAACAAACGACACAAATGTAGAAGAAACCGGGGGTAAATCAATCCTACTCAATAGCCAATATCTAGGTCCTAGACCATAATGGCGACTTAGTTTTATCATCATTATGCGGCCCCCACTAGGTGGACCGACGATTTGATGAAAGCCGCGGGGAGCCGATGGATGCAAGAGGCGAGCAGCCGCTCAAAATGGCGCTCCCTGGGGGAGGTCTATGTTCAGCAGTGGACGTCTTCAGGCTGTTAATGATGATGATGATGCTAACTAGACGCTCGTCAAGCGTAATAATAGGCATGATGACTACTATTAAAAATTAACAAGTAAATAATACTTTCATAAAGAAGATTAAAAATGAATGCAATAATTGAAAAAATAAGTAAAATCGGTAAATAAATCCCGGAGTAATAAGCTTTTAAAGTTTCTATAGGAGGCATCTCCTGTCCCTTTCTCGCGAAACAGAGCGCCCCCACAGTTACTATGAAAAATCCACCTGTGACGTCACATGCCAAAGATATTGTATGAAAGCTACCACAGCTTAGTAATGAGGTACTATAACGACGTTCCTCTGACGTCACTGGCCGTTTGAGCTATCTCTTTCTATTCCGGTTTTTAAAATGCTTGTAACTTTGTCGTTTTTTGAGATATTTTATTTTTGTTTTCACAAATGTTTATCTTTTGAGGAATATTTTTAATTTATACAAAATACAAATTTTAGTCATCATGCCTATTATGGCATCCCCCTCTAATACCACTCCACTGCTAAACATAGGACCTCAAATGACGCAGGCCTATGTTCAACAGCGTACGTTCCAGTATGTACCTAGCTTTAAATGACAAGGACAGAAGATGTAAGTAAAATTTTGGAAAATCAAAGCTTAAGTCTGGCCTTATGGTGTGTTTACAGGTTTCAACATTAGATTGTCATTAACTTGCACGATAATCTTTACAAACTGCCGCCAGTTCTATTGTTGCCTCTATCACACCAATACATTTACATATCGGCTAAAATGAAACAGTCGTTTTTAAGTTAGGATCTTTCTAATTTCTATTGTTTGTTCTTAGTGTGCGTAGATTTGGGTAGATTTAGAGTTAGCTGTTTAGCGCAGTTTATCATAAGCGTTCACGTTTCAACAAAAGCGCACTATAAGCTTAATCTAACAGTGTCACTGACAATGTCCAGGGTTAAATGAGCATGGTAACGACAACGCTTTTCTAACTTTGCAGGGGTATGCTATGGGGTAGCGTTTTTGATGACAACAATTATCATTTTGAACCTTGCGGTGATGTTCATAAAATTAAAGTTTCTTTATCATGAAAAGTTACTTTAGACTTTTCAGAATGTTATTCTAAAACATAAATAAATTTATAATAAATTAAAAGATTTTTTTTAAATATTTTTTCTTACACTGACGCATCACTATACTACAATAAAAAAGTTTTGATTTCAGCTATATGTAGTAAGTTAAGAGTTAAAATAGCGACAAAACCTCAAGACACACCTTTTCAACTTCAATTTTCAACATCTCTTTTCGATAAGTATTGTCATCAAAACGCGTACCAACCAATCTATCTAAAACTACCGCAACCTAAGTACATTCTGATACAGACCTTTCTTCATCTGCTTGATTTCTTTGTCCTGCTTTTCCACCGCAGCCCCGAGGAGTGTGAAGATGATACCAGCTTGCGAGTTGACGCCAACCGCCGTCACCAACATTTTTCCCGAACCTAGAACCAGTTGCATTTGGGTTTAGTCATCATCGTCAACAGCGTGAAGAAGTCCACTGCTGAACATAGGCCTCCACCAGAGAGCGCCACTTTGAGCGGCTGCTCTCCTCCTGGGTTTAATTATAATCCACTAAATACTTTCGTTTTTCTGCGGGAAGTTAATATGTATTAGTTAAAAAGTAACTGCCCCCCTATTACGAAGGAGCTAGCATCGCTGCTAACGCGCGTCTGCTTCTCAACTGCTGTCAAAATTGTATGAAAATTGACAGCAGTTGAGCGGCAGACGTGCGTCACCAGCGCTACTAGCTCGTTCGTAATAGGGGGGCTGATCGAATCAAATCAACCTTCGGATGGAGCGGAACTTGTAAAGCAGACCGCGCCCTGAGTTTCATTTTATCCCAAGGTTGTCTGGAAGAGATTGTTTTAAGCGATAAGGCCGGCCATTGTATTAGCATCGCCCCCGGTTTCTGGTACCTTTGTCAAAATTAAACTCATGTCAACTTTGAAATACTGAACGCTCATTGGTTGCCTGTTGATCATCGGCTATAAGGCCCGTTGATAGCATGTGAAAATAATTTCTCCTACAAACACGGCTCACTTGCGCGGGCAGGGGGCGAAGTAACAAAACGAGGCAGTCATACGAAATTACAAAGAACAAAGAATAGAGCAGAATGGAACAAAAGACACATTTGGTGTGCTATTTCCTCTCATAAGATTGGCAGTTGAAATACACGACTAATTTTAGTATGAAAGGAAGTTGTATCATTGGTCAACTGGATTTATAGTCAATATCGTCAACCAATGAGTGTCCAGTATTTGGTAAGTTAACATGAGTTTGATTTTCGACGTGAAACCGGGGGTAAGTTTATTGAGTTTCTTTGTAATTTACGTTTGTTGATGAACAATAAAGAGTTTATCTACCTGTCTAGCTTGATCAGCTAGGATCACAATGTTACCAGGACTAACCTTCCATGACGTGAGTTCCAGATAGCACCATTGGATCAAATGATTCACCCTTCTTGACATGGTCAGATTCACCGGTCAGCGATGACTCGTCGATCTATAACAAACGAATGCACTTTTCAACGCTCTCTGGGTCACTTGGTTGATCAATGATCAGTGCTCAACTCGAAACTCATAAAATGGAAAAAAATAACTTGATTCATCTTGGTCGAGTTGAAATTTGATTTGAGTTTGTTGTGTTGAGTTGCATTTGCGTCGCTTTACAAAAAAGATCTTAGGTACATAATTATGCTTATAAAGTAGTAAAAGTAAGTAAGCACTTTATTACGTTGTAGTGAAAGTCGCTACTTATTCCACTACGCAGAGTGAAGCTTTTGTACTTGCGCCATTGACGCCCTTCTGCACTAGTTTTGAAAGAAAGAAGAAAGAAAATACATTTATTCGTGACAATAGCACACAACATTACACTACATAAATGACATTACAAAACAATATACACACAAACAGCAGTGCCAAGCAGTGCAATGCTGCGTGGTGTCACAAATGGGCCCCGACTCAGCATACAATTAAGGTTCTAAAGACCTTAATTACTGATTTTCGCAGCTGACAGTTTGACAGCTATTACTTCAAACTTATCTAACTAGGACGTATCCAAAAGCGGTGCAGTAAGTAGGTACGTCATAGAAGAAATATGTACAATCTTAGGGGCTGTCAAAAATTCGTGCAGACGAGCATAAGGCTTCAGTGCATGATTTACAGAGTCAGAGCATGCCTAAAAATAGCAATGTAGTGTCTTTTGTCATAAGAACCTTAATCGACCCAAATAAAGAGCTCAACTTTTACATGTCACTAATGTATTATGACTAAAATATGACAGACTTTTCGTTGCTCCACAAATATATGAGCGCAAATAAGAAAATTAAATATTTTCGTTTCTAATCCAGCCGGCGATCACACACGCGCACGGTTGATAAAAATGCCGCAGCTTGCTCATTACGATATCAAATTACGGTAGTGCTATCTGTTCTGTTATAGGGCTGCCACTTTTCGATTTAAAAGTGTCCATTGATTATTTTGTTTAAATCTGTAGACAGCATAATCTATTCGCTACTTAAAAACTCATGTGATGTACAAAACAACGTATATACCCATTATTGCAACAAAAAATAAAGAAAACAACATTTTTACTACTTCCACTTGTTAGCCAGTTGACAACGAAATTCTTAAACTTATACACTTCTTCATTCACACACTTCCGCTCACTTTTCTTACTTTTTCTTTCTTACACTTTTTTTTGTATGAAAGACTTTTTGTTGGCAACCCTATTTATCAGCCCAATCTAACTAGGTGCCTTTTGACGCAAATTCAACAATTACTCGTTATCACTTGAAGGAAGCAGGTATATTGATAAGAATGTGTAGATTGTAGATAGTGGTATTATTCTATCTGACCATGAATTATATGTATTTGGGTAAGCTTTGGTTACATGTAAAATGATAAATAAAAATATCTACGTGCTGCATTACTATTAGGGTTCCGTACTCAAAGGGTAAAGCGAATTCAATTACTATGCCCTGACCGTCTGTCTGTCACCAGGCTGTATCTCATGAACAGTGATGGTTAGACAGCTGACGTTTTCACAGATGATGTATTTCTGTTGCCGCTATAACGACAAATATGAATTAAATTAAATTTAAGAGGGCCATACAACAAACGTGATTTTTTGCTCGTTTTTATAGTATATGGTACGGAACCCTTCATTTCCGCGTCCGAGTCGCACTTGACCGGCTATTATTAATTAAGTATTATTATTCGGTATTTATATACATTTTATTATTTCTGGACCTGCACGCTTTTCTGTCTCATGTTAGATTTATTTCTGATGAGTACTTAATTAATTAAACTTTTGAATACATCTTAATTTTATATGATCAAGTTTTAACCACGCAGAATCCATGAAATACATGCTTATAACTTCCATTTCTCTTCACTCTTAAAATCAGTCGAGTAAAACGCATTTCGTTTTATTTCTATCTCAGAAAATTCAACAAAACTACAATAAGTTGGAAAATCCAAAAATAGCATCGCGATAGTAAAAACTTATAAACATAAGCAGTAAACCATATAATCCTCGAAACAATTAAGGTAAACGCACAAATTCGCGTTACGTAAACACTTCGGCCGATAACACAATAACCAATTGGTTATCAGATTATTTACCTAATACGCCCTGTTTTGGTGTATACTAGCGGATAAGCTGATTCTTCTGAAAGTTTAGTATATTTCTGTCTAAGTGGCAGCCTGGCAGGGCTCTGTAGCGGGATTTTTTAACCCCTGCGTATACGGTAATTTAGTTCATTGAGTTTATTTTTTTTTGTTTATGTTTTTGCAATTTGAGTTATTTTTTTAAATTGAAACGCATTGATCTAAAGTATTCTTAACAGCTGTAAAGGGTGTTATGTCAGTCGGGTCCAAATGCAAAATTTCAGACAAATCAGTAAAAAATGCTTGAAATCCTGCACAAATATATAAATAAACAAACAGACACAGCTTTACTTTTATATATTAGTAAGTATAAAGGATATGCAGCGCAGGATCCTTTAATTACATCATTAGCTACGTAACAAAACCTAATCTTAAATGATTAGTAACCCAGACGTAAATACTCCCATTGATTTATGATACTGGCTTACCCAATAAAACAATCATTTTTCCAAAGTGATAACCATTATGTACGTTACGCAATATGACTTATCATTCCATGCATTAAGCTCGCTGGCTGGAAAGGCATTGACGCACGCACGCTGCGGAATTCCGATAACGTTCGGATATAGAAATTATAGTTATCCGATAATATTGCTTTGATAAAACCGGTGTAAAATTCGACTTTGAACTGCAAAGGGCGAAAACGACTCTTATTGAGATTAATGCTCATTTTGACTGTTGTAACTCACGCAAAGCTTTTGATTTGGTCGATGATTTGATTAACACGCAAAACCCTACGTTTCTTCGAGACGTTGCTTCAACACCTACTTCAAATAATCCTGTCAAGAAATACACGACAAAATGGAAGTATAAATAAGTAAATTTCGTATACGTAGGCAGCTAACGTGGGCGTTCCCCAAGGACTCATTTTTGGACCTTTTCTGTTCTTTACTGTTACTTATAGTATGTAAAAATGGAAAAATAGAAAAGGACTGTAACCTTTACAAAATACCCTAGAAGAAACAGAGATTTATTTACCTTTAGATCGTTACTCTGGAGTAAAAGACCGTCGGCTGGAAGCAGATCACCGTATTTGATCTGACATATGTCTCCGACGACTATTTCGCTGATAGATATCTGATTAACTTCATTGGCTCGGATAACAGCAAACTTGTGCTCGCCTTCTATCCGATTCTGGAGCCCTCTGAAATTAATAACAGAATACCCTTTAGAATCTGATTAAATTGTAGCAGACCAATTTTTCAGGCAACGTATGAATTCTAAGTTTTCGCAGCAGTTTACTTTTGGTTAATCAAATCAGTATTATTAACTAATCAAATAGTTTTAAGCAAATGATTTCATTAACAAATCGTTCAAATATCAAGAATTTTAAAGTAAAATGCGGACTATTAGATTTGATGCTCACCTGAATTGTCTTTCTTTCGTGTAATCGTTGAATGCTGTGACTATAACGACAACTATGACTGATATTAAAATAGCGAGACCCTCGATCCATTGATAGTGTCCTTCCTCTTCGTCCAAGTGTGCTGAAAAACACATGAAATATATTTGAACACTTTGTATTGAACTATTGCTATACTACATTGGTCTACTCTATATAGAGTAAGTATATTTGTACAGCACAAACAAAATAGGGTATGGTATCTGGTTTTCCTTTGGCTTTTGAAGAACTTATACAATACCAAAATCATCACACAGATGATCAAAGTTTTAACTATCAAAGGTCTGCTATAATGTCTAAACCTAAACAGAATAAATATATCAAGCTTTATATTAAGGTTAGTAAGAGCCCCAGGGCCAGCAAAATTATCTCCCTAGATACAAAATTACGTATAATAACGTGTATAACTATCTGAAATGAAAGATTTTAGACCGAACAATAAGTTTATACAAAGTTTAAAATGTCACTAAGCTTCGCAAGCATGTTCAATGTGAAGCTCTTTCTCAGAATACTGCAGAGCGATAAAAATGAATCCTAATTTAATAATGTAAGATTTAATAACGCATATAATATATTATCGAATGATCAATAACTACATCATTCTGAATTTTTAACAATCAGAATACAACATCGGTGTATGTAATGTACATTATTAATTCAACGGAACCGAATGCTGCATTGCCGTTCCTGACTCTATTGTGAAGTATAAAATGATGCCTGCAGGGCAAGCTATAACAATTGTCTAGAGCCTGCGGTCGAACAGGCTGTCTCGCAAACTTGTAGGTATATAAACGACAAAACATTGCCAATGTAGAAAACGTGATCGAAGAAAAATAAATCACACGTGATCCAGAATATAAAAACTGCTAAATAATGGCCAAACTCCTAAAAAGTTAACGCAAACTGCAAGTAGTGAAGTATCAATTAAACCCAGTTAGTGCTCACTAACTATAGAGGTAAAACTGAGTACGCTCACAGTAGATGGCAGCCCTGTAATCGGATTATATCGCGTAACAGTTTAAGTAGCCGTATCAGCTGCACACTCGGCCGTTTATTGAGACATATTAAATTTAAGAGCAGCTGTGTTGTGTGCTAAGCTTAAAGCATATGCCTGCAGTGGGTGAATAAGCTGGCCAAAAATACCATCCATCATTAACGGTAATTAGTATTTGGATTAAGTAATCTTAGCGTGAGTATTGGATAACAGATTTTTATTGAATTGTTTGCTTAACTATGTGTTGTTTATCCTATGTTTGCTTCGGAGACAAGCGTTTAGATCGCGATCAACCGTTGAATAGACCATTTAGTTCCGAAAAATGTGGAGGCAAACAACGTCGTCGGCGTTACATCGAATTTAGCAATGACCTAAAACGTTTTCGTCTCGTGTATACAGGTGATTCGTTATACGATTACGTTCACGGCATCACGATTCACGACACAACATAATATTCTGTTCTCTTGTCTATTTCAGCGTCATTTTCTTAGAAACGGTTAGCGATTCATTTTGTTGGAATCCACCTACACCGTTTAGACATTATTCATGTGTAAACATTAGTTTATTATTGATTAGACAGACTTGTTATTATAACTATGGCGTACTAAATTTACTATAATATAGTTCCATTGAATTTAGACGGTAGAATTCAAGAACAACGGTTCAAGGAAAGACAATATTTGTAAAAAATTGAAGTAATTATAATTATCGTAAAGCAGCTATTGAAAAAATAGACTTCAATAACGTTACAAGAGGACAATAAAAATCAAGAAAAGACATTTTCCCATACACCAAAGAGCAGGAAACATAGATGTGACAGATCGTACAAAATATTATAGTAATCGAATTTCAAATTGTTCCCGCTTGAGCGAATCGCCGCACATTGGATTATGCAGATGTACCTAAGTGTTAAGTTCGGTTCATTGAACACAGATAGGTACATTCGATTGTAATCTGCTCAGCCTTGTGTTCACTTTGTCTATACAGTGTAACGGCAAGAGGATTTGTAATTTGGTAAAAGTTGCTGTCAATTTACTAACATTGTGGTAGTGATTGAAGAAAAGCTTATAATAAGTGGAATTTTTATTAAACAGGTATTTTAAGAGAGAACTCCAAGTTTACCAAAATCTTCATGCTCTATTACTAAAACTGGAGCAAGCACAGGGTGTCGGACATATTTATTAAAACCATTCAAACAACACGTGGATCAAAATTGATTTAGCAATTTTAACTCGTACGAGAAGCAGTCATACAAACATAAACCTATTTAAGGGAGGGACAGTATAGAGTGCAGATCACTACTTATTCGTGGTACTCAAGGGGCTATAATGCAACTAAACCAATATCATGCCCTATTACCATGGTTTCATAAGATTTGTGACTATTATCACCAATTCATTAAAATTTTGATGATAAATTAAAACCAGACTATGATAATTGTTATCAGATTGACCTTAGTTTTCGAAATGTTAGTAAACCATGGCAAACTAGAAGACGACACTATGACAAATAAGGTAGAAACACTATTCGACAAACATTCACTAAACACACTATAAATTGATTTAGTTGCGGCTTCCGTTTATCACATGTTCGGTAAACCAGAAACCAATCTTGAGCACATTACTAAATATTACGAGCAGTGTTATAATTCAGATAATCTTACCAGGATCGTCTAAAGTTTCCATATTGTTATTGAAAAGAGAAAATACAATGATTATTAACAATATATTAAATGTTAGTGGTGACGCTCATGCAAGATCCCTCAACTAAATGATCGATGAAATATTCAAATAAATAATCCTAACATGAAACTAGATACAATTTTAAAGCAAGCACAGTCACAATAAGTTACATGTACACATTATAGTAAATACATATAAAAATGTTCACAGACTGATGACCACAATGAAACCACATATAGCAGAGATAGAAAATGAAAACTTATAATTCACATCTAATGTCAAACAAAAAAGAAAATGTACAAAAAAATATTTCAATGTTCAGTTGTACAGACAGATAGTAACAATGAAACATATATAATTGAGTTAATAATATAATTATAACGACATTGAAGAAATTATTTGAGTACGTAACGTAATATCAGAAATAAGTGATAAGTTCTAGTCATTAAGATACTAATTTGTAAAAAAAAGTAATATATACAACAACTACCCTACTTAAATATCCGTTATGATAGCAACACTGATAAAGTAATTGACGATTGCTTAACACACGGTAAATAAATATAAACTTACTAAGGATATATAAATTAGAAATGAGTATAAAGAAAATATTATGGCTGTTAATTACAAACGAGATGAAATGATAACTTCAAGCATAGGTGAAGAGAGAAACTTACCAAGATCAGCGGGGTCTTCTGACGGCTTGTAGAAGCTCAAACCTAACGAAACTACGGCGGCTACCTCCAGAATGATCAGCGTCACGTCCTGCAGCGCTTCCCATACTAAGGTGAGGAAGGTCTTCGGCGGTTTGGGCGGGATCATGTTAGAGCCGAACACCTCGCGCCTATGCTGCATGTCAGCTTTGGAACCGCTAAGACCTGGGAATAAGAGTAAAAACCTTGTTAGTTTTTTAGAAATGTGTGTACAGAAATACACTATTGGTTTGCAATAGTAAGTATTGTGGACAACATACAAATTCTAAGCAGTAATAATACCGTCTGTTACCTATATTCGGATTGATTGCATAAACAGCTGTAAATACTGCTCCAAACAACTTTGAAGTTTAGCGCTTTAACAATCGACACCCTCCTTTTAACCGTTTCTCTGAAGGAGGATATATTTTTCATCTTGTTGCTATAACAAAAGCAAAGGAAAAGGATAATTATATCTGGCTTTTGAATATTCAAACAATTTCAAAGAGTCTCGTAAGTACAAATTTCCTCTTTATTCCGAATTGAGACTTTAAGCGGGGGTGAAGTATCGTAAAGTTTATGTTATAGCCATTTCTTAAAGAAATATTGCTGCAAAGTAAGCGTCTCCATTCATAATAGACGAGGAAGATCGGGCTGGCGATGTAGAGGCACGCACACCGACGACGGATAATAAAACTGAGGGCGCAAGAACTGAACCTGTGAGTGTCTGCTGAAGTGCTTTCATTGGAAAAATAAATGATGCAAAGTTCCACTTACTAAAACAGAGGGACAGACTGATGCCAAAAAGTTAAATAAAGAATTGAAAAGATTTCAGATTGATCTGCACGCGTTTAAACAATAAAACAATAATAAAAGCATTCTTTGAAAACGATTGTATGTGCTGTGCGGTATAAAAACTGAGCCGTTCGCGGTGACAATAAAGTCAACTATGTTTGCTCACGTGAGTATTAAGTAGCAAGAAAATAAAAGACAAACGTCTCACAAAGTTGCATTTGTAATTCAATTATTTGCTTACAACGCCAGTGGGGGTTGGAATATAATAGCTATTATTCGAAAAAGATTTAATTCTTTCTTATATTCTACGTTCTATTCTTTCTCATCAACATCAAACACCCTTTTCCATCTCTATTCTAAGAGGAAGTCTATAAAAAATATAGAAGCTAATTTAGCATATTCAAAACTCAGCCACGCTCTTAGTACCTAATGTACGAGTATAAGTATATAGTATAAACCACTCGAATCAATTTGATTCATTTTGAAATCTGTCAGTCATACCGTCATCGTGGGATTCGTGGGAGTGATCACGGTAAGTGATAGTTCGCGTATTAGTTTTTAATACTTGTGGTTCATCGACCGGCGCTACTCAACATTTGCAGAATATTTACGTGTTCGTATCTAAAAATACATTATTTATGTAAACCGATGTACAATATCTACAGAGGGCTGTAACGTTTTTATGCCAGTACAAAATGATTATTTTAAAACCGTGTGTATGCTATGGGCATATTTTATTTCAGTCAATAAAAAGAGCAGGCCACGAACAAATTGCTGAGCATTTTATGCAACATAGTATACCTACGTTGTTGTAACTGCGAATACTATAATAATAATAGGTAAAACTGACTAGACTGTTTGAGAGCATTTACAACCAATAGGCATGATGACTAAAACTTTTTTTTTGGATAAATTATTTATATTCCTCAAAAGATAAACATTTGTGAAAACAAAAATTAAATATCTCAAAAAATGACCAAGTTACAAGCATTTTAAAAACCGGAATAGAAAGAGATAGCTCAAACGGCCAGTGACGTCAGAGGTAGGTCGTTATGGTACCTCATTACTAAGCTGTGGTAGCTTTTCATACAATCTCTTTGGCATGTGTCGTCACAAGTTAGATTTTTAATGGTAACTGTGGGGGCGCTCTGTTTTGCGAGAAAGGGACAGGCGATGCCTCCTGTAGAAACTTTAAAAGCTTATAACTCCGTGATTTATTTACCGATTTTGATTATTTTTTCCATTATTTTGCATTCATTTTTAATCTTCTTTATGAAAATAATATTTACTTGTTCATTTTTAATAGTAGTCATCATGCCTATTACAACGTTTCATATGTTTACATTTGTCGTTCTCTATCGTTCGTTACTTGAGCAGAGTGGACGTAGTTAAGCGATTTTCCCCCGGTATAATGCTAAGGTTTTATGAATATTTATAATGGTCGTTAACTTCACCGTGCCTCGGCGGATGGGACGGTGGCAATTTTTAATTCGGCTGTGTAAACGGCGGGCGTAATAAAACGACTCTTTGAATTACTTATAAAATTTTGTTCATTATAATTTCAAAGATTCGGTGCGTAACATCAATACAACTATTTTGATTTACATGTCATTGGTCATTAATATTTCCATGTAGTATTTATTATACCTACTAAACAAAAATAAGCAGACGCAAAAGAACCGACAATGCAACCAAATAAACCATTGATTTTCATCGTCTTTATTTCGTAGCTTTGACTATTTCTTAAAGAGAACATAAAAAGAAACTACCCTTGCAGATTCAATAAACAATCGCGAACTTCCAGAATAACATTTTATATTATATCCAAAGGAAAAAGATAACGGGCGCCTTCAAGCTTCACACTGAATTGGTTCCTAATAATTTGGCAAATAAATTCCTTTTGCGCCTCGGGGGAGGAGCATCGAAAAGTAAAAAACATTGACGAGATTAAACATCACTTCCTCTGTACACTTTGGTTTGATGAATTTGGATTTAACTTTGTAATACGTTCAACTATAAATTATGTACGCTGAAGGCAGCGGAAACCTTGAGGCATAAAGCATGAATGATAGATTTACAAGAGCGCAGTTCGATGTTTCGAATGTATTGTCTTCAAAAGACAACAGTTTATTTAAAGGTTATTTATTCAATTTCTAGTATTCATGTGATGACATAGCAGTCCAAAATGATTATATTACTTCGCGTGCAGAACCAGTGTTTTTCCGGTATGCCCGGCATTCGTGTAAAAAGGTGTAACGATTAAAGTTTCTATGCATAATAAATTCAATAGTGCAAAAGCTTGCATTTCAACATTCTTAGAAGACACGCGAGGCTTAGATATATTGTTTATTTGCGATTTGTAATTTACTCGGTATCGCGGTTTTTAATTACGTAACACAGACGTTTATTGTTGAGAAGCACCTGGAGTTGTTTTCTGTACTCTCTGAATATTTATAAGAAGCGTCAATTCCAAGATTAGTGACCTGGTCAAAAGCTGACCATACTGATACCCCCAACTCCCAAGTCTCAAAATAAGCTTGTGCACACACAGCTGTAGCATATTTTTTTGATCCTGTAACTTTAGAATTATGATGTACATTATTTGTATTAGGTGTACATTATGTGGTGTATTATTATTTATAAAAAGATGGCAAAGAAAAGAGTGAATATTCTTTCCTCTACTTGCTTAGACTACGTCTACTTTATTCTGTTATTTGAGTGCAAAAGTTCTATACAAATAATTGGGCAATGAATTCATCAAAGCGTATCGCCTAGGTGCGGGTGTGAGTCATACAATAAATGCAAATGTTTTGCACAAATACCATTAGCCCACGATCTTCGGAGCGAGGCGATCGGTTGCGCAACCATTATGTTCTGTGCTTGTACAAATCTTTGTGTTGTTTGGTAATACATAATATGTAATGTTATTTAGGTATTTGTAGGTGAGTGATTGTGGAAGGTCAATAAAATATTTTCAATTCAAACGTAGAGTTATTCTTAAGATGTTATATTTATTGTAAAAACTTAGCTCCAGACAGATGTTTGGCTTTCATTTAATACTGAACACGTCAACTTTATTGCTAAAACGACGTACAAAACAAAATATTAACACAACGTATTAGGAGACTAAAGAATACAACATTTAATACTAGTTCCTTATACTAACAGTATAGATAACATAAATTGCTACTGGGGTAAATAACACGAGGAATGTAATTCAATATGTGTGCGCCCAATAAACACTAAGAACGTTTTGAAATTATCCAATTATCACAAATTAACACAAACTTCAATAAAACCGGTTGTCAGCATAATTTACATTTCATATTATGCATCCACACGAATGAATGAACAAACGTCTGCGAGCCCGCGACAGGATATCGTACGCATGTGCGCTGTAAATGTAATCGTAATATTGAGTGGAGTGGAGTCAATGTACCGTATCGGAAAAATATAAATAAGTGTGTAGTTTGTGAGAGTATTTTTGTCTTTCAAATCCCCAACCATCATCGCTCGTAGAACTGACATCCGATGTGGAAGAAACGTTTTCGAGCGGCGACCACGAACCGGAAGACGCAGCGTAGGCCGGCTTCCACTAGGTGGACCGACGATCTGGTGAAAGCCGCGGGGAGCCCATGGATGCAGGAAGCGGCGCTCCCTGGGGGAGGCCTATGTTCAGAAGTAGACGTCTTGAGGCTGTTAATGATGATGATGATGATGATGAAGCCCCAAACCCCAACAGTCTTAAACAGTCTGTTATGGTGATGATGTGAGAGTAGCGAACGATTTGAGATTTCTAATCAAACAGGGGTACATGATGAAAGATTTAAAAATTATCCCTATTATCCTGAATTCCTGATATTACCTTCAGAGTCCAACATAAAGTCATCAACGTAGACCAATCGATACTTCCATTCCAACATTACTTGGATTCAATAATTTCGTTATAATGATGTATTTTGTCATCTTGAGATTTTACAAACTTTACTATATCCTATCACAACTTTACTACTTCGTAGTATCTCTATCTAGATAATAAACTCAGCCGACTGGGTTTTGCTTAACATCCGTTTACAGATTATCAACTCTACTATGGTTACGTTATGGTTAACGTTTACCATCTTAGTGACGTATATTCTTTCAGGTTACAAATTTTACGTGCGATATGAGTAAATTTTCGTGGCAACAGCAACGCGGCTGGTTGTCTCTCATGTCATTCGCAACGATTCAGTTTTCCCCTTCAGCTGGTTACACGTGCCAATTAATAAAGCTTTGAAATGGCTCATAGTTTATGCCTATTTATTGACTTCGCTATAACATTGGCTGTAGAATAAGTTTGTTTACAGAGAATACAAAAGATTGTAGAGTTCAAGCTGATCTGAGTACAGGTGCAGGTAGGCATTGGGCATGTCGTTCTATCCAGGCATAGATAACACATCGCCTTTACCAGCCTAGCTCATCGTACCGAAGCTACGAAACAAATACCTTCACTTGGTCTGTTCTTAATTTTGGTGTCAAAACAGTTAGGAAATCACGATAAAATACGGATTCATTTATAGGACCATTACTCAGCGAAGTGTAAGATACAGCATCAAAATGTTTACTCGATATAACATCTGCCGCTGAGCACGATAACTTTGAAGTCGATTAATTAACTCTGTGTACACAATATCGCTTATTTCGATTAAAAATCCCGGTTTATGGTACGTTCTGGTGTGCGAAGCTGGGTTTATTGGTGATAAATCCCGAACGAGGCCTCCCTTGACCAACATCATGCGTGTAAACACACAGGTAAAATTATTAAGTAAGGGATATTTCGACATCTGCATATGCTTCTATCCTGTTTCAGTGTTTTCTTACCAATTTCAGTCAATTTCAATTTCTACAAATATTACGTTAGTCCATAATCCATATTGAATTTTCTTTATAATTGTGTAGGCAAGGAACGCCCTGTGGTATTACCTAGCTCAGCCAAATTAGATTACAAAAACAAACAGAAAACGTTTTACTTTAATGTATTAGCAAGGACGCTATTTTTGAGTAATCTGATGATCAATGTGTACAAGATCCGAATACGTAGGTTTAATAGATCGTCGATAAAATGAAATGACTTGAATTTTTAAAACCGTGTTGGAAACCGGAGTCTAGTTTGGCGCCGACAATGCGGCGGTGGGCGCCAATATTTGAACAAACAACATACATTATTCATCGGCCCGACGGAGGATTCAGCTCAGGTGCTTATTTAGAATTGGTATTTGGAATTCTCCCGTACCTTGCAGAGGTGTTTCACTTAATAGAACCTTTCAATTGAAGTTCAAGCTTCTTTGATGTGATATAATTAAGCCTACTAATGTTTTACTGTTGGAATCTATCAAGGTACCAAGTATAACATTCAATGAGAGTAAACCGGCTTTTAGCATTACAAGGGGAGTAAAAGAACAGAGGCGGCTGCTAATCAATAAACCAAATAAAAGCCTTGTACCAATATTGGAGTTCACACAATTCCTCAACTTGTCCAAACAACAGGACGTCCTTGACCGTTGCTTGTAGTTCGCCCTTCGCAACAACAAAAACGCTTTCGAGGCTGCCATGGGAAATTCTAGGTACGGGCCGGCCATTTTTGTATGCTGTAAAAATGTTTGTTTTATTGAAAGTTACACTTTTGAGTGAGCTGGTATTGGAATTACCCCTTCACCCCATTGGCCCTTCACACTACTGGAAAATGTACACGAACGTCCTAGGGAATCCTAGAGGTTTTCAATTGCCCAAATTACCCACCCAAAAAGGAAGGAAACTTAGTGGTTTTCAGACCAACGATAGCGCTGGTCTGTGTAAACAATAATACAATAGAACTATAACCTTCCTAACATCCTAACTCTAATCCATTGTCTTAAACCAATGTGTTTAATCAGCTCCAGTTTATTTGTTCAAATCTTCCCTGACCTCCCTAACATCAAACAATTTACTCATCTTTCGTCCAATAGTTCGTTCATACAAACCGTGCTAAAAACGGATGTTTTCTTAATTGCTGGCATAAGATATCACCACGACGAACACTATGTCAAAACATCTCCATCAAGATATAGGCCAAGTTCTCGAAAAGAATTCGTGTTAAAGGAAGTATTTGTGT
The DNA here is from genome assembly GCA_963580505.1 of Ennomos erosarius. Classification (NCBI taxonomy): domain Eukaryota; kingdom Metazoa; phylum Arthropoda; class Insecta; order Lepidoptera; family Geometridae; genus Ennomos; species Ennomos erosarius. Next base: position 6,634,383 of record OY757002.1, read on the forward strand.
CTATGAGATGGGATTTAAGCCAAGGCCTGGTGACGTCACACAATAGATGATATTTCGAGGTGCTGATAGGTCTTCATTTTATAGATGTACATATAATCTGTATCAAAACATTTTGTAAAGTTTATCTTCGGTAATTTTAATCTAAATTATCTTGTCGTGTGACCTTAAAGGGTATTATCATTAATATTCTTTAGATTTTCAATTGCCCGCTATCAGAAGAAATGTCATAAAATTTCTCTTTGAATAATTTGAGACATCAGTAATTGTAGGTCAAATGAGTGTTACTTCTGTAAACCTAATGGCTAAAGTAAATGAAGTTATAGCGAGTTCCATGTTGGTTATAGAGTACAAGAAGAACATAAAGGTAATCAAGACGATTAGGGCGACTTCCTAAAGACACCGAATATTTTCATGGAGCCAAGGTCATGTACAGCACAATGGGCGATGTTCTGAATAACTGATGGGGCGTCACATCGGCACAGCTGTCTGGCCGTGTTCGTACAGAAATAGAACGTCGATATCGGACGCCGGTGGCACTGGCGATAGTGTCGGGAACTTGGGACTTTTCATTGAAATCGAAGGTATAAAATACGCGTGGAGCATTCCATTTACGTCGTAAACCATGAAAAGGTAATAGGTCAACGTTTTATGATACATTTACGATGGATTCTAGCCAACTGCTTTACTCAACTCGACCAACAGTACAATAAAGAAAACTACATTTTAAGAGTTAACGTAGAACCGAACCGATAAAAGCGAGTGTTAAGGTTAACCTTTTCTAGCCATAACGCTGTCTATTATTCAGTTAGTTATTCACATATTCAGTTGAAATGGCAATGGACAATGGACAGACAAGCAACATTGCTCTCTAAACAGATAACCGATAGGGAAGAACGGTTTTCGAGTGCTGACCAAGGAGCTGACCTACGTCTTTCAGACGAAGACGAACTGAAAGACGTAACGTAGGTCAGCTCCTCACTAGGTGGGTCGAGATTTAGTGAAAACCACGAGGGTTGGTTGATAAAAGCAAGCATTAGCCATTCAAAGTGGTGGGCGTTCTAGGGGGAACCCAATATTCAGCAGTGGACTTCCCCGGCTGATAAAAATGATCACTTAGATATCAAACCACTTCCAAGATCAAAGGTTGTGTTTGTGCCGTGATGCTGTTCCTGCAGCGTTGTGATTATGGCAGACCCTTGTGATAAGCGCACAAAATGGTGTTTTAGGGGGAAGGCTCATGTTCAGTAGTGGATCTTCCAGCAGTTGACGTATTCAAAAGGAAATGGCAAAGAGATGCTGGACTGTTAAAACAAAAATGGAAACCCATAGTAAGGGTTACTGTATAAATTAAAACAGGACATGAACAATTATGGATATTGACGTCAACGGAAGGCGTTAACTGATTAGTCTGAAATTTCTACGTATAAAATAGAATAGATAGGTCCTAAATAGTATGAATTGTTAAAACGATATGGGTATTCTAAATTAGTTTTAATTGTTTTGTGAATTTGATAGGTAAGTACTTATTATAGGAACAGAATTATCATGAATTCCCTTGGTCTGTTGTGTTTAGAAGGCCTTTTATCGGCATGTCGTGTTTCATTGTCTGAGAAATATTGGAGGAACCTTTTTTTTATATCTTTCGAAAGGACCCCCCCACCCAACCAAGAACGGTTCAAGTTTACGCCTAAATTCCACAAATAACAGAATTTTCTATAGTTTGTGTAGTTTCTAATCAAGCTCGAAACCCGAGTGAACTCATAAAAAGTTATATTCAAAACAACGGCTGCAATAGCTCACAGACTATAAACACCTGAGATTAGTTGCCAGGATTTCAAGCTAACAAGTTCTTGACTACTTTCGTACATTAATCGAAGACAACGGAATTAGGAACACGATCATTACCGGGCTCCAATAAAAGCCAATGCCGTTGGACGGTAATAACCTAATTTCGGCACACATGAGCACGGAAACACGTAATAAATAGAGGTGTTGCCATGTTAAAAAACAAGCGTTAGCTTATCTGGTAAATCGGGTAAAGATTCGGTCTTCAAATGTAAGATGCTCTGCTTGCACCAAATACGGCATTGTGTATGCACTTCTCACACAAACGGCTTCAGTATTATTATCCGAGTAACAAAAACTAAGTACATAGAACATCACAACATCGCATCCATCCAAAAGGTGCATTACGAAATACGTAAGCTGAGCTGTACTAGTCATCTAACTAGGTATAACGACCTCCTCGACAACTACAGCCGTATAACTCAGGGTGTTCATTCTCTGCATGCTGTTTACGGGGTAAAAGATGACGACGGAAGTAGGTCAAGGAAATGATGAATCTGGCGAGTTGAAGTAGTAAACGTCGTCGTAAAATCGGGAGTGCCTTTTATCTTTTGACGATTTTTCCGAATAATAAGACGGATGACCGATTCGTGGAGTTTTCAAGATTAGTTTGTGTGGATTTGTCACACGTTTACCAGTATTTAGCGGTCTGAATTAGTAACGTAGTGATTCGTACACATTGGTAATTACTTGCACGAAGACTATCATAACAAAATATACGAGGATATAACTTATAAACTGTCCACATCGTCGTCCAATATTCATAGCACCGATACCCATTCGCCTTTGGTATTTCAACCGCTGTCAGTTTTATTACAGCTGAAACCCAGTGATTCGTATCGAATTAGGAACGCCAGCGTATTTCGAGTGTCCGAGTGTCGGAGTGTCGGACACTACGGTTTTATGGTGTCGTAAAAACGTTCAGGCCTATCCGGCGTGCCACGTGTAACCGTGTGAGGGAGGTGGAAAGTTTCAGTTTCATCCGGGATGTGATTGGAATAAGTGAAATCGTCGGTAGCTTATGGTTTCCAAACTAGAAATACTTTCGGTAGTTCTATCTATTGGGAAAGGCTTGCGAATGTCGTTCCGTTGCCGAGATCCGTCCGAGGGTCTAGTATGGATAGCACCACTTGCAATAGATTTTTATAGTGGCAGTATACATCTATTTTTAGCAGATTCATAGCAATATTTTGCCATCGACGCTTTGTTATCAAAAATTTATTTGCTTCCTTCTTTGTGTCTCTTCGTTTTTTGATTATTGAAGTTGAGGTTGTAATGCTACATGTATGTATATATCATAATATATTACCTGGTTTCTATTATTCATTCACAACTTTCACATCACAGCACTTGACAGTCCTTTTCACAGTAATTTAAGCACAAAAAAAACTTGATTTTCCTCAAAATTTTACATCACTTTATCGATTTTGCGCGCGGGTCACGGGCCCGATTTCTAGACACGACTGCTCGGATGGCAGTTGTTTTGAAACTGTTTTTTTTGTTTCGAATTTAGTTTCTCTTCAAATTCATATTTTTCTTTTTCTACTGTCAATTTCAGTGAGGTATTTTATAGTTTGGCCATGATTGTATGTATTTTGACTCTAGATTTATTTTTTTACTATTCTGTATTCAAAATTTTGAAAACTGCAAAAATCTAGAACCTTGGAATGCTAGCGAGGTTTCTTTAGAAAAGCTGTCGCTATGGAATGGCAGTCACAATTTACTCCTCGAACGAGGAACACTAAATTGATATAAGGCCATTCCCGGGCCAGGCAAGGCCCGGGAACTCAAGAACGCCTTCAAAAACCATCTTTGGCTATCCAACACCAAAATTGTGAAGTGAATCTCCATCTACGTCAATCGCTGCGCCACGACATATCCATTGTCAAATCGCCGATCGCCGAGCTACATCCGCTACAGCCAGTCGCGAAACTACGACGAATCTATCGCCGAGAGCTGATCGCCGAAACTACATCTGTTGTCACCGTCGGCCGCCGTATCTACCACGACGAATCTATCGCCGAGCGTCAACCAGTGAGACGACCGGCTTGCCTTTTTCAAACATTGAGTGGCAATATAACTTCATCACCATGTTCCGGCCCGTCGTCCGTCAAAGCTTTGACGACTAATACCTGCGTGTCTCCTGCTCCTGCATCTTGAATCTGAGCTGCGTAATAATACTTCATCGACGGTGGAAGGACGAGAATCTTCTTCTGGATCCAGAAGCTAATAACTGAATGAGCTAGCCGCTGAACTCTGGAAGTCGGACAAACTAAAGGCAACGAATTCCTCAGTCTCTATAACGACAGTGGGCCTTGTTTGAATAAAGACCCGGAAGTGGGCCTTGTTTGTTTGAAGACCCGGAAGTGGGCCTCGTTAAAGACCGGAAGCGGGCTTTGTTTATCTGAAGACCCGGAAGTGGGCCTTGTTTGGATCCAATAACATTCTAATTCTACCGTGATAACTTGTAGGCCGTAAACAACTTAAATTTCGCGTTCTTCCGCATCATCTAGAGACTCTTTTTTTTGCTTTCTACAAAGCTTGTAAAATTTACGAAAATAAATATCTGTTACCAATTCCTTTTTTTCTCTTCAGCTCTTAGGATCCTGTCAACCTAGGCACTGTTTAGGTAGGGGAGGAGCTGCTCATTAACTTGTAGAGTTCCATTCTACCTTTTTCACGAAAGGAACGGATGTAACGTGACAGTTTGGCGCCCAACTAAAATGAACCCTCTAAAACATTCTTCTAAATTCTAAAATAATACTTACTCAAGTAGGCTAAAATTTGATATTGACTTTTGGCTCTAACGTAATATCTTAGGTACTTGCTTAATTTATTTTTATACAGGCAGGACACGCGGAACATCACACTTACATTCTACAACACTCGCATAGTACTTAATACTTAAACGAACTTAAACTTGACTTGATTTTATCCTTGACTATTGACTTCAACTTGTGACTATGGCGAGACCAATTAAATACTCGTTTCTAAACAAACTTGAACTGGAATATGAAGTGACTATCAGAGGTGAAAAACCAGCTGACACTTTGACAACTCTTAAGGAGCAGCTGGCAAAATTGAGTCACATTCAACCTGAGGACATAAAATCTTCTCCAATACCTCTCAAACATGACCTCTCCCAAGCAGAGATCACGTTTAATTACGTCGAGGGTAAAATCTCGCACCTCGAAGCCACGGATGATAAAAGTAACCTGAGGAAAGTTGAATCTTTCGTAAATCATCTTCATTATCGCCTCGAACGCTTTAACGCCGTTCCACCATTTGTTGAGTCATGCTCAAACATACGATCTCGCTTCTTCACGCTCCAAAAACGGTTTGAAGTCTTAACTTCAGATTATTCAGGATCTTCTGAAGAAGTGTTAGTTGACATTCACAATCCTTGTCCTCAGACTCAGCCTAGCCCTCCCTTGATTTATCAATTACTACCTATGACTGGAACCAATCAAACTTTGGAAGTACTGAGTACTCCTCAACCCACTTTACCTTCAAGCATTCTGACTAGTATACCACTGGCTTCCGAGTCTGTACAAAACTATCACACTTCGGATAATTTTGTGAAGGAGCTCAAAACGTTTTCTTTCAATGGAAAATCGTGCCCTAGATCATTTCTTCAAAGATTGGACGAGTTTAGGATTTCTCGAAACATTCCGGAAGGTATGCTTTGCAAGCACGCCTTTGAGATTTTCACAGGTGATGCCCTTCATTGGTTTCGTTTTCAGTATAATCGAAATCCTACCTTATCGTGGAAAGATATTTGCACATTGCTGATTCGAGATTTTGGTATACATGATTACGACTATAAGCTGTTGGAAGCTATAAGGAATAGAACGCAAGGAGCAACTGAGACCATTATCGTTTACGTCTCAATTATGTTCGGTATGTTTGCTCGTCTTTCAAAGAAACTTAGCGAGAGCGAACAATTAGAGATTTTACTCCATAATATAAGACCGTGCTATTCAGTTTTTGTTGCACTTAAAGATATTAAAACGGTAGATTCTTTAATTTCTACTTGTCAAAGTTACGAACGCATTTCTGAACGAGACAAAAATTTTCATGAGCCTAGATCTGAAGACACTTCTTGTGCTGCTGAATTTGCCTATCTTCCTTCATTTTCTAAAGCTTCACTTCCTAAAGCGTCTCCAAACGTAAGGTACACTAATGCAGTGCAGGAAGATAAACATCCACGCTCGTCATCTCAAACTAATGACATTTCTAAAGAAGAATTCTGTTATCGCTGTCGTATCACAGGCCATTCTTTACAAACTTGTACTAAGCCTAGATACCTCATTTGTTTTAAATGTGGTCGTAAAGGCGTGAGAATCAGCGAATGTCCAAAATGTGCTCCATCAAATCAACAAAAAAACTAGCTGACGACTTGAATGGTTTCACTAAATCACATAACAATAATTTTGATCTTAACGACTGGAATCAATGGTTAAATACTATTCGAAATTTTATGTTTTGCTACAAAACAACTTCTGTTTTCTACGACAAAGAAAAAGACTTTAACAGACCTTTTATTAACGTGTCTATAAACAATATACCTTTTTCCGGTCTTTTAGATAGTGGAAGTTGTATAACTATTTTAGGTAATAACTCTCATAAAGATATCCAAAAGTTAGGCTTTAAACTATTCAAGTCTCCAACTCAAGTTATGGTTGCTAATAAACAAAAAGCAATGTCTTCTGGTTATTTTCATTTGCCATTGAGATTTCATAATCAGACACATGTTATCAAAGCTTATGTTTTCCCTGATATTTATCCTTCTTTGATACTTGGGTGGGATTTCTGGAAAGAATTCGAACTCTCCCCAAAGATACTTTCTCTTGAACTCAATCTCGAATCTAAAGATCATACAACTTGTGCTGTTGAAAATCAAATATCAACATTTGATCATCTGTCTGGGAATCAAGTAGAAATTGCTAATGACATAATCAAGCGTTTCAAAAGTATTTCTTTTGAACAACGAGGTAAATTAGGCCGTACTAGTTTAGTTAGTCATCGGATCAATACTGGTGATGCTTTACCTATAAAACAACGTTGTTATCGTCTCTCTCCAGAAAAGCAAAAAGCACTCATCAATGAGGTCGATAAAATGCTAGAATTAAAAGTTATAGAAAAATGTGAGAGTCCTTGGTTATCTCCAGTACTTATCACTCCAAAAAAGAACGGAGAATGGCGTTTCTGCGTCGACAGCAGAAAGCTGAATGCAATTACTCGTAAAGATGCCTACAGCCTCCCTTTTGTTTCTGAGATACTAGATAACCTCAAAAATGCTAAATATTTGTCTAGTATCGATATAGCAAAGGCTTTTTGGGAAATTCCATTACATCCCAAAGACAGAGATAAAACTGGTTTTTACGTACCTGGTAGAGGAATGTATAGATTCACTGTTATGCCCTTCGGATTGACAAACGCTCCAGCAACTCAACAAAGACTCATGGACAGTTTATTCACTCCAGAGTTTGAGAATAAAGTGTTCTGTTACTTAGATGACATAATAATCATAGGTGCGACATTTGAGGAACATATTTCACTCCTACTTAAAGTTCATCAGAAACTTTCTTATGCTGGTCTAACCATTAACTTTGAAAAGAGTCAATTCTTTCGCAAAGAACTGAAATATCTTGGCTACATAGTAGATGAGCAAGGATTGCGGGCTGATCCCAGTAAAATTGAAGCGATTCTAGCTTACGCTGCTCCTACCTCTAAAAAAGAAGTAAGAAAATTTTTAGGTACGTGCAGTTGGTTTCGCCGATTCATACCTAATTTCAGTACTATTGCTTCACCACTCTGTAAATTAACGTCATCTGGAAAAAAATCTCCAAAAAAATTTGTCTGGAATGCTGAGGCTGACTCTGCTTTTGCTAAATTAAAAGAATGCTTGACTACAACACCAATACTACCTTGCCCTGACTTTGACTATCCATTTTCCGTTCACTGCGACGCTTCTAACTTTGGGATAGGTGCTATGCTGACTCAGGAAAAAGACAATAAAGAAGTTGTTATTGCATATATGAGTAGATCTCTAAACAAGCATGAGCAGAATTATTCAACTACAGAACGTGAGACTTTAGCTGTCATTACTGCACTTGAGCATTGGCGTTGTTATCTTGATAACGGTAAACGATTTACAGTATACACTGACCATGCAGCATTAAAGTGGTTCCAAAATTTGTCTAATCCTTCTGGCAGATTGGCACGATGGAGTCTTCGTCTGTCTTGTTTTAACTTCGACCTAAAACATAAAAAAGGAAAAGAAAATGTTGTCCCAGACCTTCTGTCGCGTCATAAAATACCCGATACTGCTATTATTGGTGGTGTTGAACCCATATCTAGAGACAATGCATCACAATTGGAACTATATAATAGACTTTTTACTAACTGTCGAGATAATCCTGATGCTTATCCAAATTACAAAATTCTCAACAATAATTTATACCGTTTTAATAACTCACCTGATTATCTAAATGAAGATTTTGCTTGGAAAGAAGTTCCACTTCCCTCTGAGAGAATGAATCTCATCAAAACTTGCCATGGTGACTCAGAAAGTAATCCCCATACTGGCATTTTCAAAACATACAAGAAGCTTTCTTTAAGATACTATTGGTCTGGTATGTTTAAAGATGTGGCTAAAATGTGTTCTTCTTGTGAAACATGCCTCTCTTATAAGCATTCGAATCATTCTCCATATGGTCCTATGGGTAAACCAAAAATTTGTTCAAGACCTTTTCAAAGCCTCTCATTAGATCTAATGGGCCCTTTTCCACTCACAAGACAACGTAATCAATTCATACTAGTGGTTACATGTTCTTTTTCAAAGTATTGCCTTATTTTCCCTATCAAGCGCGCTACATCTTCCAATATCATCATGTATTTGGAAAATAATGTGTTTCTGGTACACGGTGTGCCACAAACCATCATCATGGACAATGGTTCACAATTTCAATCTAATGAGTTTCAAAGTTTTCTGAATAAGTATAAAATTCCTTTTATATTTTATTCACCTCGATACTGCCCTCAAGTAAACCCCACAGAACGGTATAATAGAACAATTATCACCGCACTTTCACAGTTGGTCGGAGATGATCACCGTTCATGGGACAAACATTTGCAGAAAATCCAATATGCACTCAACAGTTCTGTAAATTCTACAACTGGGTTTTCTCCATCCTTTCTGGTCTTTGGACGTGAAACCATACCATGTGGTTCACTATACACTAACTGCTCCAACCTTGATAATTTCATTTTTCTTCCTCGTGACATCTACGCCGCTAATTTAGGATTATTATCTAACATCTTCGATAAAGTACAGGTTGCATTACACACTGCACACACAAAAAATGCTGCTCATTACAACACGAGACACACCTTTAAAGAGTTCAACGTTGGCGACACAGTCTGGCGTAAAAATTACGTCCAGAGTAACGCTGGTGCATATTTCAGTTCAAAGTTGGCTCCCAAATATGTCAAATGCACAGTTGTTGAGAAGCTCTCACCTCTTGTCTTTATTTTAGAGGATCCTAACGGCTTAAGAGGAAAGTGGCATGTAAAAGATTTTAAAGTGTAAATAGTGTAGCGGTTGTATTCTGTTTTTTTCTCTAAATTGTATACTTATTCTGTAAATAGCTTTAGCGTATATTATTTTTGTATTGTACAAGGAAACTAGACCCTTTCGGCTTATTTTTTTTAAATCCATTTTACAAACGTTATTATTTTTTTTTTTTTCACTCTTTTTGTTTTATCCTTTAACACGAGTCGTGTGGGTAAGAAGCCATTGTGTTTACTCATTTTTTTTATACTTTCTTAGTTACACATGTTGTTACTCTAATCTTAATTTCCTTGCAATTTCTTAAATACAAGGTTCTTGAATATTAATTTCCTTGAAATCTTCAATACCCAAGGGTGTGTGTAATATTCTTAAAGAGCGGTACACAACTCGTTAAATAAGCCTTTGTGTTGTACATTTTCTTAATTGTAAATACTTATTATCTTTACTCGGGTTTTCAAAAAGGTGCGGATAACGACACCTAATTAAAAAAAATAAGCCTTCGTTATGTATAATGAATAGTTCCTTGTGGAGTATGCGTCATCAAATATGTGAACCATATCCCCTAAGTATGTTTGTGAGCGAGTAAAAGAAGAAGTGCAAGATTTAAGTATGAAAGAGCAAGGTTTTATTCCTAACCTTCAAAATTTTCAATGGAGTTGAAAATTTTCTGGGGTCGTGGGGGAAATATGTAATGCTACATGTATGTATATATCATAATATATTACCTGGTTTCTATTATTCATTCACAACTTTCACATCACAGCACTTGACAGTCCTTTTCACAGTAATTTAAGCACAAAAAAAACTTGATTTTCCTCAAAATTTTACATCACTTTATCGATTTTGCGCGCGGGTCACGGGCCCGATTTCTAGACACGACTGCTCGGATGGCAGTTGTTTTGAAACTGTTTTTTTTGTTTCGAATTTAGTTTCTCTTCAAATTCATATTTTTCTTTTTCTACTGTCAATTTCAGTGAGGTATTTTATAGTTTGGCCATGATTGTATGTATTTTGACTCTAGATTTATTTTTTTACTATTCTGTATTCAAAATTTTGAAAACTGCAAAAATCTAGAACCTTGGAATGCTAGCGAGGTTTCTTTAGAAAAGCTGTCGCTATGGAATGGCAGTCTCAATTTACTCCTCGAACGAGGAACACTAAATTGATATAAGGCCATTCCCGGGCCAGGCAAGGCCCGGGAACTCAAGAACGCCTTCAAAAACCATCTTTGGCTATCCAACACCAAAATTGTGAAGTGAATCTCCATCTACGTCAATCGCTGCGCCACGACATATCCATTGTCAAATCGCCGATCGCCGAGCTACATCCGCTACAGCCAGTCGCGAAACTACGACGAATCTATCGCCGAGAGCTGATCGCCGAAACTACATCTGTTGTCACCGTCGGCCGCCGTATCTACCACGACGAATCTATCGCCGAGCGTCAACCAGTGAGACGACCGGCTTGCCTTTTTCAAACATTGAGTGGCAATATAACTTCATCACCATGTTCCGGCCCGTCGTCCGTCAAAGCTTTGACGACTAATACCTGCGTGTCTCCTGCTCCTGCATCTTGAAAATACTTCATCGACGGTGGAAGGACGAGAATCTTCTTCTGGATCCAGAAGCTAATAACTGAATGAGCTAGCCGCTGAACTCTGGAAGTCGGACAAACTAAAGGCAACGAATTCCTCAGTCTCTATAACGACAGTGGGCCTTGTTTGAATAAAGACCCGGAAGTGGGCCTTGTTTGTTTGAAGACCCGGAAGTGGGCCTCGTTAAAGACCGGAAGCGGGCTTTGTTTATCTGAAGACCCGGAAGTGGGCCTTGTTTGGATCCAATAACATTCTAATTCTACCGTGATAACTTGTAGGCCGTAAACAACTTAAATTTCGCGTTCTTCCGCATCATCTAGAGACTCTTTTTTTTGCTTTCTACAAAGCTTGTAAAATTTACGAAAATAAATATCTGTTACCAATTCCTTTTTTTCTCTTCAGCTCTTAGGATCCTGTCAACCTAGGCACTGTTTAGGTAGGGGAGGAGCTGCTCATTAACTTGTAGCGTTCCATTCTACCTTTTTCACGAAAGGAACGGATGTAACGTGACAAGGTGGAACCAGGAAAAGGGAGTTTTATACAAAAGAGTAATAAATCATACAATTTACTTATTACTCTACCTACCCTTAGTAATTAACAAAGCTCCCAGAACTTCTTTCAAGTTCTAAACTAACGTTAAAAGCTAAATGTCTTGATTTACTCAAATCATTAAATTTTGATTACGCGGGAATTATCTCAGATTCATTACGCGATTTTCCAATAACAGAGTAAACAAGATTTACCAGATTAAAGCGCGCGTCGACCAAACGTTTATTTTATGATTAAATGTTAAAATTACAGTTGATTAACAAATTAACCGACTGCAAATTGTTATTTATTGATTCTCATTGAGCTTTGAAATTCTTGTGTACCTACTTTTGAAGTAGATTTGTTCCAAGTTGGTTTGCGAATGTCGGCGATTAAACTGTAATAATTTATAAAGCTTATTTTCTTCTACCTCTTTTTTATCGAAAAGCCTATTCAAATGTGCTTATCAGCATGTTTAAGTTGAAAACGGCCAAATCTAATTATTGTTTTCAACTCCTTGATTACTGTTTTAGGAGACAAACTGCCCGGTAAACTTTCAACATACCTAATTTACGTGATACTTAGTATCATCATATTTATAAACCTTTTCAGCTATCTCTTCAATCTTTCCATTAACAATAATGTTCAATTCTGAAAGTTTCAGCCATTATAATAATTATATTGATTTTCTTTCGAAAATATATTGTTGATATAGTTACATTAAAAATTGTATGCATAATTGTATAGTGGTGTATAAGTGTATTGTATGGGTCAAAAAAGAAAGGCACGCAGTTGTGAAACGTTAACGTTACTGTTACTGCAGTTAAAATTATAGGTAATGTCAACTCAATAATAAATAAGTTAGTTTATGAAACTAAGACGATTTAATCACAACACAACGTTTGCTAAATTATCTATGATAAAAACTTATAGTAACGTAACAACAATATTACTGAAGAAGCGGTACAAAAAACACAAACTCTTTTTTGTAGCGATAAAATACATTTTCATTTCATCTGACTGACGTCGGTCTCGGTAGTCAAAAGGTCACCACTTTTCATACTCTTCTGAGACGAAAACAATGTAGGTAAGGTAAATTATTCGACCTTCATTAAATCTGACGAAAAATTTGACTCGAAAGGGTCCTCTAGATGTAGACTGACAACATTTTTGGTACATAAATAGAAAAAACTCAAGTAAATACTCAAATAACAGGGATATTAACTTCGCTAACTACCAAAAGCACTTACAGTCTACTTACACATACATGTGTGTGGCAAGAACGAAAATACTCTGAACATAATATATTTAGACACCGGCTTAGCTTCCGCAATCCTTAAACTGCCGCTTGGAAGAAAATGAACTCTCTGCGCCGAGAAAATAAAGTGACATTTCGATTGCAAATGGCTTTGCAGTAAGCTATATATTTGTATTCTGGATCGATTTACACCATCGCGAATAAAACACATGTGAAATTTTAAACAGCTGTCAATGCGGCGTCTCGAGGTGATATTGATATTGGATATAAACCCTCCCTTTCACATAGGCTATCCATAATTGTAGACACTTGACCCGTTAGTGTTCTCAGTAAACAAACTAACTTTAAACACGTAGAATATCAAGTTGCAAAAGTTCAGCGCTTCCGACTAGACATTGATGAATCGCTCGGAAGTCTGACTCCAAAAGCTTCTAAACATTTACGTGAGCCGATTAAATAAATCAAAGCAAGTTTCAAACAATATTTTACCATGATAAGAAACGCGGTTTATATTAACAATAAGGATACTCTAAATACTACATATGCCGGAAGCGAGGGATGAACATAAGACAAAAGACAGTACAAATTACTGATTTGGATTCGCATATCGATGAACATCAAACCTTTATTGAACCCGAAAGAAAGGTACTAAGCATAACACACGCACCATCGTATACAGGCAAACTTGCTGGGGTAAAAGCGACCTTGTTGCGAAAAATTTAAGGTGTAATTGAAGTCGGTCGATGGCACGCAAATGGTTACGAAACTAAATTGCTTCCGCAGTGTTCTATACGAGTTTTGATGAAAGATTCAGCGTTATTGTGCCCACGTAGATAGTGAAAGGGACGAGTTTATGTTTCGAATGTGAACGGTGTTTTGTTAGCATTTCTTAGTAGTTGAGTGTTTTTTTTTATAAGGATGGACATAACGACGACGATGACGGGCCCGATAGCTCAGTTGGTACTAACCCTGCCTTCTGAACTAAGGGCTGTGGGTTCCATTCCTACCCATGACAAACATTTGTGTGATGAACATAGATGTTTGTTCTGTGACTGGGTGTTATATTGTATTCATGTATGTATTTACAAACAAAAAAGTATCTAAGTATTATATCAGTTATCTGGTTGCCATAGTACAAGCTATGCTTAATTTGGGGCTAGACGGCGCTGTATGAAATGTCCACACATATTTATTTATTATAAGCACAATGCTGCTCCACTAATTGACCTTTTAGGAAAGGTTGAAGCGTTTGAAAATGTACGGTATTGCTAATTAGAAGACTCATAAAAGAAAGCCTATACAAAAATTGAAACGATGGACAAGACTGGTTTGAAAATATTATAAGGACCGAAACTAAAAAAGCTGTCACATCTGCAGCTATTTTTAAAAAAAGGCTTCCCACAGTACGTTAACTTAATCACGTTCACGATCCCCAAACCGCATTGCAGGCTCATCCCATCAGGCTGACGTGTGATCGGATCGAAAAGGCATTCCGTGGGAACAGACAGACTGGATGATTTCGGTCTTTTAGATAAGGTATAGAATAGAATTATTAAAATTGGATGTGTCAAACGGTTTTCGTTGGGGAGTTCGAAAGCAAGGATATGTAAAGTGGGTATAAGGCTTTTCGTTTCCCCAAAGCTCGATAAAAATATTTCAAACATTACGTTTGTAATATAAAAAAGAATAATAACGACAGACGTTAACAAAAACATAAATAAAACTTAAAATATGTGTTATTAAATTATGAAATCGATGTCATTATATCCGTCTATGAAAAAATTGAATCAAAACGCTTGAAATAGGACGACATTATTAATAGTTATCCGCTTTACTCATCAAGATCGTAAAAAAACTAAAGAAACGATTTTAATTTAACTAACATAGATTTGTTGTAACTACTTACTTTGTCTAAAATTAAATGTTTTGATAATTCATTTGCAGGCACGACTAAGAATACTTATTTAGTTACAACATAACACACATTAATGAATTGCAATTCATCGTAAGTGATGATACGTCACCAGACACGCCACATCACAACCACAACATTGTATTGTTGTTTTGTTGACGACTATTACGACGATCTTCATCCTACCTGTCATGACCGCGACAGTAATTAGACGTCACGTATGACATAATACCACAGTTTTCGGTTTATCTAGGTATCCTGCCGTCACCGTGACCGCTACGACGCGACGTCAAGATTAACGTCACCAGACGGTGGGGAAATTATATCGGTTAATATTCGAAGACTTATTTTTAAAACGCACATGGCATAGCCAAGTTCTGTTATTTATGTGTATATTGGAATTTCTATGAATATTTACAACGTCATATACATGATAATAGATTAGGCAACTACGTAGCCTTGCATTGATTTTCAATATCTCCGATTCGTAATTTAGATTTTGTTGATTTTGATTATAGATACGACACGACGTCTCCATTTTGCATAATGTTTTTAGTTCATTAATATGATGTAGCTGTAGCTGTACTAGCTGGCATCTAACGGAAGGACCACACTACAGTTAACTCTGAAATTAACAAGAGTGGTTGCCCCGGTGTCGCTTT
Source organism: Ennomos erosarius (assembly GCA_963580505.1). Lineage (NCBI taxonomy): Eukaryota > Metazoa > Arthropoda > Insecta > Lepidoptera > Geometridae > Ennomos > Ennomos erosarius. Next base: position 6,649,758 of record OY757002.1, read on the forward strand.
AGATCAATAAAATATATCCAGACCACAAGACCTTACCACTACAAAGCTCATAAAGATACGAGTTTGTTGTAGTGGGCGGCGGCATTTTGCAGCCCGCACTGGCACTTTCCGCTTGAATGTAAACTTTATTATAACGGGCTTAGGTGCAGGCTCTACGCGATTTAGAGAGTATTTTGCCCAAAATACTGCCGACCTTTCTCCATACCTATCCGTGGGTAAAACGGCAATCATAGGGGCGGTGGCAGCGCGGCCGTCGGCTCGACCTAATTAACCAGGGCACAACAATGATCACATGTAGTAAAACGAGTGTTAAGCATTCATGGCGAGCGACAAAACGCTGACAAATTGGATTAGACGGGGGTATTTTAATTACAGAATTTTAATGAGAACTCTGTAGCAATGTTTAAAATAAACAAGGCGTAAACAAAACACAGCTGTTCTATAGAAAACTATAATAAAGCTCGCGGGAAATACCTATAATATATAATCATCGATAATAGAACATTGGTTCGTAATTCGTATAACTATTACGAAAGTGAGCTACCTCCCACGTATATACTCCCGTGTCAGAATCTAAGACGTGTAATTAAAGGTACAACTTTTGGCAAGTTTTGGCGGAGATGATGTATGCGCAGACAAGATCAGTTACCACATGTTCGCTACATGCCGCTGTACAAATACATTTGTCTGCGTGTCTGTACTCTGTACACAAGGTATGTGTATAGTTAGCAATAGCAACTGAGGCGCGGGGAGCAACAAAACGATCGAAGCCGAGGCATCGCGTGCCAAGTAGGGCTGCCACGGAAGAGATTCCGACGAGGCCCCGCGTCTGTGAATGACAAGCTTACCCGTACCCCACGCACGACACGAGTACATTCTTCGTTAATTAAACTACCCGCCAAAGGCTGTATTTAGAATCTACGGTACGAAAATAAATTATGTTACATGTTGTATACGGTGGGCATACAAAATGGGAAATGAGTGACCTTTGTTTAAACTATCTACTAGGAGGGATAATCCTGAAATCCCGTATTTTATCCCGGAACTAAATGCTAATCTGGCAACCCTATAGCGCTATCTTTAACCACCAGAAACGTAAGAGCTTCCTCATCCCTCTAGTACGGTAGCAAAACCGATGCTAGAAGCAAAAGCCAATGAACTATAGTAGTTCTACCAAAATTGGTCAAGAGTTACTGGCATCGACGTCTGCCAAAGGGCGGTCGGTGTTATCAATGTAGGTACATACGTAATAGAATATACCTATGTAAATATATGCAGACATAAAAAGTAAAGTTTGGCAACGTCGCTTCATGTTGATGTTCATGTATTTGCATGAAATATTTTAACGGATTAAGAACTAAAAGGGCAAACTGCTAAGGAAGCAAACTTCTGTAGGAATGTCAGCATCGCGAATGTAAGGTCGAAAGTATAAATACCAACATATTACCAAATCTTATATAACAAATACTTAGGAGAATAAGAATACTGTATCACGTGACGTGACTAATGCACTGAAAGAACTATAATAAACAAAGTCATGCTGTTTTATGGTTGTCTGACATTTGACATTGCAGAAAGTCATAGGTTTGTGACCGGAGACTGTATGAGTGTTAATATAAAATCCTACTTAGGGTAGTTTTTGTATAAGTAAGAGCCCCAGTAAATAAAAACAGCTATATTATATATATATATATATATGGGTATTTTTGGAAACTATTTATACTGGGTGTAATTTAATTCATTAGCATTAATTGAGCCCATGATAGTACATCATTTATAGATGATTATTAAAGAGTAAAGAGTGTAAATGAAAATAATTTTATTGAAAATTATAAAGATTGCCGCGGCGCCTAACGCAGTTGGCACGGATGATTTTGATAAATTTAAAAGTTGTTATACCTTGTATGTACTAATTAAAAGCAGTACTTACTTCATTATTTTAATTAAATTTTGTATTGTAGCATTTGATTAAGTAAGTTATTCAATTTTTTGGAGTTATTATTATTACCAAACCAATGTCCACCAATTCAAACCAATTCAAAAATTTTGGTCCACACTTGACCGGTATCAGGAGTAGGTACCTAGTTTCAAAGGATGCTAATGAATTCAATTACACCCAGTAGAGTCAAGTCGGTCAAAGTTTGGCTTTCTTGATTGTGCTCAATGCCTCAATGGATTCCTTAATATTTTTATTCTGGATCATCACAAACATAAATAGACTATAATAAATATATACAAATAGTTTCAGTACATGTGTGTGTATGTACTCATATAATTTATACGCTAACATAACTTTGAAGCAGCTTGCAGGGCAATGACCAGAAGAACTTCAGGGGGTAATTGCTCAAATAGACAACTGAACACATCAATTCATGAGCCCATAAAAGCGCTTCGCTAGATCAAGTTATGAAAAATCGTGTATAAATGTTAATGCAGGCAATAAAGTCGGCGAGCTATTTTCTAAAAATGCCGTTTCGGATGTACTTGTTAATAAATAAGAGAGGCACGCGAAACGGCCACTAGCGACCTCTGAGTTAATGTACTTTGATTAGTTGGCATTGTTCTAAGCGACTCTCGGGAGACTAAGACATTATGCGTCTGGAAGAGAAAAATAATGCGATTATACGGTATACATTTTGCTGTTAATTCTCAATATTTTACAGGCGATAACAGTGGCAATAAGCTTAGATTTAACTTTCAAACGGTAGCTGTAACAATAGGTAAATGTAATAAGTGAATCGGTGATTGAGATCGTGACGGCGCGGAGCAATGGCCCAAAATCTTATAGGGAGCGTTAAACACGGCCATTTGTCGGAAGCCGATGAGATTACCCCCAGGATTACAAAAGGAATGGCAATTACGCCTACGGAGAAAACTGAGGTCGCAAGTAAATGACACCCATTATTACGTCTTGCTTGTTCCTTAGCTAATAAGAGCAACATACTCGAATGTAACAAAATTTGTTACGTAACTCGAGTAACAGTTATGGAAACAATCCCCATTGCTTACTGCACTACGTAACAATGTGAGAGTATTATTGCTTTATTGTGTACGATGCGTACTATAATTAGCAGTGAGAGCAGCATTGCCGCCCGATAAATTTCGGTTTTATAAATAAGCGATTTGCGTTAGTGATGATAGTGAGTGAGAAATTTGCTATTGTGTTTGTGACGCATTAGAAATGGTAAAAATGAAATCAGTGAGCGCACTCGTGGAGAGATCCTTCGGCAGTGACCTCGCAGTGGCTTTCGATAGCGTGAACCGTCTGTTTCGGACGGTCCCGACCTATTTCAGTCCACCGGCCAACGAAGCTACGTTCTGAAACAATGAACTGAGTGCGTGCGAACAGGAAAACTATACGTACAAGGTGTAAGATAGAGCGGGACGCGAACTCGCGCCTGGCGTCCCACAGGGAGCACGTATAGTACCGCTGCGTTCTATTTCTGATCGTCGCAAAACATGTCTCGGAATTCGTTTCTATATGTCTGGGAACATTAGAAATCATGTGACTAATGAGATTCACAATTTAATACGTTTAAATTAACCTGAAACTCATCAGGATAATCAATAAAGGCGAGCGTGGGTCTCATCCTTGCGGATGGCGCATAACGCTTCAACAATTACAGCTTCTAACAATGACGTGTTCCAGCTCAATAAAAACATCGAGCTCGTTGGTATTCCTATTAAACGTTATAGAACTACATAAGATAATGAATTCAGGTCTATTATCTTGGATGACATCACATCGTTATGCAACTTATGTTGTTAAAGTTATTGTCATTTTCCAAATTAGATGTAAACACTTCGATCGGTTTACTAACGCGGCAAAAAAGTTTGTAATGAGTGATGATGCCAGTTGATGTGTTCCTGTTGTAGAAGCAATGGTATGGATAGTAAACGAGTGCCGGGGCCATAGATTTATATATCAGGATATGCCCGAAGGAACATTTTATTTTGTCAAAAAGGCGTGGGAAAAGTCAGCGCCATCTGTTAGATTTCGCGTGAACTACGACAAGTTGAGAAAATTAGGTGCCTATCGCTGCCATTATGTTCGTCAATGTTTATGTTTACAATGATTATTCCAAATATAAATTCGATTATTTTGTTACAAAACAGAGTGTAATATTGAAAATATTGAATTACTTGAGGTAAGAAACTTGGTCTTTCTTTTTACTGCACTTTTGAGTATAGATTGTGCAACCCTTCACAATACAACTTGGCATATTTTGTTTGTGACATTCGACCGATGCCTTCTAACTTCCATCACAGACTGAGCGCTAGTGGATGCCAATCTGTGAAATTGGCTCCCACTTTGAAGCGACGTTTTAACCTGTCATTAGGCCTGTCCTTAATATATATGTCTATGGCCGGGGCTGATAATATCGTAATGATATTAGCACTCTTGATTTATTATACGATATTATCGTTTAATTAAATCAATCAATAAAAGAAAACACGTTAGATAACCGAAGCACGCCGAGTGCTGCGGACGCAACGCACTCTTACATGTTCCTTTATAATCTGGGCTGTAATTTACTCTTGCGTATAAACAGTATAAAAATAGCTCGATTGTTTCGTACGGTTTATCCGAACAGACCACATTAACCTGCTGCAGCTGTAAATAATATGATGTAGTACCTCAATAACGCGCTTGTGTAACGCGTGTTGGTAGCATTTTGGTTATTTGTTTTAAGCGTTACAGTATAATAGCTGGTCGTCCGTCTTTCGTTGGGTAAAGTTTATTTTAATCTGTGTATTAATATTGTATACGAAAATACCTGGGAGCGTTCAATCATGAACGGACTGTACCTGGTTTGTTTCTGTTGCGCTCCAGCTTTAGGGTTGCGTTTTGGTTTACTGTTCACGTTTCCGTCGGTACTTCCATTGCCTAATGGATGTGTGCGTGTTCCATACCAGCCGCTCCATCATCGCGTAGAGAACTTTGAAGGCTGACGTAAAAAAAAAACATCTTTCAAATATTACAGCGGACGTAGCTTTTTCCATCGACGCTAGAATGGCTAATTTATGCAATAAGCCATGTTAATCATCGCCCAAATTGTCAGCCTTGAGTGTCGGATCGTAAAAACTTGATAAGATAAAGGAGAAATTTACAACCCGAATAAACATAAGGATTTCTCTGAAGAGAGAAAAAATATTAACATTTGTTTATGTAACAAGAAGCGTAATATGGGAAGACAGTACTGAGAAAGGAGCGGAAGTAGCCTTATTCCTGTTTCTAAGAGCGGGAGACGACGGGCGGGGTGTAGAAATGAGAGGAGGCGTAGGTGACGTCATAGTGGAAATTGATTCGGAGGCGAAAAACGAGGCCGCAACAAAGCCGGCGGGCGCCGTCCTTTGCGAGACATAAATTACTGGTTTATTTGTTAAGTCGGATAGGGACAAGTCCTTTATTCTCAGTAATGGTTCTGGATATACATATTTGAGTGCTTATCGCGTTACCATTTGTAGAGATGCATTAGGGAGAACACATTCACCTTCGTTTGAATAGTCCACGGGATTCCGGTTGATGCGAAATGTTCTATTCTAGTGCTTACATTATATTTGCAATGCAACTCAAGTGCAAATTAATGATAAATCCAACTCTGTTTTCATTGATAATGCAGACAATTTCAAAACAGATGGCCGAGGACGTGATGATAACGGTATTAATAAATACACATTGAAATAAATTACGATGTAAACACATGACATAATTGTGAAATAGATTAGTGCAAATTATGAAGTTTACTATAATGAGTTTCACATTATGCTTTCGCTGCAGTTTAACATTATTTCATTCAAAACTAGAATTTAATTTGGCACTGGTTAGTCATCAATTAATACTTGACCAAACATTGAATGACCTATTTATTTGTTGACTTTAATATGCAATTTAAGTACTGTACTTTTTACTAGTGACGCCCTGCGGTTACGGTCTCGTAGTTACAAGCAATTTGTAAAGAAACATTTGTGTAAAGAACTACTAAAGATCACATAACCTTTTTCATGTAAGTGATTTTTTGTGCAGTCGTCATTCATTTACATTACCTTGACCACATCTTGTCACTGAAATTCTATCGGAAATAGTGGTCGTATTTAAATATGACTTTTATAGTTCCTGCAAATTTTCACTGTGATTAATTACACTAATTATTACACTGTTTACTTCCTCATCCCCAGTGCCAGCAAATAAGCCGCATGCACAAATATATTCCATTATAATATATATTCCTGGAATTGACAACAACACTGTCATTTCACAAGCATGCTGTTCGTGAATCATATTTGCAAATAATAGTATTTCGATTTGCATACGAGGAGTCATATTTGCCGTCAGAACAATACATAATTTTAATGATAATAAGTCTGCAGTGAATTTTCACATCTGTACACATAATAAAAAATTAAGTCAAATGGGTAATATTGGACGCTTGCTTTAGAGAAATTTGAACCGCCTGCTTGATTTCAGTTAAGTAACTCTATCGAAATATTTTAAATACTACTTGGACTACTAGTTTTGATATTGTAAACGACTTTATAATATTCTCTTCAATAACATTACTACTGTGTTTCTATAAACAAGGTTAAGGTAGCAAGACTTTAAGTTTAGAAGTTACCTATTTAGAGTAAATGTTTTCACTAATCAAGTAATCAGTCTTACTAGAACACATAAAATAAGATCACCGATGACTAAAACTTATCTCAATTACGATAATAGATATGACTAATAAGATAGGATGATGATGAGATAATTATCATGACTGCAGAATGATATGACCGCGATTCTGTTATGAATCCATAAATCCTAATCAATCTTGAATCTATCAATTAACTTTTCCCACCATAGTAATATACCCATAGAATAGTAACAAACAATGAAAGCTTCTATATTTTATTAATTCAGAATACAGTATTAGTCAGGAAAAAAATTAAAATGTTGTTTTCATCATTCTTTTCTGTTTTATTTGTACGATGTAGTTCAGTCAGTTCCATTTCATTTAACGATTCGCTCACAGTTATAAATCAAATGACTAGCCAAAGACGAGCCGATTTATCTTCCCAGCTTTCATAAAATTAATATAACTAATACGATGATCATTCTATTTTGTCGTTAGTATAATAGCTTTTAGCACTATTCCGCACGTCACTTAACTTCATTCCATTATTAGTTGGGTCATCTTTATATTCGTCTAGCCTTCAAGCACAATGGATATTTATTCCTTGTCTGACATCATCGCGTCGTCATTAAGACATTCAAGTCACAGCCGGTCAGACTTGCAACGACTCTGATTACGTCTGCTTGACCCTGTCCAGGCATATCCACTATTACCACAGAATAGTACGTACGTAGTACAGTATGTACGTAGATGTGCGCTATTTTTTTATTGCTGTGATCTTCGTTCTGTGTTGCCTGTTTCTGTGTCTTAAAATTCAAGATAGTTACAAACAATACTGGTAAACTTAGTAATGTTAGTCTATTAATCAGTCCCATTTCTAACATAATAGGAAATCCGAAATGAGGAGAACAGCAGAAGCATTGATTTTTGTTTTTTAAAAGTTCTTTATCATAATAAAACCGCATAGAACTAAGACAGTCTGTACGACTGTATACAGGCGCACTAAAGTGACGGATATAGGCTCTTTGAATTGGCAAGTTGAAATGCCAATGGGGCAGGCCACTTCTCTCGTAGAATTGACAACCGATGAGGAAGAAGGGGCGACCACGAAACGGAAGATCAGCGTAGGTCGGGTCCCCACTAGGGGGACCAACAATCTGGTGAAAGCCGCGGGGAGCCGATGGATGCAGGAGACGAGCAGACGCTCAAAGTGACACTCTCTGGGAGAGTCCCATGTTCAGCAGTGGACGCCTTGATCCTGTTGATGATGATGAAGATGACTAACATGACAAATCACAAAAATGTCGCGGTCTCAGACATGATTGTAATTTGTAATCACGGTTAAAATCCCGTAAGTACTATTAAAAAATGACTCAAAACAGATTACTACGCGCTTCATACAGGTGCGAGGCCTCACGGATGTCTCCTCTCAACAAATCAAGTCTACACTCTGGTATCACAACTATTTTTGCCCATGATTCATCAAGTGACAGCTCGGTGCAAATTAAAACACGTATTTAGCAACAAAGTCATCGATGATGTAGTGCTTAGTACGTTCGGAACCAAAAGCTTCCGTCATTTATGTCACTGCGTCAATTCAGTGTAAAATATTGTTTTCGGATTTAATATTATGCTGTTCGTTAGTATTTATATTCGTTTAATCGTACAATGTCCAGTATTAATGACGGGCAATGGGCGTTATTTTAAGGAAAATACGCAACTATTATCATGTTTACCTACATAGTTTGCGTGCTTTACATATCATGGTGATGCATAACTAATTATGGTATTTTCAAAGAGATATTGAGATTCAGAGGAACTATTAGGCTCTAAAGATACTTATGTACTTTGGTAATTATACCTTTATGAGAATGAGACTCAGTAAAAGGTAAAAATGAAAAGGATTAACTATATTTTTTATGTTGATAAATGACTAGTACTAGTCGTTCACCTGTTAAGCATCACAGCCGGCCATAACAATTGCAGTGCCACTCGGAACTCTAAAGTACATTTCGCATGATACTGCACTGTACAGGTCATCCTGTGAACTCAGGTCATAAGGTCTCATTTTCCCAGTAATTTCACTAGCAGCAGTGCCCTCCTAACCGAAACAGTAGTACTTGCACACCGCTGCTTGTCAGCAGAATAACTGGGAAAGCGGTGGTACCTATCTAGACGAATGCTGCAGAAAAGACCTACCACCTAGTCGGGCTAGTGTAGTATGACAAGTATGCCTATAATATTCAAAATTGAATATTAGAGGTGAAATATTCAAAATTGAAAATCTATCAATACTATCAACTGTTCATTTGTATCTAATGTAATTGTAGGTGTGCTTTCTGTAATAGTAAGGCAGTGTAAGTACGAGTAAGTAAGGAGGCAAATCTTTCTGCTCTACATATTGGTAGTCGACCCAGAATGTTTAAATTTTTATGTTTTTTTTATCGTCATATATTTTTAATAGCGATTTAACCATACAATTAGCCGGCACATTCAATCTGATAACTTAAAAGCCACAAAGTTACCGAAAACTCTGTATATTTACCATTTAATTTAATAGTGTAGTTAGAGAACAGTGATCAAATGAGTTTGCTCACTGGGTGTGTGCAAACTTAAACATGCCAACTGCACGCGATTCAGTGCAAAAACACTTTTTTATTGCAAATTATGTTTCCGAGTAAACTGCACTTTGTTACTATGTATTACAGTTGGGAATTGTTTAATGACATCATTGGTTGTATTCCCAGCTTCAGTTTAAATGCAGGTAATAACAAGTTAGGGGTCGTAATGGTTGCTGGCTGAAATCTAAATATGGCTGTTGGTGAGTACCTTCATTCAATGAATTGTTGCTCAGTGTAGTGAATTACCGAATAAATAATTTGCCTAGAACCGTCCCACGGTTTCACTGACAATTACACTATCATATTAGTAAAAGAGATGGTGAGATGGTGTAAGATCGTGAATGGTCTAGCTAGTGCGTATCTAGGTCAATGCATCGAAACTAGAAAGAGATTCGATCAGGGCCAAGCAAACTCATGATCACCAAAGATTTCCACAGATCTACGATGAATTAGAGAAATAAAATCTTCACCAACCATCGATGGCAATGATTGGTTAAAAGCGAACACTGAAACACCATCAGCGCAAGGTAAAACAAAGGGTCACAGGCAGCGACGTGACTGAGTAGGTACCATTCGTACGCCCTGTCGATTGCAGGCGAGCGAGGGTAGAGCACCCACTACATCTACACTTCTACAGTATCTACAGACCTACACATATGTGATACCAAAACTCTCTTGTCCCTACTCACAGTGGTAGATACTTAAGTGGAACGCAGGTTGGATAATGGAATACTTGCTCTGAGTAATGGTTAACTTTTTAAGGGTATTGACGGGTCGTGAAAATATAAATGGAACATTATGTTATTTATTGTTATCAGCGATTAAAACAACTAATGAAATAGTGAAAATGTCTTGTTTCGCCACAAAAACAATCAAAATAGTACGACCTGAAATGACGGTAAAAAAGACATGATAAATGTTTTTTCAAAACGCTCATTTGTCTGTGCTAGAGATATCGTACTATGTCACGTGTGATGAAGATGATTATGATGACTATTATACACCATGCTATTGCTAGTACATAGAGCATCTATTTCCTAATTGTACGTAGGTCACTAGATGTAGATACTGCAATCATTATTAATATTCCTGGGGGGCTAACAAAGATACCAACCACAAACGCTAACGCCTCACGCTAACTCCAAAAATGTATTGAAATGACATTCGCTACGGAAAAGTTAGCGATTTCCGAAATGTCATTTCAGTACATTTTGGAGTTAGCGTTTGGCGTTAGCGTTAGTGGTTGGTATCTTTGCTAGACCCCCTGCCTCTTCTCATCACCATCATCAGCCGAAAGACGTCCACCGCTAAACACATAGAAGGCCACTTTGAACGCCTACTTGTACTTATGTTTCCCCACGATTTTTAGCCTCCTAGTGGCAACTTAACCACTTGCGAACCTTTATTCCCCATCGGATGTTGTAGATTCTGCGAGCGATGTGGCCTGCGCATGGCCATTCAAACTTGCGATGAATTTAGTTTTCCTGCGGATCTCAATGACGCAAAAAACCTTGATAATTTTCTTTCCAGACAGATGTCCAAAGACGGTGATCTTTTCAGTTGTATTATTTTTCATTTTCATTTCGCATCCGCCTGTAATAAACTAACTTAAGTCTTACACACCACATGGGCAACAAACACAACACAACTTATTAATAAACAACATCAGCCTTCTCCTCATGCATCTAGAGAAAAAATAGCAGTCCTCGATCGAGGCTCGATTACCAGCTAATGCGATTTGAATCGCCTTGCCGTTGATCCCAACTGGTTCAGTCGAGTTACGAGTTATAAGCCCGGTACCGAGTTACGGAAAAACAGCTAACTTAACGTACTTAGTAGTCTTAAGCCGCCTTGTTTGTTTGTGTGGTTTGGACTTGGCGGGTTTGGGCGAAATCTTAATTGTTTGTTAGAGCTGACGGAAGTTTGGGAGCTCGTTAGGGATGTCCACTACAACTGTGAGGCTGGTTCAAACATGTGATGATTACCTAAGGAAGTCATTATTAAGGCAACCGATAGACCCTGATACAACTAGCCAGGTATTAATTGTTCCAAAAATCGATACATCAGTAGTAGTTAAAGCGAAAGCGAAAAACAAGAGTACCAAGACCTTTCTTGAGCAAAGCAGATATTACAGAAATCGCAGAAAAAACTGAACAAGCTCCAGCAGACAGGTATTATTACATAACCCACCAGAATAAAATCCATGATGCAACAGAAGTATCGTGTGACACCAAATTAAACACAACGTGCTAGAGATTATATTCCAGCCACACTGTATATTCCAATTGTGGTACAAGGCTCGTATATTTTAGGGACGTGACGGCATCTGACGGAGCCCGTCAACAGAATAATATCTGTTTTAGTAATTGCCATTGATATGCGAGAAATAAAGTTTGTAAATTAATTCAAGCTTTGTTTCGCCGCGGCGTCATTTTGCAAGCCCGATTTCGATTAGGATTAGAATAATTATATTAGAATAATCCTTTGCGAAGGTTTAAGCTTCTTGAATGGAAAAGACAGGGGTACTAATTCAATTTTCTGATTTCGTCATATTTAGTGTTTGCCCAATGAAAAAAGGACCGACAGGAAGATAATGCTGTTTAATTTTAAATTATTTATTTTCTGCAACTATGAAAATTTGATTGAAAATTTTCTGTCGTGAAATGTTGTGATCATATTATAATTTATATTTTATGTACCTACGTGAATGGTGTGGAGCAAATTGTTCAGGACCCGAATAATAAAAGTTCAGTAATTCTTTTTTGCGTTAAAATGGTTAGTTTCGAATCAAATGGCTTGAGCTCACTGCCCTTACCAGTCAATTTAACTTGCCGATACAAACTCGAGGATAAATCACTTCCTATGGGTTGAATAATTACAAATTCCCTGAACAAAGGTCGCCGGTATACAGACCAAGCTTCCACATTATATTAAGGTATATGGGACTAATATATTCACAGGGTATGCTCGCCTTTAATTGCTCCCTTTGATAAATCCTCCATTTATTCATAAGTAGAAGGGATTTTATTTGTGAATGGGGTTTTGTAGCGGCAAAGTTAACTGGCCATTGATTGCACGGATGACCCAAATGCTTTTCTTCTCTTTCCTAAATGTGTGTCTAATGTGACCTGTATATGTTTGAATAGACTTTAGTCATAATAAGAAACGAACGTTTTTAATTAGGGTAAGGAAACTGGAAATAAGGATGACAAAAATTGAACATGACAAAAACTGGTTCCCATTCCAGATTTGGATCAAGTGGCACATATTATGGAACTGCGGAATTAGATATTTGTTGTGTAGTTAAAATAGTTTCGCATTCTGGCATGGAATGAGATCACTCAGTTGAAGTTCACAGACTGTGTGGTTTTGTTGTTAGATCTGTAGGTTGGTTTGGCTATGTATTTCCGGTGACGATGAAAGTGATTTTTTTGACATTCAGTCTAGACATGACGTCATTAATGACAGACGAAATTTTTGTGTACATGATAAAATTGAGTGTTGAATACAACTTGTTACAGCGATAGACTTCTGAACTAACCCGCTGCACTCTTGGCAGTTGGCACGCATCCACGGTTACATTCAAGCCGGAAGTTTAATTTAGCTGAACATTCAGTGTTATAATCTCTTAGATAAGATGAGTTTTACCACAAGTTTTTTTTTTCTGGACGAAGACGTTAAAGTTATTCCACTGGTATAAGAAAGATAATTTTTCGGCAAAGCTGCTTCTTGACAGCTGCGATCTATCAACTTATTTCAGGGATAATAAACTTTATAGAGTTGAGTATACGGGCTAAAGCTTTGAGACTGGCGCTGTATATTAAACAAGAATACCTGGGAAATCCTAGGTTTACGCGGAAATATCAACTTTATATCTCTACGGTAAGGATTGATATTCATTCGAGATCTTTTGGGTTTGCAAATGTTCTAGTGGCTTAGGGACATGAAGTATTTTACTGGTTACTTTACTTATGATCTATCTATCCATATCTTTCTTTAAGTATAAAGGACGTCTCTTTTATGCTAGATTACGCAATCATGAAAAGATACGTTTAATTTTTCACGCCATGCGTTTTCGCTTTTGTAGATACCGTTCTCCATGGTAAAAGTATCCCATGCGTTAATCTAGCATGTAAGTATCTGATTCTCAACTATTCAAATCTGTTCAAACTTTCGCTTTTATGATATTTAGTGTAATATAAAATAGTAAATTATGATTTCATTAGTACTCAATTTATGATACACTCGTATTACTCGATAAACAGATCAGTCTTAAAAAATCGTTTCAATACAAAGGTGACTTCATAAGCTCTGTATTTATAGATCAATAGTTTCAATGGGCCATTATAATGATTTGTGACTTTCGTTCTAATAGGGATTACTTATCTCAATAATTGGAGATTTATGGTTATTATAACTCATACGGTTAATGATAAACAAACTACTTTAAATTAACGTTAAAAGCACCATTTTTATTGAGTTATTGTAATGAAGATAGAACGCCAATTTTCTAAGACCTGTTTTATACGACAATCGAACTGAAAATTAGAGAATTTAAGGATGAAAATAGCTTGAACGTGGGTGATGATGATTTTGGTTTGATCGCTTGCGTATTTCATCATGAATTATTAGCAGCGTTATCAGCTCATTTTGAGCTTGACAGCTGGCATTTTGAGGCGTCCATTTGTGAGTAAAATGAAAATCGAATTTTGATGAAATTTTATGTCAGTCAGATAAGTACTGTTTTATGCTAGTACTGGAATAGAGGTTCATCATTATAAATTTTTATTTATGTATTATCATCATCATCAGCAGCAGCAGCCTGAAGACGTCCACTACAGAACAGGCCTCCCCCAGAGAGCGCCACGTCGAGTAGCTGCTCGTCTCCTGCATCCATCGGCTCCCACCAATTTTCACCAGATTGTCGGGACACCTAGTGGGGGGTCGGCTTACGCTGCGCCTTCCGGTTCGTGGTCGCCACTCGAGAAACTTTCTTCCACATCGGTTCTCAGTTCTGCGAGCGATGTGGCCTGCCGATTGCCACTTTAACTTGCCAATTGTAAGAGCTATATCGGTAACTTTAGTCCTCCTATTTCCGAATCTTATCTCGCAGGGAAACAACCAAGTAAATCTATTTTTAGTGAAGAGTTCCTGTTTTAGCTAGAGCAATTTAATACATCAGTCACCATCACTGCGATGAGAGGCGTTGTTAACTCAAAACCACGCCCACACGTTTTAGTTTCTACGGCAAGTAATATAACCAACCCACATCACGGTTACGATAAATTAAACATAAGTTCATCATAAGATCAAAATATCAAGTACAAAATACAATGTTTCACTAAAGATACGCTGTTCAGTATCGATCGAAGTGGTTCAACGGACGCCCGAAATGGATGACTGTACAAGTTTTATTCAGCACGGAAAATGAGCAGCGCTGAATGACATGGTAATAAAATTGGATATTATGCGAAGAAAAATTGGAAACAGGCAGGGAATGGGACCAGTATGGACAGTTTTCGTAGAACTAAGCAAACCTAATGGTAACGTAGATGCTCAAACATGGTAGCCTGAGTAGCAGAGAATGACAAAACGCAACCGATGAAAGACTATAAAAAACTCAAGCAGTTGGTTAGGCTGAGGATGGCTAATCAATAGTCAATTAGCATGCAACCCTAAAAAAACCCATGCGCGACTAGTTGGAGTCTGACTTGAAAGTTTCATCAACAACGCTGATGAATAAAAAACGGCTAACTTCTATACTAAGCAACAACAAGTTGATAATGATTGAGGTCATGTAAAATTTCCAGCTAATGAAAATCAGTAAACACATTATCCTGAGGATTATAGAGAATAGACTAGACAAGGCCCGAAGTTTGATCTCTCAATGTCAGACTAAGAGCAAATGTTTGCTGATCGGCGTACACACTTTTATCTGGGATACTGGGACATGTTACGCTTAGTACTAAAATAATACACTTGCACATTATTATCAAGTTTAGCTGTAACATTGAGGTAATAATTCTTTACTTTCCATTTCTAACTATGAACTACCTATCTACGTACTACTTATTATTATTCTTATTCTACATGGAGGTGATAAAACCTGCATTGACGTCGCGTTTGGGGAGTATTGTGCATTTCCCCCTGCCAGGTTTTACCCGACCCATCCCAGCTCCTTAAAATAACGGAGTGTGGATATAGGATTCTGGCACTGCTGCTCCAACCGCTCCACCGATGTTTGGTGTTGCGGGTGATGATGATGAGGCATTCGAAATTTCTGAGATAGTATTACGTTGTGAAACATTTTGTTTTTCTTGCTCTGTGTGGGTAGTATGTTGTGTGCCTACTCGTGTTAGCATTCCTGATGTGTAACTGGCTTCCTTTGTAGCTGTGCAGTATCTTAGCAGCACTTATTAGTTACACTTTTGCAATTCATCATCATCATCATCATCATTAGCAGCCTGAAGACGTCCACTGCTGAACAAAGGCCTCCCCCAGGGAGCGCCACTTAGAGCGGCTGCTCGCCTCCTGCATCCATCGGCTCCCCGCGGCTTTCACCAGGTCGTCGGTCCACCTAGTAGGGGGCCGGCCTACGCTGCGTCTTCCAGTTCGTGGTCGCCACTCGTGAACCTTTCTTCCCCATCGGTTGTCAGTTTTGCAATTGGCAGCTTTTAAATAGTCATCTACAGTTTCCATATAAACTGGTTCATATCACATACATTTGCAAAATTCTCGTAAAAAGCTTTGAGAGAGAAGTTGACACAATAAAAACGGCTGCGACCTCATTAACCTGGCGTGGAAGCGTCAAGGGGGCTATAAACCCTGCAATAAATACCCTTAGTAAGGGTAAATACTGAATATCTTCGCTTAAATGTGACACGGCTGTTCCGATATAGTCCGGATTTGGAATGAGTTCATATTTAATAAGTAAGATTTTAAAGCAAATAAATATCCATACAGTTTATTCAATTTGTTACATCACGTCGCTCAGCTAGTATTATGATATTAAAAGGGTCATAGCCTTATCAAGTATTATAATATGTTTTCCTTTAACAATAGAAGCACGTACTTCAAAATAAACTGTAACTTTTCGCGTGTCTTATGTAACTTTAACAATCAGTTAAAAGTAATTCATTCATCATCATCATCATCATCATCATCAGCCCTAAAAAGTCCCCTGCTGAACATCGGTCTCCCCCATAGAGCACTACTTTGAGGGGATGCTTGCCTCCTGCATCCATCGGCTCCCCAGGTCGTCGGCCCACCTAACTAGTGGGGGGGGTCAGCCTACGCTGCGTCTTCCGGTTCGTGATTGCCACTCGAGAGCCTACCTTCCCCATCGATTGTCAGTTCTACGAGCGGTGAGGTCTGCCCATTGCCATTTCCACCTCCACAATTCTAAGCTATTCGGTGACTAGTTCTACTGCGGATCTCCAAATATATATTCATTATGTTTATCTGATTATCAAAAAACCGCATTGAGGTAATTATTATACTCTCTTCTACGAAATGTTTTGTGAGATCTAGATAGGAAAGGCATTTCATAAGCTGTCGTCGAGAGGAATTCCTAGCTCCATTCTACAGCTAGCTTGTATAAGCTTCCAGCCTTTCAAAACTTTTTAGTTATTCTTGAAATTCGACGTATTTAGTTCTAGTTTTCATTTCTGGGACGTCGGCGGTGTTGACCTTTTAAGTTCGTATTTGATAATTTAATAAGTCTTTTACATTGTATTAGTTACCAAGAACTGATAGCAAAATTAATCCTGCACCCAACAAAATGGTAGGAGGTAAAAAACTACAATGGTGAACGTGGTCTTCACCGTGACTGCGAATAATCTAATTCTAGAATGTTTTTCCGATGTATCCTCAAAGCGAAGATGTTGGCAATCCTACGAGAATATAGTCGATGCCTGAGCTTAGGAGACATATTTATGAAATGACAATGAAATAAGTTACATAAACACAACACTCTATGTCTTTAAGTTTCAAAACTAGGCGTTACCTAGAACAACTCTTATAACCTGCGCCACTTCAGGTATTTAGGTTGCCAGCCGCCACACTTTAGTCACCGAGTATTTAAGACTTCACTAATTAGTTTTTGATGAGCACACTGTGAGTAACAAGCTAACAAGATTACGAGATGCATTAAAGGACGTGACACATTGCTTAAACAAAAATGGCCATTAGGCGCCATAAAAATTGCTATTTTAAACTTCGTTAGCATGGAATGGCCGAGATTGCGTTTTGATGCGGGGACCGTACGGAAGGAACCCTTTGAGATCCAATCTCGCAAAGATAAAGTATACAAAAGGCGTGTACTCAGCTTCATTATGAAAACAGTGTTGTTCAATTTTGAACGAGCATTCGCTTTTAAAGAGGACGTGCAAAAACGCGTAACTGACATGTGTTGCAGGCAGGCTTTTGAAGAGGATAGTGCTGTTGTGGGTACTCGCTGTTTTGAATTTTTTTTTACTTTATAACTGAATATTCTGTGCATAAATATTTACCTATACCTACACCTTTTTTGGGATATTATAAAAATTGAGAATCTATAGAAATACTAATTTGTTTCATTTTTATATTTATTTTTCATATTCATATTCATTTATTTGCATTCATGAACAAAATATAATGTTAGGACTTAAAGCTAGCTTATAGGTAGATAGTACATGAACCCTGTAAGGGCGCTTGCAAGCGAGTGCGTACAGAAATAAATTTATTGATCAAGCATTAATTATACAAAAGAGTTATATTTGAATTTTTAAGTACCGAGCATTTTTAAAGTCGCATAATAATCATAATCATAATTTTAGGAAGATAAATTTAATAAAATATTATAAAAGCAATTAATCAAATCAATCAATTTATTTCAGTCTTTGTCCTTCAAATATTACATAGTCTAAATAAAATAAAATGTCATTTAAATTTTAATATTGTAGGTAGTCAGATATTGAAGTCTTGTTTAACATTATACTACTACTACCTACTATTTTGTAAACAGGCACCGACCTATCCACTTATCACTTGAAATTACAAAAGGTAGTTTTATACTTTGAATACTCTTTAAAAAAAAAACAATCGTATTTCTACTCCAACAGAGATAAGACAACAGGCACAATTGGATATATTATATAGCAATTTTACGAAAGATTAGGAGCGAATTCTAAACTTTCGAATGTTTTTTAAGGTTTTAATTATGTTCATTTACTTACTGTATTGAATACCTACGACTTTAAGTCGTTGTCTCAATGCCGTCGATTGTTCAACGTTTCAATTAAGGCTATTTGTTTTATCAGTTAGGTGTTCATTCCTAAACATCCTCGGCATTTTCCTTTTAAGGTACCCTTGCCTTGTCCTGTTGATTAGATTCGATTCAATCAACTTTAAAGCAGACCTATATATTTCCTTTGTATATCTTGGAAACATAAAACCCAAAGGCACGAATCGTCTTCAAAGTAAAACAAAATGTTTGTAATTCCCGTTTTCTCAATGTAAATCTCCTATCCCTTTCCACTTTCAAATTATCGACACTTTACGTAATAGAACCCTTTCCAATTCTGAATTGGTGTTCGGAGGGGACGGTCAAAGGGGTCAAATAAGCCATTTGTCGATAAATTTATCGAGTAATACTAGTATCGCCATCCGTGCGATAGGACGACCTTCCACACTCCAGGAGGGATGTCCTGACAGAGTTAAAGTTCAGTAACAAAAGCAACTTTTGCAAATCTCTATCCATTTAACATGCCCATTGTCATCTTGTTATTCTGAAATATGAGTAAATAACTTGGCAGAGTATCAGCTTTCTTAGTCATAATATCATCAGCATAGCTTCATACACGAATATGTATAACATGTTCTGCTTTATGCCTTATATCTGAGATTGTCTGTAATTTTACACAAGTATTATGTTTGAAGGGCAATGCGGTATCCATGGCCACAGCCAACATTTATAGAATCGACAGACATGTTGTTACTCGCGCTGATTGAAACCGATAAATTGTTTTATCGAATACGATAAACCGTGTCGATGTAGTAGCTGTAACGACTGGTAATCGAATCGATATAACTTCGATATTGGCACGGTCGAGAACATTAGCAAGCGGTGAACAGCCGCTGTCAGTCGTAGATACATATCGGGGGTTGCGACGAACAATATCGATAAGCATTCGCCGATAGTGTCACAACCGGTGGAGGGTAAATGTCAGATGACGTCCCGTTCGCTATAAACACGCCATTGATATGAAACCGGTAGAAATAATAACACAGGCTACAGAAGTAAGATAAAAGAAAGATGTTACAATTAGTCAGGAACAACAAGAACGATACACCAAGTAAATTGTTGTTAACGAGAGTACCTTCTCTAATCTATCATCCGTACACAGAGATAGGGATAAAGCTATCCACGTACGAGATCCAACGGAAGTCACGTTCGGTAGACCATCTCCTGGGGATTTACCCGCGTCAGCCGAAGAGCGGTTAACTTAGCTATAATGTACACCAGTCGCGAAACTTGCCAAGATTTCCGCTCAGATTTCAACTTTAAATCTAAGTAATTATAGTTCAAAGTGAGGAAAGCTTTGTGTTCTCTTGTGGAGGACGTTTGATCGCAAACCGGGCGAAAGTTTATATTGTTATAGGTTGATTTACGACGGCGCCGATTTCTGGCGACGTCAAAGTTATTTCGAACATATATTGTGGAAAATAATCGCGTAAATGTAAGATGTTCTTGATTGATTTGATATTTTCGTAAAATAGCAAATCTAGGAAATTCAAGCTAAAATTATGAACAGGGAAAATGTTGCGAGGCAATGTACTGTGCATTACGGATATGAAAAAGAGAGATTTGGATTTGCAGGATGGTTACAAATCAAAGCCTTTTTCAGATTTAATAGTGTTATAACATTATGACACTGTGTTGTAATGTAGAGCACACCATTAGACCAATCTCATAGACAAAGCTCTATTTAAGGTCAACGACCTATCGAAATTGTGGCTTGAAAAGTTATTGTGATTTGTTGGCTTCCACTTTGTTTTTTTCTTTTCCCGAAAGAATCGCTCAAGATAATGGTGATAGCTATAAAGCACAGACGATAATTTCGTTCAAACTTTATATTTCTGTAGAAAAACCGGTTGGTGTTAAAAATGTAGTAACCCCAAATTTTTATCTATAATCTTTTATCTAGCGATACTAAAACGGACAAAATACAGTTAGACGCTATTTTGTCTGTACAGGGGGCCTTGCTGCGAAAGGAATAAATGATAAAATACCAGTCGCAGCAAAGCGCTCCAACAACACGCTATAATTTAAAGAGGCAATTCTGGCAGCTATTAATAGCAGTTTAGATATTAACAGAGGCAGTATTAAGTAAACTGTTATCGGGGACATTATCGGGGGTGCAAAGGATAAAGATCCAAAAGCCACCCTTCCCTCCACCTGTTCGTGAGGTTCGCAAAGTTGGATAACTATCGAATTTGATAACGGTTATTAACGTTTGGATGAGATTAACCTGTTGTGGTTGCGGGAAATCCTTCATTAGATAAAGGATAAACGATTTACGGTTACGAGACAAGCATTGAAGATTCTAATAAGCATTATGAGAACATCTTTACTTTGATGACGTTTACGTAAACTCTTTACGTGAACATAAACCTCTCGAATACCAGCTTTAATATGACAATTGAATATCAAATAAATAACAATGCATGGGTAATCGATACCAGATCGCTGGGAGTTTAAGAGTTAAGCTAAGAAGTTGAACATAGACAAATAAAGTTATTTGTGAACGTATAAAAATGACACAAAACTATTCGAAAACTTTAAAGAGGTAATTAAGTTTGAAAGACATTTGTATTGTAAAGATAAATTGAAATTGAAGCGTTAATGTAGCATTCCTTGACACTAACGAAACAAGGTCGTGTCACGCGAAGGCCCACGTCAAGTAAACAATTATACACGAACTATCAGAAGAGGGTGAGTATAGTATAATAATAATTAAGCTTGATATCTACATTTGAGGCGTTATTTTTTTGATATTTATTAATATATTACACAGTAATGAGTATTATGACATTAGTTTAATATGTCGTCGCCTTACGAGACTCTTTTATGACTCCGTTCTCAATTTTAATAGCTTTGTCATATTCTACTAAGCAGTGTTCATTGACTGCTTGAAAAAGATATACAATTATTCATCGAACTATAACAAACTTACTAAAAACTTCTCAGTTGTGCTACTAACAAGGTATAAAGTTTACCAATCAACTTTATGCGAAAATTTCCTACCTAATTCTGTTTCGATGCTGCGAATCATTTTACTTATAACTTGCCCTATTAAAATGAACCAACCTGGCGGTCATTTCCTGTTTCCCAAATTGGAGAATCGATATAAGAAGGGAAAGGGTTAAAGTACTTACCATCTGTGGGCGACGTGTACAACTTTCTGCATATCTCTTGCGGCCCCCCGAGCGCGTTGATCCTGGCGAGACCCTCGGATCCGCGGGACTCCATCAGCTCCCGCAGCTGGCGCAGGGAGACGCCGTACTGCGCCGGCCGCCCCTCCACGGTAGCCATGGTGCCGGGCTCGCGGCCGCCGCCCGCACCAAGCCCGACAACCCTCTAGCTCTGAAACAATACATTCATCATGTTATAGCTTGGATACCCGAAAACAAAGATATGAAACAGATCAATATAAAGGTTCAAGAGTTCGAAGGCCGCTAAAATTGTAAAGAAACATTACGACAACCCTCTAGCTCTGAAACAATATATTAATCATGTTAAAACTTGGGTAGTGGAAAACAAAGATATTTATATGGAACAGATCAAGATCAAGGTTCGAAGACTTCGAAGGGCACGAAAATCAGATGTAGAGAAACATTATTGACAGTTGCATGAAGGTGCAAATGAGGACAGTAAATGTAATTTTGACGAATTGATGACCTAAGTATAGGTACCGAAAGACAACATTCCAAAGTGTCCGCTTTTAATATACCCATCCCAAACAAAATTGTATGTTACTCTAAATGCCCGCTTCTCAAAGTATCTCTGTTGACAGATTTTATGAAGAATACTAAATTAAAAAAATGTTCACCTTTGATTGTTGTTAATTTGTTAGCCTTGTAATAAATAGTGGTTTAAGACTGTAAGATTCAATAGACATTACATTCCATACAAAAATGTGAATCGCCGCGACACGGACGGCCAAAACTCAAAACAATAATATTGTATTGTACGACCCAAGTCAGAATGCAGTAAAAGATGTAACTCTTAGTCTGGTTGAATATGCGACGCCAATTTTTAAATTAGTAACGTCTAATTTCGAACAATAGGACGCCTAGGTTACCTAGATATTACACACACAAGCAAGTAAACAGCCATGAACTGTGTAATTACACGCATCAATAGTTGTAGTCAATCTTAGTCAAGTCGAAAACCATTAATTATCAGTAGATTGACATAAATAAAGTATTGGAATTGAAAACAAGCAATTATACTAATGAAAAGGTATTCAGCCTCATACATTTGAGAACGATGAAATGACCATCCAAATATGTAAGTAATCATGATATTTTTATGACATTAATATAAGAACGTTTCTACAAAACGAATCAAGTTACCCAAAAAAAGCTCAGTTACTAAATGGAAGGCGGAGTAAAGAAATAGTCTGCTATTCATTCGTCCGATGCACCTCAATGTTGAGCGGTGCATAATTAAAGAAGGGTGGGATATTCAAGCCAACACATTGCGCAGGGGATGATATTGTTTAACGTTATTTATAGAAATAACTGAACAAGTAGCGTGTAAGACCCGCACGATAAAGATTCTAGTATTTCTAATACTTCTTGAGTTTTAAAGGTGGTTTAACTGTCTGAATAAATAAATAAATCTTAATAAACGTTAATTTTTTTAAGTGAGGTAAGTATTTTAAATGCCATGAAACATCAATGTTACCGCGAATACTTTTATAAATCACACTAAAACTACGATCACTATGTTCGGCTTAAACCAATATCTAACTTAAACTAATTTTCAGGCTAAAAGACAATACAATATCTAACACCAATAGAACAGTAAATATAACCTCACAGGTATCTATTACCACTCCAATCCAATTTTAAATTGAAACGAACATCAAGATCGGTTACCTAGAATTGTTTTCCAGCAAAAGAAAGCCGGACCATCGCGTTGTCTAATCCCGATGAAATAGATACTCAGTAATCTCTCTGAGACAATTTGTAAACGTTAGAAACAGATAAACAGCAATCGATGAGAATAGGTCAGCTACCAAGGATGGTGTATACACCTGCAAAAGCTATTATCCCCTTTACGATCGAATAAAGTGATTTGACGTCCCGCGCCTATGTCATACATAATTTAAGACCTGATGATATAGCTAAGTGCTCTTGTGATCGAAGACTTGGTGAGAATAATAGGATTTGATAGGTGAACGCTGAACTTTGAATAGATTACATTGAGGTCGGTAGATAAGTTGAAGTTAGTTTACGGGACGGTTAAAGCGAATGCATAGTTGAACAACTTCTAGGCGTTGGAGATAGTTTAACTAAGTCTGAAAGTAACGCCGAAACGAGAATAATTAATTTTGAGGAGATAATGAGGATTGCGTTATTACACAAGCAATAAATTTTCCGAATTAAATGAAAGTGGAATGTGATAGTTAAACTAAACTACAAATGCGAAATAGGGCGGCTAGCGTCCTATTTATTCATTATTATGATAGCTAGAGACATATTTTACACCAAAAGTAAATGTAGTGCACCACATAAGTACGATAGTCTATGAGCTGACAACGCCTGAGCGATGCTTGCCAAAAGAGAGGGTAAGCACCTCATAAATTTACTGAATACGAGAAATGTTAGCAGAATAGTTAATGTAAACGATACTTGGTTGGGTCTCCTCTTCGAGCAACTACCCAGAGAGTCCTACAGTTTCTTTGTTTCTTGCTGCATTGATATTTGTCGGGCAACCCTTAAATGCATGGCAAACAGCAAAGTACGGACTACATGTTTACATTTAGTCTGCATGATGGAGTTTTCACTTATCAGCAGCTCTGATATCTGTTATACACCGTACATAGCTGAGCAGGGTATGAGGGTGCGTAGCTGCGTACAAATTATTTTCTTTTTATGGAGAGGTACTGTAGCGGAAGTTACGACCAGCATGTTCAAAGGCAAACGTTTGCTTTTAATTCCGTTATCATTGTATACGCAATGTATTTGTTTTCAAAGGAGCTGTTCATTTGTATGTTTAGCATAAACGTTTGTTTATTTCTTAAAACATCATATTAGTTGTCTATCATGTTTAGTTTATTAGAACCGTTTTCATGACGTTTCACTACGGGTCTATTTAGCTTACAAATGTTATGTTTTCCTCTTCATCGAATTATTGTCCTTATACCTGTGGTTTACAGTTATACATCAGCTAAAAGGATCTCTCTGTAAAGGTATTGGATGGAATGCCTTCAGATCAGGCCGAACAATAACACTAGCGAATATTAAAAGCAGTATATCACGTGCATGTGCTACTAACACCGAACTAAAGAGCTAGGGGCTAGGGGGATTCCTAAGAGGGTTGGCGTTGGCCCCCACCGCATCGTGAGGGTTGCCAACGGCATCCGGGTTGAGTGCCGTTGAACGGCCAGCAATTAGGTCGAGCGAGTGCCCATCTCTGTTAGATTCTGCGCACCTAGTAGACTCTGATGAAACGTCGAGTTTATCTTTATTTTCTTCTTATTGGAACTTCAGATTATTTATCGAACCCCAGACCTTGAAACCGTTCAATATCTTTAAATAGTAATTCATTTCAAAATGCGGACCACCGCATAACATCCTTTCTTTAATTCGTCTAGCAAGCTACGTTAAAATTTGTGCCCGTTTTATTATGCCTAGGTAAATCGTAGTCTCAAATCAAACCCAACTCAACATTCGTTTACAAATATAGGTAGCATCGTGCGTGGTCTGGATAAGTAGAACCACCACAAGGAAATTATTCCCAAATAAAGAAATGTTTTTTGACCATTATTAATAACGATTTACTTGTAAAATTTTACTTGTTTATTACTTGTAAAACTGCGTACATAAATCGGCTGTTCGTGTCAACTGTCATGTCAACCGAGCCTTTTTAGATTATTTGGAGGCGGATACTTGCCCGTTTCTTCGCAAACATCCTTACTGTTTCATATCCCTAAGTGGGTCAATAGACGTGTTCCAGCGCAAACTTGGCACAGGCTGGCAAACAATCTTGATTGAAAGTGCGCCTAATCGGATACAGCGAACGGCTTTAATCGATGTGTGTGTACAGTACCTACTACCTGTACGCCTGTTCATGATTAATGAACGTGAAATATCGGAGGCGGATCCCGTGGGTGAAATTATTTATGTAATCTTAGGCGGTGATCCGGGAGTTTTCAGAATAGGGGGCCGCTTCATCGTATTCACGGAGTTGATTTGTAATCTCGAGAAGTTTGACGTCAAATATTAAACACCTGATAGCGATTGTTAGGGACGTCCGAAATTAAAAAAAAGGAAACTGACAAGTTAATAGTGGATGTGGAGGGAACAAAATCCGCGAACGTAGCAAAGCTGATGAAGTTACTGTCGGCGAAGGTAAGATAATATTTTATGGGAAAGGTTTCAGAGGTTATTAAATAATGAGCATCGCAAAAAAGGGGAGAGAGTTTCTTTCTCACACTCTTTACCAAGTCACCATACAATAAATATAAATTGGTTTCTCCGAAACTAAGATGTCACAGGCAGATACATACACACGTAGAATTCTCCTCATTTCGTGTCGAGGGTTAAATAAGAATAAAGAAAGGACCTTCACAAAGAACAGTAACTAGGTTGGCGCAAACAGAAAATCAATAGCAAGCAACCAATCAAATCCCTACCCAGCTATCTTGTATTGCACCAAACGATTCAACCATGGATAAATAAGTGCTTTCATACACCAAGGTCGAGGCTGGCAAACGCTTTGATAAATCAACTTCCGAAGCATAGACGTAGCCAGGGAGCGATTTGGTGGGTCACATTCCCCATTTCCCAGAATTCCAAATTCAAACTTCCGGCTGACATTATTCAAAATTGGAAATTAGCTTAAGCTGTGCTGTGGTGACGTAAGACTGTAGGGGCTTAGAATGCTAACGCAGCTGAAATTCTTCCACGCGGCGAACGCGCCGCTCTGGCCTCCTCAGTCGTCTCTCCACCAGTACCGCGTCATGTAGTTTATTTATATTAATAGTTTCTTTTACCAATATGTATTTTTACCGTTTCAATTATATATTTATTTGTTCCCAAACCTCGTTGTTTACTTGGAGTCCACCGCACCATGAATAGGAACACGTATGAGTATGAAGACCTTTTACGCTACAGTGGTGACCACCGTCGTTTTTATGGTGCGGTTCGGAACTCAGGAACACGTGTGCGATGAACTTTGAACCCGGTAGAGTGCAGCGCAGTATTCACGACACGGGTTCAGATGACGTGGCGAGAGGCGATTCCCCGTCGATGATTTGCGACCCTCGACGGGTAAAGAAGATCTACCAGCGCAACCACGGCTTGCTGTCCAGAGCAAGTTATGCATTATTATTGAAGATTCAGTCAACGTGAAACAAAGGAGGCAGCCAAGATCTTCGTATATCTATTATCCCTGGGCTATGTAGCTACTCTGATGATGCAAGTAGCCCACGGTGAGAGTATGCCGTCGACGCATATCATCATTCACCAGCAGCCGATAGTTTATAGAAGCCAGAGACATCTGAGGTGCCAGCGCTGTCGAGGTATCCAGGCTGAACCTGCAGGTACTTTCACCCGAGGTTGGTCTCACCGTCCGAGGAAGATGCCGGAGGTGACGCAGAGCGTAGACTTGGAGGGATCGCTCAGTCTCGCTTTACCATTGCCGAGTGACTGGTTTCAGCGGAATAGAAGCTGCACATCGATGGAACATGTGAGCTTAGTACAGGCTTACGCTGGGAATGAAGAGAAGATCCGGATTAGATTATGGTATCATCGTGCGATTGTGTTTCCATGGTGATAAGTGAATTAGAATTTAATTGACCCGCCTATATTTTTGTTCGTCGCAGTGCAGTGTTTTTGTTAAAATTTTGGTAGATCTGTATTTTTATAGAATTTATTGTGTGAATTTGTATTAATGTGTCCTAGATTTTTATGTAAAATGTATTTTGTTATGATATTTATTGTATTGCCATGTTTTAAAAGTTTTATTTTATGTGATATTTGTTCGTTTTATGGTTCTATTTTATGTGTTTTCTTGTATTCCGTTTGTGTTTTATTGCTAAAATGTCTAATTTCAAACTTTGACTACGACATTCACTGTAAAATTAAAATGGTTATATTTTGCAAATAGGTCAGTGAATGTCGTACGATATGTAATGTGATCCGAATGTACGTTGAACCTAGAACTTGTTGTCAGCATTAGGTATTCATTCCGTGCAATGTTGACTTTTGTGTTTTCTTTGGTTTGTTATTACTTTGTACTATTAGAAGAGATAATTTTTACAGCCCGAAAATTTTTGTAATAAATTTTTTGTTGAAGAAGGGGATGACTGTAGGGGCTTAGAATGCTAACGCAGCTGAAATTCTTCCACGCGGCGAACGCGCCGCTCTGGCCTCCTCAGTCGTCTCTCCACCAGTACCGCGTCATGTAGTTTATTTATATTAATAGTTTCTTTTACCAATATGTATTTTTACCGTTTCAATTATATATTTATTTGTTCCCAAACCTCGTTGTTTACTTGGAGTCCACCGCACCATGAATAGGAACACGTACGAGTATGAAGACCTTTTACGCTACAAAGACTTAACAGAAATTAAATATGATACTAATTTAGCACTGTTGCCCCCTGAAATCCTAGCTACGTCCAAGTACAAATAGTACGATGTACGGCCCAATCGCGTGTCAGTACAGGCTTTATCTTGGCCACACCTGGCTTTCGTAACTTCTAGTTATTAAAACTAGGCCGGTCTAGGCGTTAAGTGTTCGCGGTGTTAATAAAGGTTTATTAGGCGTTTACAGGGCTGGTGTTGAAAATGATGGTGGCTTTGCAAGGATTTTCAAGTTGAGTGAACTTGTTATTAGTTTCAGTTGCTAAGTTAATCTTTATGTCAAAATTAGTAAGGACCACAACGCGGTAGCAGTTAAATTTGATAGTGAACCAGTGAACCTCCATAGGATATAAGTGAACCTGATTTGATTTTAAGCTTTACTTTAAACCACCTAAAATACTATATGCTTTTGTTCATGCGCACTTTCTACAGTTGAATACGTCAACAAGAGTTTTTTTAACTATATAACACCTAATGCATTTATGTATGGAAATCTTTTAATTTTTAACTGTTTTTAAGGCAGACATTTTCATACGATAGCTTTTAGACAGCGTAAAGGAAGCTGAATCAGATATGGGGACCTATTTCCAAGCCACTTTGAACTTCGGTTTGTTCTAATCCAATTTTCTCGAGTCAGTAGGCCTAGCACGAATATTTACGCGCGCGTAAGTGTAACGTAAAACCTCCCTATTACGATTGCGTCTGCCGCTCAACTGCTGTCAAAGTTCATACAATTTTGACAGCAGTTGAACGGCAGACGCGCGTCAGCAGCGCTGCTAGCTCAATCGTAATATAGGGAGGCAGATCAAATGCCATACAACTGGCTTACGTTAACGTTACACTTACGCGCGCGTAAATATTCGTGCTAGGCCCACTGTAGTTGCCGACGCTTGCAACGGGAACCACTTTGTTTTACTGCAGCGGCAAAAAGAACGTTCGACTGAATCTTGGGTTACGTAAGAGACACATCTAAGAACTTGGCAATTATCTTCAATTAACAAAAATCAGCAGAAGGATTTGGTGAAAAACCGCAAACCTTGAAACGTTTTGCGATTTTACTTTGCTCATGATGGTCAAAATTATGCCAGACGTCTTTTCTACGATTCAGAAAAAATAAAAGGCAGAGTGAAAGTAGACATAAAACAGAGTGCGATAAAGTCGAACTTGGCATAATTTGATAGAACTGCCGCCGGTGCAAGTATTCATATCGACTGCACAATCTATGATGTGATATCCGGTTAGCGGTACGGTTTGCAGGAACCTCGAGGACTGACGAAGTCTGGAGTGCAAAAAAACGACCAGACCAACATCGATAATAAGTACTTACTAATAAACATGTCAGTAGGGTAATGAAATGTATTTTAAGATTTACTTTTGAATGGAAGTTACAATATTATCATTGATCACTAAGAATATTATATCCAACATACCTTTTAAAATCTCTCATGTACATTCCCCGCACACTTCAGATCGCAGCACCCAGTGTCATCTAACGTGGTATGAAACACTTCGAAAAGCTTTTAGTATTCTACAATTCATTCCACGTATAATCTGACAAACATTTTTATCTAAATCGTGCGATAGATCATGGTTTAAAGTTTAAATGCTATCATGGCTTAAACTTAAATGTTTTATAAAACAGTTATTTAATAATAGATACATATTTTTTCATCAATAAATACAATGCCTTCAATTTGTTAATTGAGCCGATTGAGCGGCGCGCAGTTAATATCGACTAATAACACAATTGAATTCTTGGAAATCCATACGAACCAGCCATTCAGTAGAAATGATAATCCATTTATTAGTGGCTTTGATCCATTCCCACCTTACTTTAGGTACTTATTGCACCTAATTCCCATATAATTTAGCCTGGGATTAATTCTAGCTTTATGCTGGTGCATACGCTACAGGAGCACATAAACCAAAACGGGTATATCGTGAATCCGGATCATGACGGCCGCGGCTCGGACCGGCGGCGTCACCGCTAATCAGACTATCTCGTGACCTGCGGTCGCGCCGTAATGGCTGAATCGGGTGGTAAACGGTACACGTAGTGGGGTGAATACGACCGAATCAACCGATACGCTGTCATTTGGAAAGGTGGTTGTGAAAATACGGAGTTTATATTTGCATGTTTACTGAAAAAAATCTAAAGTTTCACGTCTACAACCGCAGTTGTGTTAGCGGATTTCAGCATTTCCTAATCCGATCAAACGGTTTTATTAAAGACGTTACGAAGAAAAGAATGAGTAGCCAAACATTATAATGCCATTACTCTCTTAGGAACCGAACAAAAAGTAATGTATTTCGGATTCAACGACAGGCACGTAGCCATAGTAAAGGTGTAAAAATTCCGGGCGTACCTTCCACTCCATATCGTCAATAAATCAAATCCCGCAAATTCACTTCCTGTGAATCTAAATTCATGTGACAGCGTAAGCAGCCGTCACATATTACACGTGTGCGATCAGTATTCAGGAGGTGCGCTGCCGGGTGGGGCCGTCCGCAAGTAATGAGGAGTTTGGAACAGCCTGACCAGTAGAGGTGTCATGTACTGTCTATTATCTCATAGTAGCCATGCTGGTATTAGACAGAACGAAAATTATTGGAAAACCGACCAATATAAATAATTATATGTGGAAATCTAGCATGGAATGCGGTGCAATTATAATTTTAGCATTTTGGGGTAATAATATGATTAATAGAAATACAGGGGTGTACTTTTGAAAAATGACTTGCAGCAGGAGCTTGTGGCAAAACGTTGCCTAAGTGTAGAAAGTCTTAATAAATGAGACCAGTAGGAGTCTCAAAAAGTGCAAACACAATGACGAAGAAGTAATCTAAGGCAGCTTAACCTACCAGAATGTGTTTACGCCGAATCTAATATCAAAGTTTCAACTCCTCGAAAGACGAATCAAGCTTATTCCGAGGGCTTCATTAAAACTTGACAGATCGACGTTTTAAGAGGGCGCCATTGTCCGATGTAGACGAAAGTTTGTTCCGCAAAGGGCTGACGTGGATTACGCGTACTTTTAATTAACTAACGTTGAAAACAAAAAACGGCTGCGTTTTAATTATACCCAACTTTAAAGCCCTAGGGTAATAGGTAAGAAGGAATTTAGAATACGATTGGGGGTGGTAATTGCCTTTAGGGAATATATTTCAGCAATTTTCTAGGGAAAGAAAGCTTAAAACAGTACAATGTTTCCTTATTGAGATGGTAAAATCTTATAAGTCCAACATAAAATAACGTTTAATTACGTTTTCTTTTTACTTTTTGAGAGTTAATTTTAATGCTTTTAATTTAAGATTACTTTGCAATTAGGTACTTATAGAATAAATATTTTAATATAGGTTTTGTGGGTTGCCCTTTACAAACATGAATACCTAGGTACGTTGTTCTTGTGTTCTACTATTATTAATGTCATCATGATTTATTAAATACAAAATAACAATACCTAGCCAACGGTGGAAGTTTTATATGCTAAGGTATTTAAATCGATCTTTACGTTAGGTTTAACTTTGAAGTTAATACAAAAGACGGCAGAAAACAACAGAAAAGCAAATGTAAATAAGCTGCAAGATAAACAGAAACTCATTATCAGTTGGAAATCCCAACTGCCCCCCGATCCGCGGTTGGGGCCCGAAATAGCTTGTTATCTTATTTCACAAACTCGAATCCAATTACAATACGCTGCATTGAACCTACAAACCTGTCCTGTCTCAGAAAATAATAATATATCCTAACGGTAATAGTATTTGTATTTGGATTGCAAACAAGCTTTACTTTTACTACTAAAAATACAAGAAAAACTTACTTGCAAAGCATTGCCTAATGTATATTAGCAGTTGGGGGTCGGTCTAATCTCTAATCCAAACCACATCCAAACTAAATCTGATACTATTCTTAATCGCATCATCCCTTTAAGCGAAGAAGGAAAAAAGAAGAAGAAAGATGAATCAATCAATAAAATCATACTAAATACACACTCAAAAATAATTCTGGATAGTTTGAGGGTTACCTAGATGATCTGTTAATTCAAAGCTAAGGCGAATAGTACAATGTCGGCTCCGCATTTAATTAGCCAGTGGGTCAAATCAGCATTGTGTTAGCAAACCTAATCCTCCTCCATGGTACCTACTAGTTACTACATCGACTAAATCCATAC
Organism: Ennomos erosarius; assembly: GCA_963580505.1. Taxonomy (NCBI): domain Eukaryota; kingdom Metazoa; phylum Arthropoda; class Insecta; order Lepidoptera; family Geometridae; genus Ennomos; species Ennomos erosarius. The sequence goes on from OY757002.1 coordinate 6,682,029, forward strand.
AATTGGACCGAATAACACAAACTGTATTGCTGTTAAAATAGACCTCGCACAAACACATTAGAACAGCTGTTTAAGACCCTGACAGGAGCCAATGCGAGCACTTTTATTACAGCAGACAAACTTGAAACTTATTTTGTACATTATAGGGTCGCTTTATGCATAGCTAAAATATGGCGATTACGTTGCGTTGCACTTCGACTTTTCCATTTTTCGGTACAAATAATTAGTTATAAAAGAAATGCTTATTGTTATAAAAAAAATAAGCTTATAGACGGATGCATTGAAACATAGCTTATCACTATGATTTATTTCAATGGGGTGTCTTATTATAATGTAACATTTTAGGACGTTTGAATGATTTTTTAGAGGTCACTTCACAATTTTTTTCTATCGAGAAAACTTTTCGTTAACGTGTTTCGGTTTCGGCAGATGGAAAGAAGATATGACCAGTATTAACGTGCATTTTTTTCAATCCTGTAAATGGTGTACGTTTTGAGATAATCACGTTCTAAATAGTCGATTTGGGAGCATTCAGCGCCTTAAGTTTCCATGCTGCGAAGCGCCCAAAGACTATGACTTTGGTTTGATGTTTGGTTGCGATCAGCGGGAAGACATGTTCTAAACATAGTTTTTCCTATTAAAGAACTACAAACAACAAAACTCAAACTCTGCAACGTAAACTATCGAGCTGAAGGGAATAGCTGGAGTAGCCAACAAGAACCATTCCTACTAGTGTATACTGTTCGAGTTCAGTCATATTCTGGTGAGACGACTCACTCAAGGTGAAACTGCAAAATTGCTTGTAAAATGAAACATCTTAAATGCTAAAGTTAGGAATATTGTTCGGTTCTTTTGTTGTGCATAAAAGTTACTCACAAAGTTCAACGAACTTTCGATGAGTAAAGATTTCAGTGGGCAAAATAGTAAGCTGTTAAGACGAGTTTTGCTTTACTTTGCAGTTTGTGTTGAAAACATCTAGTGTCTTGTCAAATAGCCTTATAGAAATGTAGTAGTTGCAAATGTAATGAACTCACAGCCACTAGTGGTAACAGAACTAGACAAGGTTATCAAAACTTTCCACTTAAATCTTATAGTTGCATATAAACAGCCACTGCACTGCAATACAACAAACGCTCTCATTCCATTATGCTCAGTTATTCATTAACTAACCGGCAACTAAGCCAAAGTTAGTTCATAGTAGCTTCACGTGTGGTGTGGCACACACAATAACATTTAACCAGTATGGGTAATACGAAAAAGCAGCTCGGTTATAACACGCTTAAGCGTATAGTGTTTCACTGGGAGTCTGCCAAAATCCAAACATAAATGCAAGACGATCATTGAGCACAAATCATTTTTAAGGATTATATTGACAGTCAACACCGAAAAAACTATTACACACCAGAGTTCTACCACTGATAGACATAGTACAAACAGTGTGTGGGTATCCATCCATTCATAATATGTGGGTAAATTATGTGAGATGAATGAAGGTATTACTTCCCAGACCTTACTGCCAGAATGCTAGCCGCCTCCAGGGAAAGCTAGCTATTTCTACAACTGGTGTGGGTGGTAAAACGTCTAGCTAATAAAGTTAGTTCCTGAGAATAAACTTCTAGAAATGTATAACAGTGCTTAAGTCTGTTCAACGTTTGCTTGCCAACAACTTTTTAACACATTGATGCTAGTCTATTTGTTCATCATTATCCTCCAGAATATCACTGTTTCCCTTTGTCTGAGATACAATCACATACCGAAGGCCTCTTCGGATATTCAATTAAAGCTGAAGACAGTCACGAATTAGACCGCATTTAAGCTTCACATGTGACTGCAACCACTTTGAGACAAACACATCTTTGTTTATTACGGATAAGGTTCTTTCACCGTAATTGTAAAATTTTGCGTCAAATCTTTCAGTTGTTTGTTAAATTGTCGACTTTCTCTTTAAAATAAGAGGTAGATTTGGTTGACATAATATCCTCGGTGCAGCATTCAGGAAACTACTACCTATTGATTGCAAAGTATAACTCAAAATAGATCGGAGAACCCATCGGAATAAAAGCTACATTTGGTTGATATCTTTCATTGCACTGTTTTTGCTATTGTACTTCTCAATCTCAACTGTGTATTCCCCTGTGTATTGTATTTAGATATTGTGTTGTCTTCAACAATTCTTCGTTCTCTTCTCCGCCATTTTTCTTTCTTTTGTTCTTTCCTGTACTAAACCTTAATTGATTGCAGCGGAGTGCCCAGCGGGACAAGGGACCACACACAATCTCACAATGTATTGTCTGTAATGTAACTTAGTGGACAATTATTGTTTATCTATCGACAGAATGTTGGGTGTAATTGAATTTTGGTTGGCTGCTATGCTTTAAGAATAACATTTTTGTTTGTACTTAATCACTTTACTGCTGGGCATACTATTTTAAGCTTTTCTAGTTGAACTACTTTTAATAGTTATCATTAAGGCGTTTTATTATTTTTTAACAATTTTAGATTCATCCCATCGCTACTTAATATAAAAAATTTAAACGTTATCTGCTTGTGTAGCTTTCGCGCCAAAATAGGTCAACGAAAACAAAACGGAAGTCCTTTTATGACAAAGGCATATCTATCACTCACTACTATCATCTTTGACTTTCTCTTATAAAGTGTTACTCTTACTCAATGCTTAATCTTTTCGAGATGAAATTTAAAGAAAAAAGTTCTGCGTGGACGCACGCTTGCTTTCTGCATTGTTTAAAGTAGAACTGATTGGATTCTGCATTTTGATCGGCTCTAATGTTGTGATGCACAGTCAGGCTTGGATGATTGATGATGATGAATCTCGGTTTGATGGGCCTGTAATTGGTTTGATCGTTTCAGCGTTTAAATTTTAACGGCTGAACGATATATTGTTCTGCGGTCATGGTTCCGACTCCTGTTCTAAATAAGAAAACCGTTTGAAAACAGAACATGGCAGAACGTAATTAGATTTTCAAATATACGTTCGCATTTTTTTTAATTAAAGACTTGTATGTTTGTATGATAATTATGATGTCGCTTTTGTGGTACTCTCGCTCGACTCGACAACGACATCTTACTGTTTTAATAAGTTGCTGTATTAGTAATTTAGTACAAAATACATTACAGCGTTCATTTTATAAATACCACGGTTACAAGTACTCTAATTTAACAGAAAATAAGAAATATATTTTATGAGTATGCCGTCGACATGAAAGTTCTAAAAACATTATTTGCATATCTAATGAATAATTCATGCGAATCAATTCTATTGATCATGGAACGTTGTTCCGTTTGTGTTGCCAAAGTTCAGCCTTGCTTTGGTGAATTTCTCAAGTATCGCTTTTAAAAACAGACGTTATTTAAGCTGCTTATTAAATTATACTGGAAGCACAAAATGTTTGGCATATTAATATTTATATGAACGCGAAATAATAATAATAAAATATTAATAATTTCAAAATAAACTTATCGAATATCTATTTTAATACTCAATACTCAATCATTTATTGCAAACATTATTGGTTACATGCAGGTGTTAAATAGCATATTTAAGTATGTTACATAATAACCCAGCTTTGGTATAGCAATATTGTGCGGAGCGAATCGATCTAGTCTATAACAATTAGTTTGTCTGAAAGGAATTCGTCTAACGTACAATAACTTTTAGTCAGTAGTACATTCTTTACGGCAACGGAATTTTTTTTTCTTCTATTTCTTTTAAATGGAGTGGTAATTTATTATTGCTAAAGTTCAATACAACTTACATAAATGACACAACCAAATCTGTGTTGGTTCATAAACTTATCAACCTTTCAATGTACGTATATCTTTCACACTATATTTAGAGAAATAATATGCAATATGTTATATCAACACGAGTGCCAACTCCATTCCTCTACTACAGTTGATGAGAATTAATCACTCCTGTCCATAGTTAATGCAAACTAAACAGAAGCTCCACGATACATTTACCCTAGGGTGGTAGGGCTAATTGAATTTGCTAGGGCCTCAGCCGTGGACGGACGGAGTAAGGTCAAAGAGTATAGCGAATTCTCTGAAAATTGGTAACTGATAGAGGAAATAGATCTTATCTTAGGAATCATATAGAAATATTAAATAAAACTTTTAAAATGGCATAGTGAACGAAGCTTGGGTGGAAACCGGCTATTAATAGTGAACTTATTTTTGAAAGTTCGGAAGGATGTAAATGTAAAGAAACTATGCACATCGTACTCATGTAAATCTTTCGCTGGCTAATATAATTTACGATGCAACTACTATTGATTTTGATTTGATGAAAGCAGAACAGCAGTTGAAAACCAAAATAATCCACAGTCCACACCAACACAAGAACTTGAAACGTCTTAAAAAAAGACGATCACATCACGCCGAGGGTAATGGAACACAAATAAAAATAGAAATTAAAATCGTACCAACGGCCTGTTCTGTACGAAAAGAAATTCTTTTCGGATTGGAAACGTGTCGTGATGCCGCCTCACTTCGAGTACAAAAGAGAACTGACGTATTGACAGTCAAAATGCGGACGCACCAAATCTAAGCAGAAGTGCGAAGCAAAATAAATAAACCAATGTTTACTTTGATAAATAATGAGACAAAAAAATTCAGATTAGAAGACATTTAAAGACATTGGAAATGTCTGTGTTTACAGAAGGGTTACTACGAATAGTTAACTAAGCAAAAACATTATGTCAAGAGTAAAATACATAGCGTAACGTTAAGCGTTATGATATTGAATAAGGAAGTTAGACGGTACAATATAATAAAGTGAGATTGATACTGATAATGAAAAGGAAGCGCCAGACGTAGATGATACTAACGACAGTAGAACAATAGATAATGTAGGTAAAACGTGACCAATGGTGAATAAAACCAAAAGCAAAGGGCTGGCTGGCATCATCAACATTAGACTTTAATGTAACGGAGATAAAAACATTGTTAATCTGAGAATTACAAACAGTATGGTTAACTCAAATCAGTTATTGCTTAGTGAAAACCAAAGTTGAAGTAGTTGAAAAACCAAAGTTGGAGAGAAATATTTTTTGAAAATAAGACATAAAAACAAAAATAACAGCAACATAAATCTTTAAATAGCCGTATAAGAAAACAATGTATATGAAATAAACAATGTTATCGACAAAATTACTATTTGTAAACGCGAATACATACCACGAGTGCGTGTCGCACCCGTCTTTCCGCCGCGGCGTATGGCTCCCTATTATGCTGCAGGATGCGACCTAGAACAAGAACAAAACATATTTGAATACTGAACGTTTCCCACTAAAGATCGTAATTAGGCTACATTTACGACAGTAAACTCCATTCCAACTACTCAAAGCAACAGTACACTCGAGTCGTTCTATTTTAATCAATTCAAAGCGAACTCGAACGACTGGAATCTGAACGAGCTGCAGAGGGGGTCGTGCTTCCGCATCTTGAATAGCTGCTTATCGATTAAGCAAACGCAAGGTCTTAAATAGGCCTATCCGATTACAAAGACCGATTAGCTGTTGACTCAAAATAGGAGATACTTGACACACAACACATGCGAGCCCTTTTAGATGCGACATTTACTAATCCGGTGGCTGTTTTAGTTAACAGTCAGCAGAAAGGGTTTTATGGTTTTACAATTGACTTATTTGTATTCCATCGGTGCTTTCTCGAGTTCCTACTTTGCATTCAATGTTGGTTTACGACTAGGCTTGGCTCGCAGACCGTTAAACAACATGCTATAGAAACGGCTTCATTTAAGCGTTCGAAGAATAGTAGTAGAGATCCGTTTGCTTACATTGCAACATTTATTCGTAAGTCTGGCAACAAAAGCAGAAATGTTCTCAAAATGACTAATTACAAAGCACCGAATTGTCCGCATTCGAAGTAACGGCACGTTGAAACCGTGCCGGATGCAGTTCCCGGTATAAGCGCCCTACTATGGTTTCTTTACGAGGGGTATGCGGCGTAGTATCTTCGTATGATCACAGATTAGATAACAGTTACTGTGTCAGGTCTCGCGTGCGCTCGAATAAGTGTGAGTAGAGTATCCCTTTTTATGCCAACCCTCGTATTTTATATGAATTGAATTTGCCATGACCTAATTCTTTTCAGTTTGCAACTTTGCATCTTCAGCCCTTTTTTGCAACGTTAAATCGAATTAATGCCGACAATTTTGAAGAAAGAAAACATTTATTAGAAACAATAGCATTTATTTTACAACTACGATTTATGAAAACATTTTTCATCTAACTCAGACGGGACGTGTCACAACAACTCCAAAGTCCATTTAATAGTTTAAATGCGAAGCAGCTTCAGCCGAGAGAATTTCCACGAAACCGAACCCCATTTACATTTCTAACTCAATTAATTCTGTAGTGGTGGCATTATTTAGCCGATCCATAAAGAGAAGGCGAGGCGCGAGGAGTACGGAAGTGGTGGCTTTACGGAAGCTCAGACCGTGCCATACTTATTCGAGAGTGTATTCGACTTTCATATCCAAAATTTTACACACCGTGGATGAATTGCCGTATCGCATAACTAACGTAAGCACATTACACCCTAAATTGAACTTGAGAGTACTCTTGATCGTATAGACGATAGTGCTTGTATTCGGTTCATTTCTGCTATTCGATATCCAACATTTTGGGAGAGTATAAAGAGCGCGGTTCGTTCCGGTCCCGCGGGATGTTTGTACCAACTGTCACAGTCACAGCGTCAAGAGAGCCGTTTACAGTCACGGAACATAACTAGATAAACAAATTGCACGTTCATTCTGGACATTGCATTCCCAGAACAGTTAAATATTTCACAACAAAAGTGACTAGTTTCAAAGTTATATCGAACATAATCGATGCTCAAAAATGTTAAGCCTTAGAAAGACCTTGTCCCCTTACGTCTAACGATTACACCGACAGACAGTCAGTAGTGGTGACCCCAAAAATTTTATACCGAATAAGCCCCTGCTTAAAGTAAATAGACAATAAGGTCGAAGTCTTGGGAGCTGATAACAAATATTTTCCAAATGTCATGCTGTGACGCATTGGTAAAGCTCAAAGTCTCGATGTTTGTTTTGGAACGCACTGTTACTGGATAATTAGGCTTACTCTTACGTTAGAGTACAAGAAGTCGTTTATGAGTCAGTCCTACAAAAAAATTGGCAGATCATTTCAAATTTACCGAAGTTGTGAGTTTTTTCGGCTTTAATTTTTGTTGCTAAGGCACAAAATCTTCTGGAGCTTATCGATTTAGTTTTTCCGGCAAATCACGTTGTTAAATTAAATAATTATCCTGTCCTCCGTTCCTCCAAGGTTATTACGAATTATCTTTAACATATTTTTTTTCTCTTATCTTTATTGTGGCATGTTTAATATGGGTTGGTAAATAGAATTAGAATGTTATCACTGTCAGCATTATTTGCACACAAAATCCTAACAGGTATAAAAATTACTAGCTCTGCCTCGTGATTTTACTCGCATGAACACTGATCACACTATCCTGCAGGAAATATTTTCGTCAAAAGTAAAAGGTTTTAAAACTGCGGGTAAGAATTATTTTTTTATCAATCGAAGGTATTTTTTACGATTTCTCTCCGACTGTCGAACTTGCCCATCACCTCAATAAAACAGCCCAGTAGAATTAGATTGATGATGATAAACGTTAGTTACATACATCCATTTAAACGAATACATTCTGTGTGTACATAGAATATTTCAAACATTTTACAAAATACTTTTTTAATAAACTTAATGCTTCGTTTCCGTATGCGACGTTACTGATAAAACTATTAAACTGAACAAATACAATGTTGTTAAATACGTGTGTAACAATCGTAAAATATTCCAAGAACCATTACTATTACTACTTACTTCTTGGCGACACTTCACAAAATTGTATGATGAAAATCATCTATGTCAGTGAATTTATGGAACTATCAAAAATTGAGTTGCAACACTTGCAACTCAATCTATGCAATCTGTAGAAAATCAAAAATTCCAAGAATAAATGGTATTATGTGAACGGCTAAGTGGAGCGTCTGTGTTTCCGGACGTGCGTTAAATCTGGAAGTTTTATACAGTAACATAATTGTTTCAGTTACAGTGTGTACTGATAAAATTACTTGTTTATGTACAGTAATGCTTCATTCCTTCTTTCCTTCTCATTCGTTGGCTTTGGTATCAGCATATTTAGGCCGCTCGAAGGATTCTGACTTAGCAACAACGTAACTGTTGTCGTGCAGCAAGATCCGCGACCGACGATAGCGATCAGATGTCCGTTTATGACCACTTTTGGTAATGTTCAACAATCTAGTACTAAGGTTTTATATTCTGTGACCCATTGACCGCAGCGAATGAACGAATAGTCAAGGTTAGCTATGAACATACAGTGGATTATGTATGACACATCATAAGTTAACAGTTCTATGCGATTGACTAACATTACAATGTACATGGATCATCAACCGATTAAATTGTAAACGAGTTTCCTGATTGTAAGAGTACTGATGCAAACAATATAAGGGAATATTGCAAGACATTGGGACAGGCGGCCATTCATGATGTCAAACATTTAATTGCATCCTAGAAAGGTTATCATCCTTGTATACGACTATCGATTATGTTATGTTATCTTCTCCGTAATAAAATGCTAAATAACTACTACATTTTTTGCCACTGTTTGTGGCATTTCGTTGTTTATGCCAGACATGGTATTCGAGATTACATAAGGCGTAGATCTAAAACCAATAATGATGTCATACATTTAAGTTTTACCTTTTACTTAAGCCTTATACGATCGTATTGATGATAGATATCTCCATAATAAAATACCTACTAAAATGTAATGTGTGTAACTTAGTTTAAATTAAACTACGATGGGGCTATGCTATGATAAGCTACAATAGGTTAAGTACGATAAACTATCTAAAAGCCTTTTAAAAATTGAAAATTCTTACTTTTATGTTTTTTGCCGCAGCATTTATTATTTTGTTGCAACAAGATGTGATTGTATAAGGCGTGGACATTAAGCCAATCATGATGTCATACATTTGAATGTAACCTAGAAAGGTTATTAACCTTTTATACACTCTATTGATGACAGATCTGTAACCTGATGTATTTTTAAACCCCCACCAAAGTTTTAATTAATTGTGTATCTGAGTGTCAGTCTGTGGCATCGCAGCTCTAAAATCGGTGAATAGAACTAAATTTTCTTATTTTATATTGTAGTTGAATTGATCGGGAGTACGGTCTATTCCAAAAAATAATCTATGATTCATAAAATCTGTTTATTCGTTAGAAAATCAGCGCTTTTCTAGTTGAGAAAAGGGTGTTTAGGTTTTTTATACCTTGAACCAGATTACTTGTTATTTCGTTGCTTTTCCATACTTTTGTCTTATTTTGCCCATCTATTTTCAGTTAACAGATCAAAAAAATTCGATCTGATATCAGCAACTGGCAGCATCACCTCAGGAATTTTGTGATAAACATTTCATTTTGGATTTTCGTGTGTGGGAGCTAATTAACCCCGACGACGTGGTTTCCGTCTAAATCAATGTTATGACAGCCAGGGCCGGAGCCCGGAACATTAACGGTTTCGTCATTAAACCCAGAGATACCATCAAAAAACAGTTAGAAAACCGCCGAGTACGAATACTAGGCGTAATTGCACCGTTTAATCTCCCAGTGTGTTTGTGTTGCGCAAATCGCGGCCCTGACTCAGGTCTATCATTACAATCGCCTTGCGGTGTCGTTCGCTTATAGAACGCCTGTGTGCAAACACCTTTAGCTAGGCCGTTTGAAATTATGATTTATGGAAGTTATTTTTTAGGTGTAAGTATGGGATTTTCGGTTCTGTTAGTTTGCAGAAATTTGGTTAAATATAGTATTTGCATGCATATTTTAACATGTTTTCGTACTTGACAGACATTACGTTTACTAAAGCAATACTAAAGAGTGATACTAAAATCACTCTTTAGTATTGTTAAATTGAATAAAATAACTTTCGACGCTATAGATATTCTCATGGTAACTGTGTTTGGTCTGTGTCTTTTTCTGGTAACCATGTAGCTGACTTCTTGTTCTTAATCAGAGTGATTTTGGGCCTAAGCATAATATAATAATAATATACAATGTAGAGAACATCAGACTTCCATACTTGACCCAAATTCACAATCGGCTGTCTTTATATTAAGTACACACGAAGAAACCATATCGAGGTTTTGGAGGCCGTATGAAAAAATATGCAGAGTGCAGACGTGAATCAGGCTGCAAGCTAGGGTAGGGTCGGTGATGTCACCGCTATGACGTCACCGCATCAGTACCTTGAGCGCTCGTGTCAGCCTCACTGCTGTTAATGAATAATTCACTCACATTACAAGCAAAAGGTCAAACGTTTCCGATAACTTTATCATCGTTCAAATTGACGTGCCTTTGGGCAAAGGTTGGAAAATTGAAAGTACGTGAATGATCGACAGTAAAACGTTCGCTCCAATCAGCTTTCATGTGATACAATAAGACATATTCGATTACTCAACCTCGCCTGACCTCTTCGGCAAATAGCCCGAGATACGATCGATGTGGAAGACAAATTCGGATTAGTCACATCTCCAGCACACCCGCCCTTGTTGGCTCGATGTATAATTATTATGTGTCTAGACTCCCGGCGCCAGCCCACGTCTATAGTTATGTTAAAAGACACATTTTTCTAGTAATATACCGGAACTTGTATATGTGGTTACGACAGCTGTTATATCATCAGGCCATCGAAGAAAATTAAGGCGGACCGTAAAAAACCCCACTCACCTGAAAACACGAGTGCTGGAACGAGAGAAGAGAGTGCACAGGACGGAAAACACGAAGAGGTGACGTTTCCAGATAGGCTCCTTATCTCCATATCACTTCACGGGAGCACCTAATTGTCCTCTACAGCTTGGTGCCTCGCACATCGCTAAAAGCGACATCGGTACTCCTTTCAGGCGTATAATTCGTCACCTAATACAGGTACTTGTCTCATAATTGGTTGTGAATTTTCGCGCGGTACCAAGGGGGCACACATTATATTATGGAATAGTAACGGGGACACGTGCTCTCGCGGCAGAGAGGGACGGATTCACTGAACGTCCTTGGCAAGGGGGAGCGCGGGGCGCCTGCGGCATCAGACGTTTCAATCATCCCCGGAGGGAACGAGATGCAAGAGCGGGGGGCGCATGAGCGCAAGTGAGAGGAACGATGCCGTGCTATTGACCGGCTCGGAGACCACGCCCACCCGGGCTAGACACGGGCGCTGATGCTCCAAGTGAAAATCGACCGTCGGCCCGGGCAGACGCGGCGAAGCTGCTCAGCTGCACCACCAAGGTTACCCCATGTACTTACGATGCACTTCCTCCTCTGGAAGCCTTGATGGCCGACCACCACCAACCGTACCACTCGATGGAACCGTACACACTTTAGGCACGCACCAACTAAGCAGACTCCGGCGACCCCCGTAACAATAGCTCAGGAATCCCAAGTAAAATCTATAAAGCTGGCTAGATCGTACGGTTCGATATACAGACTTGGCACGGAAACAATATAGGTTGCCAGAAAAGGACGTCAGCAGTCGCGGGAGTGAGAGGAACCGAAAGAATAATCGACGCGGAATTATACGACAAGCAACATCGACACAGGGCCTTTTCATTTTTAATTAAACTTCCATGCTACGGATTTGTGATGATTTAATGAAACGACACAGTTAGGAATAAACTTCAAGTCAATGATCTGATTGCGTAACCTATAGAATAATTCGCCCGATGCTTATTCGACAAATGAGGAAAACGTGGCTCTTTACCCGCAAAGTTATTTGTCCTAACTTTACTTGTAAATGTGGAATAAGTTTGCAGAATTAATAGTGAACATTTATGGGCTTCAAGTAATAAAGATTACGTAACCGCAACCTTCCTCACGGTCGCTAAGCTTTTAATGGTTAAACAAGCATTATTTATTAACGCCCATATTTCCAATGAGACTGAAGATAATGAAATTATAGACTACTTTTATAGCGACGAAGGCGTTGATTCGATTAACGAGTGTAACAACAGTCGAATTATATTGCATTGAAAACATTTTTGTACAAGCTTGAGCAATCTGCAATGGAATTCGAAAATTCCAAAACAATCAAGACCTTTGATCATTTCAAATTCTAGCGCAGTATCGAAGATAAAACACTCAAATTAAAACATAACACTTCGAGGGAAGTTTTTAATTGCAAAAGCTTCGAGGTTTTTGTTAGGCTCTTTGTCACTGCCATCAGTCGGTTTTATACAGCGTTTAAAGTGAGAATCAACACCAATTTATTCACGCTCTGACCTATATTTAGGATCGGCATCCGAAGTTTCTGAAATTGGTTACCGTGCATACCTCGTAAGGTTTAGAGGGTGCGGTGGGTACTGCTAGGCTTTGGTACACGCCTTGACCTGTGCTATTTACGGCGCCGCGTGTTCGAAGGTAAAGTTAAAGTCTCTGTACCTACTTATGTTTGCGGGAATGTATATACTTACGTAAACGAAGATGACATGGGCTTGAGCAATGCCACAGAGTTATGTGCGACGAAACGATTTTTTGAACGGCGAATCATCAAAACAATACCAGAAGTAACACAGAAATGTTCTAAATGTTATAAGCATACTTAAGACCTTCTTATAATTGTACTTGTTTAGCAACCATCAAACCGAATAATATTATTATCCTTAACAATGCCGTCAGTAGTGTCGTCAGAGTTGACTGACGCTTATAATAATAGACGGCATTAAGGAAATACGCGTTACAACTACAGCTGCTGCTCTGCTAATCTCCTCAACATTTCAAAACAACGAAATCAATTCATTGATTGCAAGCGCCTAACGGTTCTATCACATGTACCTACAATCGTACATACATACTTTATTATTTTAATTGTCAGCTTTAACGGAACGGAGTTTATCAGGACCACATTTTTACGCAATTCAATTAAAATCCATTTCCTGTGTAACCGGACGCCAAAACGTGTTTTTTTCTGCGTCTGTGACCAAACCAGGTGGCGGTTACCCAGCTATTATTTAATCTACCGCCTAAAATTTATGTTTTAGACTCGGATTCCGATGTATTTTGTGTGACTTGGTTTTATCGGACCCGGTACCGGGTTAGTATAGAAAAAGTGCCATCAGCCTCGATAACCTTAACAATGCAACGGCGCTCACCGGGCTGTTTATTTTGAATGCCATTGCGGCTTGCGGTAACGACAGTTTACAGAATAGATTTTATTTCTTTTTCTAACCTTTATAAGGCTAGTGATCGTCAAGAAAGGATTTCAATTTGAATTTCCACACAGAATACATAAAAGATCATTAAAATTGTGTTCAATTAAAACAGATTTTTAAGAAAAACCAACGTTCAAAAATATTTCAGAAACAGCAAGAACCAAGCAGCTCCAATCATTTGTTAGAAGTGGCCTCAAGTAAATGGCAACCCCTAACTGTAATTTACTTTCATGGCGGTAGTTTTATAAGGGCTGTAAAGCTGTATGAGGGATGAGAGAGCAATCCAAGTGTCGTTGTTCATTTGAATTGTTAAACTTTAGCTATTTAACTTCAAAGTCATGATCAAGAAAAAATGAGATAAGAAATAAGATAATATAAGACATCCAGGTGGTATAACATAAATCATTGTTAAAGTAGAAACGGTAACTGTGTTTTCACACAGAACTAAAACTTTTCCGGGACAAAAGCCACCTATGTTGATCCCAGTGATGCAAGCATTCTATGAGCAAAGCTTCATCCCAATCAGTGCAGCCGTTTTATCATCAAATCCAAACAAACAACGTTTCACTTATTTTCCCTTATTTGGTAAGGATATTACTATTATTGGATCCGCGGGGAGCCAATGGATGCAAGAGACAAGCAGCCGCTCAAAGTGGCGCAAGAGGCCTATTCAGCAGTGAACGTCTTCAGGCTGATGATGATGATTGAATAAATACGTCAATAAGTGGACGCCTCGCCTGTTTAATATTAAACTATCGCTATCGAAATGCATTCTATATAATAAAAAAATAATAAGCACCGAGTATAAATGAATAATAACATAATAAGATATAATGTCAAATGCGCTGAAAATGATGTTAGTAAAATGCCAAATTATAGTCACACAGGCGTTAAACATTACGACCTCTAAGTAAACCACAAAGTAGTAAAAGTAACCATGTAGTCTTCCAAAGTTGTTGGTTAGTTGCTGTAAGAATATTAATAATGAAAGTCAACACTTACCTAAGTAACGACTTAATTAAAACTTGGGATGTAGAGGATCGACCGAGACAAGTGATGAGACGAAAAGACCTCAGTCCTACAACTTTACTATAAACACTGAAAGACAATCACCAATGGACATCACCAACATCATCACGATGAACTAAAACAAACTATAAAAATATCGCACTTATTCCACAAGCCGCGGGGAGCTGATGGATGCGAGAGGCAAGCAGACGCTCAATGTAGCGCTCTTTGGGGGAGGCCTATGTTCAGCAGTGGACGTCTTCTTGCTGAGGATGATGACGACAATGACTTATTTCTCAAGTTATTGTTAAAAAACAACGTGAGGCTAAATGGTAATTGACGTGATAAGCCTAATTTGTGCAATGCCATTAAAAAAAGACATCAAAACAAAATGTTGATTTTTTTTCTCACTTCGGTTTCGGTTTCTGCCTAAAATCTTCATTCAGCGTCACTTTACCCAAAACTTTTAGACATTACTTTATCCAGATCATTAAAACAAAATATAATAATTATTCGTGTCTGTTATTTTTGCACTGACTATAATAACACAAAAATAATAATAATATAATATCATCACAGTGAAAACTTCACCGAAATAAATATTATACTAAAACAATAGCTCATTGAAGTACTGATATTAGTCAGTTGTTTAATGATTGTAAACTTAGACAAGGTAAGTGCAAGCGTTGTATTTATATAGAGTACCTCAATATGTAGAGCTGATGTCGAACGTTTTACTCCATGCGGGTCATTTAATTCGGATGTAGGTCACGGATTCACAAATTTGTATCGTGCTAAATGAGGCGAAGGCACTGGCCTTGCATCCGCAGCCTTTTAAGTTGAATTTTCCACTTGAGAAACCTTTGCTGAATAGAAAAGGACGAAGCTATGCGCCCACATAATCCGACCTCGTCTTTCTTGGCAAAGATTCAGCAAGAGCAGGATACATAGAAAGGTTTTTTAGCGAAGGATGGCTGCTATCTGCAAACATTAGTGATTCTGTAATCCAAGACAAAAAGACCAGAAAATACATGATTGAAATACATTTTTCACAATTATCTACGCCTTTACTTTCCATTGTCGATTAGTTTAAATCTTGGATCAAGGACATTACATCTCGAATGGCTCTTCTGGACCTGTGGCACCGACAGCTCTAGCCACATCATCCTAATACTGGACAAGAAACCACGTTAGCTTTGTAGTATTCTCATGATGAAGTAATCTGAAGTAACTATCAATGTCGACAGATTTTATCAGATCCATGCTTTGTTCTGAGAAATAAAATGAAATGTTTTGAACAAGATAAGGAGGCATTAATGGCCATACGGAAACAACTTTATTGAATTAGAAAAATAAATGCTAATGACAGCAAATAATAGTGCGTAAACGTTATAAAAGAAATGGGTAAGTACTTAGTCCCAAATGTTGGATATTATTATTAGCATTCTTATACCAACTTATTAAGAAAACTCCTATAATTATTATCGTTGGTTCTAAGGAAGATCGTGCAAGATTATGGCTTTGCATAATCTTTTTGGCTTAAATATAGATAATATGTTTGCAATTTATTAGGTCACATTTTTACTGCTACCAAGTAAACTTTATTTATTCATCAAGGATGTCTTTTATGTGCTTAGTGATTACTTAATTTAACGGCTGTTTTATGTACAGTCATAATCATAACTTTCTGGCTGGTTTTCAAGACAGCGGCTGGACAGTGATATCTCTTTAATTACACTTCGGCCAACCTAGTTTATGGACATCTTGATTGCCAAAATTGCCGCCTAAGGCAGAGCAGGCTGATAAAAGTATATCTACTATAATCACTATGATTTCATGCAATGCTAAGTACACTTTTAACACTAACACTTTTAGAAACACTTTTATGGCTAGACTTGACTTAAACTCTCTCCCCTCTGTTTTATTTAATGGTGACCCGCTGACCTATTGCTCCGAGGTGAAGAACCTTGGGCTGATTATCACTCAGAACCTATCTTGGGATCGTCATATTGCTGATATATCGTCATATCAGCCGGAAGATGTATGGAACTATGCATGCTCGCATGCAAAATAAAGCATTTTTTATCTATCTATCTATCTATGCTGTCACTTAGCCTTGGACAGCTTCAATCCAGAAAATCAATGTAAGTGATTCACTTATTAAAACTAGAAACATCTTAAAACGGTCTTATCCCGTACAAAAAAACTCAAAACCACTACACTAGTAACTCCTGACATCCACTAACCGACGTCATCCAGCCCATTCCTTATTACCGTTTTCATATTAAAATATCCTTCTGTAACTTATTTCTGTTGAGAAAATAAACTTATTCTTAGTCTTATATTATCTGTATATTGAGACTTCAGTGTGTCTATTTAGTTACTATTAAGTACTACAACTGCTACAGTTACAAACGTATTGATTGCTGTCCCAGAAACCCAGTTCATTCCATCTAGATTATTATGACAAATAGTTCTATTTCATTCATAGTTTTTCAGTGAAATAGTTTCAATGGTGCTCAACAACAAACATCGTTATATCGAGACTGCCAACTTCACCTGCCTGACCATTATTGGGACATCAGGGCTGCCATTCTTCTTTTTTTCTCGGACAGTCCACGAAACGAAAACTCTGGAAACTCCCTTCATTAGATTATGGTAGTTTTTAATTAAAACAAGCAGCCATCTTTAAAAATAACATTATTCTCTTCCAATTATTGAAAAATGAAAAATGATCGTAACAACGGAAATACCGGGATTTCCCCAGATATTTTACTATAAATAACAATTCCAGTTCCTATGGTGTAACTACCAATATCAACGTAAAAGATCGCCGTAACTGTGTCCTACATTTGAGAGGCACATCCAGCTGTAGACTAATAGTGATAGAAGCCCCACGCGCCGCACCATAGCAGCCCTCGCATGTCACACAATTCAATAAGCGGCAACGCAAACTTACTGCCTCATTCATATCGAGTTAACAGCTCTGATGGGCCCACAACAATAGTGGTACTGGCACCACAATAGACCGATCTCGGGACGATATCTGTTACAGAAACAGATTTAAACAAGAACAACTGAAATAGAAATGGTCGATCTGTTCTATACGAATGTTTGAGGTCTGATGGATATTTTTCTTTATAACATACTGTTTTTTAGATATTTTTTTTACGAAATTTTCCTTACCTACTTTTTCGATAAGAGCAACTATGGCACTCGGACTAACTACTGTCTTTAATCTTACCAAGATGTGGATTACAACTGAACAAATGAGGAAATTCCCATTCGGATTTAAACTTTTTGACTTATTTGCATCAATTTATCAACCAGGAGCATTCGTTTCCTCCAAATAGGTAGGTGTTACAAGTTCATTTAATTTCAGATGACTTGGCCCAAGTCTATTAACATTTGTGTAGTCGTTTACGGCGGGGTCCGTTCTGAGCCGTCATTGCGAAGTTTGAATCCTCAGATGTCTTTTGATTATGTAATCTTCTTACTGTCAAGGCGATTTGTACTCTCTTGTGCCTTTGGTCTTCCTCATTTCTAGTGGCTTTGTGAAGATGCTCTTTTAAGATTTTCTGTAGACTTGATTTATAATGAATTCGATTCTGGAATGTTTTTACTTTTATACTGCCTACTTTAATATAATTTTCGTATGGGAGATCATTTATCACTTCGAAAATATTTAGATTAAAATGCGAATTGGAAGTCACGAGGTTGTCTTTCAACAGGTTGGATAGCGCAAGGTCGATATCGACTATAACACAACTGGATTCTATTGTAATTGTCTTTGAACCAGCCGCTCTATATTACATACAGTTTTAGTCAGTTCAGTAAGTATTACAAACGCGGCCATATTTCAAAGAAACTTTAACGATCAAAATAACAATATCAAACTAAGCGAAGGTAGAACTAAGTTCCCAGCACCCCAGTAGCTTGATAAATAGCGTCATTCATCAAACCCAGTTGCCTAATGCGAATCAGAATTCGCAGGTCTCGCAACTAGCAAGTTAGCAACACCCGCCAGTAATAGCATTAAAGTTACATTCCGTAGACTGGCGGTATTTAAGTTCTAGGACCGTACTATGAGCTCTTAGCGCGATTCGAAACCACAGTTTATAGTCAAAATCTTAAAACATAAAAAAAATCATAGCGTCCCAATATAGGCTCTGTTTTGTATCGCGCTAGGAGTCTCTACAGTACGGCCCCTGATCTTAATACAGTCACAGTACATTTGTATATACGACTATACCTATTATCTTGATAGTAAACTGTGCGCTTGTTAGCAATGTTTTATTCGATTTCCATTTTATTTGAAGGCACTGGTCTGTGACTGAGAATGACTACTGCGTCATACGTACGTGCTATGCCAGCCGAGCAGTTTAATAAACTAACTGACTTAGCTCAGTTGGTAGTAGCACTGCCTTCTGAATTGTAAGTTGCGGGTTCGATTCCCACCCGGAACAAACATTTATGTTATGAACATTGGTGTTTGTTGTGTGTCTGTGTGTGTTTATTGTATCCTAATGTATTTAAAAACAAAAAGTATCTAAGTATATTATATCGGTTATCTGGTTCCCATAGTACAAGCTCTTAGTTTGGGGCTAGATGGCGTTGTGTGATATATCCACGCATATTTGTTAGGTATATTATTTATTTAACTCGAATCTCTAGTATAGCAACGCAACTATTTACTCGAAGAGCAGTCAACTGTTGACTTGTTAGTTTGAGTGTATGCTTGAAGCGTAGCCAACTTTTAACGACTGATTTAAAGTTCTCAAGTCTTATAAGTTTGTTGTATGAGAGTACACAGTTACTACCAGTTTCAGAATAGGCATGATGACAAAAATTTATTGTTTGGATAAATTAATTATATTCCTCAAAAGATAAACATTTGTGAAAACAAAAATTAAATATCTCAAAAAATGGCCAAGTTACAAGCATTTTAAAAACGGGAATAGAAAGAGATAGTTCAAACGGCCAGTGACGTCAGAGGAAGGTCGTTATAGTACCTCATTACTAAGCTGTGGTAGCTTTTTACACAATCTCTTTGGCGTGTGACGTCACGAGTAGATTTTTCATAGTAACTGTGGGGACGCTCTGTTTCGCGAGAAAGGGACAGGAGATGCCTCCTGTAGAAACTTTAAAAGCTTATTACTCCGTGATTTATTTACCGATTTTGCTTATTTTTTCAATTATTGCATTCATTTTTAATCTTCTTTATGAAAATATTTACTTGTTCATTTTTAATAGTAGTCATCATGCCTATTATCTGAAAGCATGTGAACTGTTCAGTGGAAAAGATGAAACACAATAAAATTATGGGATTGTCACAGTAACAAGATCGCGTTGAAAAGTTCTGCTGGTATTTTTTATGTAAGCGAATGTCGTGACGAGCTAAACATTCGCCTGGTGTCAATCGGCAGCGGCACAGCCGTCCACAGTTGCAGACGTTGCAGTGCCACTCCGAACTCTAAATTATGTTTTGTGTGCTCGTCATCCTGAGACATCAGCAGTCTAGTAATAAAATATCTAGATTGATGTGAGATCAGACCATAAAGTCTCGTTTGCCCAGTAGCACTAGCTAGTGCCTTATAGGGGGAATTCTGTGCTTGCGCCCTTCAAACCGCAACACGGTGTTACACACAAATGCCAGACGGCAGTGTATCTGCTGAACTGGTGGTACTTAGGTACCTATCTAGGAGACGAAAAATTAAAGTCCTACCAACCAGTAATGTACCGACTGATGCACGAGCGCTTTTAGAATGTTTATGCTTTTATATTAGTGCTCGATTCTATGCTCGAAGTCTACCGCTGAGCTATTTTCCGCGACGGATTTGTAGACATCAATAATAACGGAACAGCAATTCGTTAATAGAATAAACGATATAATCCAGTAAATATTTAGTCGTTATAAAACTAACTTACTCGCCCATTTGAACAGCCGTACCTTTTAGATAATTATAATCGTAGCGCAATGACTATGAATTCTCTGAAGTAATCTAACATTTCTAAGAATTGAATGATTGTATTTGTACCACAGCAACCAAAGTGTAAATAAAGACAGTTATATATATACATATACACTAACAGCTGATTCATTTCTGATTCAGTGTCAGCGTTGCAACGAGAATCCCGCATATATATCCTAATACCCGAGTGAAGCAAACAAAAGTACCTAATTGGATCAATTGAATGAGTTTTTAAAACGGAGGATTTGGAAGAGTGAAGGTCTTTAATAGATAGGTAAAAAGTAAAAATAGAGAAGTAAGTAGGAATTAGCAAGTTGAAATAGCAATGGGCAGGCCACATCGCTCGTAGAACTGACAACCGATGGGGAAGAAAGGTTCTCGAGTGGCGACCACGAACCGGAAGACGCAGCGTAGGCCGGCCCCCCACTAGTGCGACTACTATGGACCAACGATCTAGTGAAAAACCGCGGGGAGCCGATGAATGCAGGAGGCGAGCAGTCACTCAAGGTGGTGCTCTATGGGAGAGGCCTATGCTCAGCAGTGGACAATTTGGGGCTGTTAATGATGATGATGAAGAATAGACTAACTAAAGTGAAATGTTATACCAAGTGTTGAAATATAAATAATACAGCAGACGTCGTGTCATTGAAATTAGAAAGGTGTAAAAAGGAATTTCACACTACGCTCTATACAATCTTCAAAATCAAGGTAAATGTTTTTGCAATTTGCTGCATTCACTTTTTGTTTGTTTGATCAGTTCGTAAGTATCCGAATCTAGACACAAATAAATAAATAATAAATATAACGCCCAACGATCTTGATCCTCTAAATAAATAAATAAATGTTAGACGTTTAGATAGGCTTCGCATCTGTCTATATATCCGTAGTATATAATAATAATAATAATAACGCCTAACGATCACATACGTAGATCCTGAACCCTAACTAGGATTCCCTGTATCTAGGAACCCAGGAACTACTAGGACCATGCTCCCACAACACCCAGACACAGAACAAGTGTTTGCGCTTTTTTCTGTGCATAAATACTTGACCTGTCGCGGGAATCGATCCCGGCGCCTCTGGGTTATGAGCTGACCTGCTCAACCACCACACCGAAGCTGTCAAAATCGGCAAGTTGAGTAGACATTGCAAATACTACCAAGTACGTATATAGATATTATTTTCCCACAAATGCACCTTTTATGGTGTTGAAACTGTAACTAAATAATAAAGTACAATGTATTAAGCGGTTATTATATGCTAACATTTTATTGAAGCATGGAACTGCACGGACATACTATATAATATATCAGAACACAAGTAACTATGAGACCGCTCACGTACGTATTTAAAAACCTTGACTATCACGACTCTAGACATAATTCATAATGGTGACAGGTAATCACGAAATACCGCCGCCTGGTTAGAACCTCGGGGAGGCGATGGATGCAGCAGCCGCTCAAAGTTGCGCTCTTTGGGGGAAGCCTGAGTTCAGCAGCGGACTTTTTCAGGCTGATAATGATAATGGATCACGAAATGTAATATAATATGAAGAACCCTTAGGAAGAACCTTAACAATATAAATGTATAATTTTTATAGCAGTATCCCTGCTCAGCGCAATCCGCAGATTAATTTGTAAAGAAAAAATGAACCTTAACAATGATATCAAACAACTGATTCGATGAACAATATTATATCTATCTCGTTGGTATGACAACACTTTCACAATAAGGTGTCCAAGAATTTATCGATAAAATTATCGTATCTGTACTGCGGCAATATTAATTCGATTTATCATCGCCCCATTTAGATGCGTTCCTTTGATTAAATCCCTAACATTTTCAGTCGGTTTTCACACTACAGAAAAATGTTACATATCCAACGAAGAGTAATAATTGTCAAATTTTTGGTGCTTTTATCAAAGAGTCGGTTATAAATCCTATTGAAAATTGCGGAATTGCACGAAACGAGTGCAGTAACGTGGATAACACTTGGAAACAAACGAGTACGCAAAGCGAGCTTCTATTTGTCTAGTGCGCGAATAAAATAGACAATTCGAATTCGGACAAACCACGGACGTTAGCATTGGATTGACGTGGATTTGTAGTACGGCCAATACGGTAAAAGCCTGAAGTGGGTTAAACTGAGAAAATATGTTTATTTTTCAATACCTGTGGCCGTTCATGGAGAGATTTATTTGGAGCGCTTTAAAGTTTAAATTAGCGCGAGTGGTTTTAGAGTTCCAACTACCCTCTTCTATGCATTTATGCAAGTGAGCATACGAAACGAGAGCAATGAGAATGCGTGGGTTTAAACTAAACAACATCTGATTGTCTCACAGGTTCTCGCCATCAAAGACAATTTTGAGGTTCTCACAAGTAACTGACTTCTTATTCTGCGTGCGTTTGCTGTCGTAACACCGTATTACATTGAACAATCACTGCAAATATAGCTCAAAAATTAAAGTAAACTTTTAGTCGGAGCATCACAGTCTCCACCACCGAGACTCGAGTAGGCGACCGCCTCGCAGTAGTAAATTATCACCGGCGTGGCAAATATAAAAAACGTGGAATGATGTAATGTTGCCGGACGACCTCGACCGCGTCGGGCAGCGGCGGACCTCCAATGGACAGACCACGTGGGACGGCCAGATAACGCCAGACAAGTTTAAATAGTTCACTGTTGTGATTGCGGAGAAATTCGAGATAAAAATCAGATAAATAACCACTAACATCGAAGCAGGCAGTATGGTAGTTTCAATAACATAAGAAGCCAATAACCAGACCACAAAACCAAATCGCTCATGCATGGTATATCGTGCAAGGAAAAGAACAAGATAACTTGAATTGGCACAACAAGCAGAGTTTTACTCTGTACAACGATTTAGCTTGGTACTAATAGTATTTCCTACAATCAGTGCACTTTGACTTGGAATATAAAAAGTATCAGTCTATCACTAAAAGCTTATCTTCTGGGTCAGCGTGACCCACCGTAGGCTTCATCTACACAGTTTACTATCAGGTGAGATGTGGCCAAACGCAACCCCACTAACAATACAACAACACTAAAAAAACTACTAGTACTCCTAACTAAGTCCTCAGCCATTGAATTTTGCTCCAGTAGATTCCATCACAACATGACTAGTAGAAGAAATTCTAGTAGTATAACACAAGAAATATGACCAGCAACCAGAACTCCAGTCAGCAAATCAGTCACCGGTCTCCTTCATTGACAGTGCAGACGCTATCAGTCGGTTTCCATAAAGTGGTACATTAACGCAACCGAAACTGCAGCATTATGGAAACAGCACAACACTATCGGCTCAGCTTTTTTAGCTACAGATAAAGCACGGTCGACGGAACCGCATAAACGGTCCGCAGGGTCTGTTGCCGATAGATACTTTTTGTTCCGCCGCCATCTTTGTCGGGGTGACTCATCGGGTGGTCTCCTACGCAAACCAGTTCAACATGACACCGCGCGTTTTAAACATAGTAACCTGAATAAATAAATAAATGTTAAACGGATAGATAGGCTTCGCATTTATCTTATCCGTAGTTTATAATATTAATAACGCCTAACGATCACATACGTAGATCCTGTACCCTAACTAGGATCCCTGTATCTAGAGACGCAGGTACTACGAGGGCCATGGTTCCACCATGGTTACTACTAAGTTTTTTGGACTTACAGAATTATTTCTTTGAAGTAGGTTTTTGCCTGCATGTCTGCAATCTAAGTATGACCACGGAATTCCTCATAATACCGTACTGGAAGGCAGTATCGCCTTGTGCAACTTAGCCAAGCACGCTTGGTTTCTTTCTTGCATCTCGTTCATTCACGTATATTACACTTAACACAGCTATTGTTATCTCTTACGTAAGAAATTAGGTGGTGAAAGTAGGTGGTATTAATGTGCACGTAGGTGTGGTGTGTTCCTAACTTCTATCGCTGAATTAGCAATAAGGCGATGTTGCAATGTTTCAGCTCTACTGCTAAGGTATGCTACGATTACGACAAAAAAATATATATATATATATTAATGTTTAAGTTTTTGAAAACTCTAAGCAAACTTTCCAAAAAGTGAAACATTAAACATACAATTCTTAAGACCAAATAAAAAGGCAGTGGTTAAATGCTATGCATATAGCATCATAGCATTTAACCACTAATAAATAATAAATTTAACCATAATAGCGTAAAGCCTAACAAGCATATCAGATTGAAAGACACAAAGTCAATCCAGCGAACAAGGTCAAGCAAAAGCTGATGATAATGTTTTTTAAAATAAGTTTTAGGATGTTGCACATTGACCAACAAATGCCTCAATATATACATTTCCACATTTCCAGCACAATAGATGAAATTGGCACAATTATGACATAATATGCTAGAAGACATAAAGAGCTATGTCAATGCTCATTCCCACCCAGAATTTTGCTATAAGAAAATAGCTTGCCTCCATTTTCTGTACCCATAACTTATCTAGAGCACAGCATATTTTTGGCTCAATGCCGGGAACATGTAATCAATGTAGAAATCTTACATCACACGTTCTCAATTCTTTCACGAAATCTGCTTATTTGGCATAATACAAAATGACCGTACAAAAATATGGTTTTTTTTTTTTATGAGAATGATTGTCGTGACGAGCTAGTCGTTCACCTGATGTTAAGCAACACGGCCGCCCATAACAGTTGCAGTGTCACTCGGAACTTTAAAATAATAAAGTTAAGCGTGTCACTGCACTGCGCACGTCATCCTGAGACATCACACAGTCTAGTAATCAGATTACCACACTGTGTAATCAGGTCATAAAGTCTCATTTGCCCAGTAATTTCACTAGCTACAACGCCCTTCAAACCGGAACACAGTAGTGCTTGTACACTACTGCTTGGCGGCAGAATAACTGGCAAAGCGGTGGTACCTACCTAGTCGAACTTTGCAGAAAAGTCCTACCACCTAGTAGAATTATATGGAATTTCTACAAGTTTAACATAGTTCACCTTTAAAGTTCCTGCAAGTGAAGGTCACATGTATTACAATAGCACGGTTCTTCTTAAAGGTCTTTGACCTTTTAATTCCTAGGGCCGACGCCCACCTGTCGGCATAATGATGCGTGATGATGTCAGTGTGATTCTTCCGACCCCTGATCCCTGACCCTCATCAATTGACTTAGATCAACACTGACTGGCGCGATAAGAATGAGCGCGCCTCCTGAAATAGCTGTGGGATTCCCATCAAGCTAATGATTTGTATTTGGGTAATTATGTAGTACATCGTCTTCAGAGAGGGATTTTATTGGACGAGATTTCTGTTTTATTTTGCTCAGCTATTTCAGCTCGTACCTACTTCAGCCAAGTCACTAGAGTCCAATATAAGCAGCTTATTACCCGTAAGCATGTGCCACCCAGTCACAGTTATTCCAACATTTGTGGCTCTAGACAATTTCAAACAAAATGTGGCAAGACTTTCCCAATAGCTTCGAAAACGTCATTTCATTTTCATTATCCCTAAAGAAAATTGGCACCAAATCCGGCTAGATTGACATCTTACGTTTTCCTCGCAAATTGAAATCTCGGGAGCCCAAGCCAACTTGACAGGTTCACTGAACCGAAATAAAGCCGCGACCAACATTAGTATATCTGTGAAGCATTTGGTGCATGCTCAAATTGTAGGGCATAGCTCAGAATTCCTTTTTGGCACCAGGCGCATCGGCAGATTCCGGAACACGTTCATATGTTAACAGATTCACTAATTGCGTTTAAGAATGTTAGAGATTTCAATAGACGTTCTAAAGTCTATTTTTAATCTCATTTGTCCCATTGTAATGTAACAAACAAGCGGGTTCTCTCTGCGATCCTGTCGTCCACACGAGTCGCTCACATGATTGAATACACACAAATTGTTCAGCGAAAACAACCTGCCCTTCGGGTGATAAATAGTGAATTCGTAACGTTTCTCCCGAGCGGTTTTTATGTGTTTTCGGATGAGAAACATCATTTGTCATAGTCCTTTTCTGATGGCAGTTGGGCTCGGCCGAATCCACTTAGATGCTTCGAGGATCCCGTCATGTATTTCCGTCCGTTTTAGGAATTCTATCAGGCGTATTTTTTGTTCGAATAGCGTTTAGATAGATTAGTTCATCGTGCTAATATTTTTAACTGTTAAGAACTGCTAAAAACGTTTGTGGGATAACATTTTAAAAGAGTAATGTTTTGAATTTCTTGCAAAAACATCTCTAGTTTTAAAGAAATAACTCCCGCCGCAAAAGAATATAATATACAAGGTTATGATAAAGCTTAAATTCCAGTCTGGTGTTCACGAAGTTTCAGGCTTGGTGATCATTATAACGATGATTGACCAATGACCACACATTACCTTTTTAGACAGTACTTGGACGAATCAAAATGGTATTCGTATAGTTTTTTATTATGACACTTTCACTCCAGTAACGCGAACCCGTCACGACGCAGCCGTCACCGTCGGCATGCCGCGAGGGTCACCGGTTTCTATTCGCGTTGGGAGTGACGCACGCGCATGACGCCTCGCGCGAGCGGCCGGCGATCTCAAGCTTTAAATACACTCGATTGTGAACATTTATGCTTCTGGATTGGTTTTGTTTTGGATTGTTCTGTGAAGACTGATGTACATGTTTTCTTTTTAATCTATTTGTCAAAAAAGTTCCCGACCTTATTGATTGATCTGATTATCTTTCCTTGTTTTGTTTATGGACAAAATCAAACTTTTAGGAACTCGTCCAAATACAATGCAGGTATAACATTTACAGGTGATTCTACTAGTTACTTCACAACATCCGAAACCTATTCATAGACCTTAAGACCATCAGCCGATCAAATTGTATTAACCGGTTGTATATTGATGTGACCATTTAATTGGTAGATTGGTACACCAGCTACTTCGGCGACCGTGCTGTAGGAATATCATGCCGCTTCAAACAACCTCACAGCCGGTTGTTTAGGGTGTCTGTAACTCATTTCCGTCTTTATGGAAGGCGTCTTTCATATCTGAGTAGCTGTCATCTATGTCATCGTCACGTAATCACCCTCCCCCATTCCACCCTTACCAATCCCCCATTTTGTGGGCACTTTACATAGCAGTGCACTGCCAAATTGCTTTACCCGCATATTATTATATGGAGATTAAAATCTTTTAGGGTTGCCTCGCTACACAATTAGATGTAATAGCTGTAGATTATGCGGGTATAAATAGCTTGAATCTACGATAAGGTTTTTGAATGTCAAAACTCAGGTTTTCTTTCAAAATGCGTTATTTATTTTTAAGATATTGCAATTTGCTATCTATGAGGGTATTACACAGAACTAAAGTGACCGATTTTGCGAGCTATTAGGATTAGAAAGTTGAAATGGCAATTGGCAGGCCACATCGCACTGAACCGATGGAGAAGAAAGGTTCTCGAGTGGCGACCACGAACCGGTAGACGCAGCGTAGGCCGGCCCCCACTAGGTGGGCCGACGATCTAGTGCAAGCCGATGGATTCAGGAGGCGAGCAGCAGCTCAGAGTGGCGCTCTTTGGGGGAGGCCTATGTTCAGAGGTGGACGTCTTCGGGCTGATGATGATGATGATGATGATACTTCTGAAATACCATCAGCCGTATTATGTTATTTTTTCAATGGTAGGCTATCAAGTGGCACTCCCCGGGGGAGGCCTATCGTCAGCATTGGACGTCTTTAGGCTGTTGATGATGATGAAGGTATCCTTTAAGTCTGAAGCATTTTATGTAAAAAAAATGAGGGTCTCAATATTAAAATAAATAAATTGATTTTTATTTCGACCAACAGGCATCATAATGGGTTAGTATGGCTTATCTATATTAGTAACAAATCAAATTATCCACAACACTTCAAGAATTATTATTCAAGAACAGTCCTCGAGGTAATCACAGGAATGCACTCTAGATTCAAGATAATAGAGAGTACCTAGTTGACAACCCTAGTGAGTAGTCATATTGTTTTATTTTCCGAAAGAAATGGGGACAACCGACAGTAGATTCTGTGGCCTTTTATGAATAAGATGGAAAAGATTTATAGCATTGAATGAATACTTAATTCCGACTAGAAATTCAGCCTCCACATTACATTCTGGCAGATGGCCAAGCAAAATATCAATACACCAACATATACAACACTATTGTATTAAAGTATTTTGCAAGGATAGGCATGATGACTACTATTAAAAATGAACAAGTAAATATTATTTTCATAAAACATTTTTCATTAACATTAAAAATGAATGCAATAATTGAAGAAATAAGTAAAATCTGTTAACAAATCACAGAGTAATAAGCTTAATTAAAGTTTCTGGAGGGGGCATCACCTGTCCCTTTCTCGCGAAACAGAGCACCTCCACAGTTACTATGAAAAATCCACTTGTGATGTCATATGCCAAAGAGATTGTATGTAAAGCTACCACAGCTTAGTAATGAGGTACTTTGACCAACCCAGCTCTGACGTCACTGGCTGTTTGAGCTATCTCTTTCTATTCCGGTTTTTAAATTGCTTGTAACTTTGTAATTTTTTGAGATATTTTATTTTTGTCTTCACAAATGTTTATGTTTTGAGGAATATTATTAATTTGTGGAAAAATAGTAGTCATCATGCCTATAAATGGTACATGTGTCGGGATTTAGTTAGATGCTAACTACCAAGTAACAATATCATGATATTGTTACTTGGTAGTTAGTACCTACTACCTACTTATTATGAAGGTAAATTAGTTAGATTTATAATTTTGAAAAAGAGGTTAAGCCAACGTTAATAGGGTGTTATAATAACGTAAATCAATTGTTATCTAAGATCTAATGCTATATTATAAATGACGATTTTTAAAATCATAATATCAAACGATAATAATAAAATTCTGGGAAATAGTATTTTATGCATATTAACATTATCTATGAAGATTCCTATCAGGTTTTATAGAACTATTTTTCAAATTGAGTAGAAGTTCCTAATTTCACAGTGAGCAATATATCAAGGGTTTCTTTCGTTTTGTCCTGTTTTTTGAATTATAAATAAAGTTGTATTGTGATTCTTTTTATTGAAGATTTGTTACTATTTTATAGGTTGGACCAACAAACAGACAGACACTGGAGATGTAGTAATAAGGTCCTGTTTTACCGTTTGGGTAAAGAATCTTAAAAATCAGGGAAAATATTTCATGTAGGTTCCACTTTCCTGTTCTGTTATACTGTATCATAACCTATTTTCACTGATAGGACAAAATGAAAAATACCCGAATGCATAAATAAACTGTACTTTGTACAGTTTAATACAAATTCATTAATGTTTAATATGGACTGTGGTTTAGTAGGGATTTCCCGTTGAATGAGCTGATTATCAAATAATGGCAGGAAGGAATTGGAAATAATATGATCTAGGTATGTATTTATAAGCAAACAGTAATAATTTATTCTACACTATTCTATAATTTATTTATAAATATACCAGCACTAACCAAATATTCATAAAAAATAAGTAGTTAGTTCAATAAATCACTATTGTTAATCTTTCTATTGGTAAAAATTTGTCAACCTTGCTTTCACTTTGTTTCTATTTTATTTTGTTTTTTGTGACATTTCTTGTTTTAAGTTGATAAATCAATGCATAATTAATGAAGTCTTTATTTATACTGGTTAATACTAACATAACACTGCACACAAATTGAATAGTTTGAAATTCAAAAACCCTTCAATTATTTGGGGACTTAGTGCCTTTATACTTTTAAAGGAACTACTACAAATAATATTCCAATAGTGTTATTTAAGCTGAACGGCAGCTCTGAAGTTGGTGCAGAATCGAATAAAATGTGTGCAGGCAGAGGTAATTAGTGTGTGCAGTATGCTTGCAGCACACTTCATAGCCGCCACAGAGTTTGCATCACACTCTACTACCAAATCCAAATACTTCTAGCTTCACTACATACTACGAAAATAACATTTGGATTATAATAAAATTATACTGCTGTGGATGACCTACAGGCAGCCCAGATGCTCCAGCCCACGACTGGTAGGTAGCATACCCAACATGATGGCAGCGTTGCCCCATTGAATTGCAATGCTGATTTGTTGTGCCAAATAATTTAATTAAACTCAAGATTCCTAATACTTACATTGTGTTTTAAAAAATATTTTTTAAAAAGTTGGTATAACATGTAGGTTACCTAAATATTTGTGGACATTTCACCCATCCATCAGTCATCATAATCGGCAGGAAAACAACCTAGAACCCAGGGACCAGTAGTAAAGGTATAGGAAAAAATATAAAATTGTTTGTCTCTTTCTCTCTCTCTCTCTCCATGTGACTATGTTTTCGGCACACTAAATGTCATAATATTGATGAAGTTTTCTGTTATTTATTTGTATTGTATTATTTATTCATTAACAATTAATAATGTGTTTGAATGTCATTCTTAAAAATGAAACATTATTAATTGTAGGTACATGTCAACTTCATTTCCAACATAGGAATGTTTATGATCTACATATTAAATATTCAGCAGCTGAGTAATAACCAGCAAGAAGTTAAGGTGTCTCATTTAATCACACATAAGTAACTTTATTATCGAAAAATAGCACCTCATTAGAAATTATGCGTTGAGTTGACTGGACTTCTTGGTTATGGCCTCTACAACTATTAACTTATAATATAATTAAGAATTTGGCATGAATGTAATTACCTATGTTAATAACTATTCATTAAGAGAAAAAAGGATAAACTACTTTATGTACCCACCTGCTTCCGTTACCTACTAATTGTACATTCAGCTGTAATATTGGCCTACTTTGCATTCTTAAAACATAATAGATAACATTCAATTTTGATTCATATAGTAGGAGCTCATAGGGGACCTTATACATTTACCCGATTTGTATCTGGGGGTAATGCAACCTTGAACCCTAATCGATACTATAAACATAACCTAACAATCCAAGCATTTATTGTATAATACACTCTATTAATACGGTGTCCTAGCGAAGCCGGTTTGTCTCGATAATACCCACGTACCTATTTATTTTTACACATTACGCACACAGCTGTGTCGGCAGTCGGCTCACTGCCCGCCCGGACCAGGGTAAAATCACTAATATAACGTGAACTACACAAAACCCAAATTACACACGGCGACTAACTGGCGTAAACTCGCATTAAAACGAGGCTACACCACGATTCGCTATATTTGGAACTAGTTTATCGGGTACGCAAGAGAAATTTGTCCGACAAGTCTCGAATCTCCGAATGCAGTGGTAACGTAACCAATTAAAATAACTGGTCTCCCAATAAATTAGCTTAAAGTGCTTAAACTGAAACAGCACGGTAAGTACGTACCTTGTCGTCGTCCAGCAGCCGTAGGAACTCCTCCACGAAATAATTTCCCAGAGAGAAATCACAAAATCGTGCACAACACGAGCGAAGCACGGGGCGTGCTTCCACTCAACTCACAGCCGGCGTGGGAAATTCACAAATCCAGTCGAACACTCGATATTAAAAACAGAAAAACACAGATTAACACCAGCTTAAAATCTATGATTTCCACGAAAAATATCTACAATAGTTAACAAAAACGAAAAACGCGCCAACTGTCAAACTAAAAAACTACAAGCACCGACTGACGCGCTGCGCGACCGCGCAATCCGAGTCTGCTCTGCTGACTGGTGTGGTTACACTACACACGGTCACACGGAACGGACGACACGACACCTCCCGATTCCATGCTACACGACAATCGGATATCTAGCGCGTATTGTCGCAGTTTACTTTTCATTTATATTGTGAATAGAAGCTGTCCTGCTATCTCATAATTGATAAAATATTACATTATAACGTCAGCGTTATCTTTATCGCGTTGCGACAAAAATGAGATAAGCCTCGACTCGAACTCGAACGTGAATTCCGGCTGTATAGTAATACGACCACGGTGAAAAGAACTTAGTGGACTACGAAAATATGTACGATCCGACACTCGTCTATATCCGTACGGGATAGACGTTGGCCAGACGCGCATGCGTCAGGCGAGCCGCGAATGCGACGTCAGTAAATAACAAGCCCTTCGCTTTAGAAGTACTACCTACTTATAATAAAATTATGTTAACCAAATTTAATCTAAAACAATTGTAAGGTACTTAAAAGAAAGAAAGCACAGAGAAAAATATTTTTTTAAGACTTCCCTGTACAAAGTACAAACGAACTAGCAAGATCATTGTAACGTTTAAAAACATTAACCTAGGCGGTAGCTACTTATACTGGTACTTACCATATATCTAGGATTTTTTAAAAGAATTTATTCAAAATTTCTTATACATGCCTAATTAATTCATCTTTATTTTCACTCATAATTTAGGTACTTAGGTACCGTACGCACTACGTAGTACATTGAACATTTTATATCATACGTGAACGTACGCACTCTGCAGTAGTTAGAAAGTGGGTTTTTCTTTTTCTTTCAAAATGGAGATTTTTGTGTTTAGTTATTTTAAGTCGATACTGATACCAGTATTAAGTACTTATTAAGAGTCTATTAATTTCAACGTTGTGTTAACTGTGCGTTATAGGTAGCTACAAGGTACGTATTATGTAGGTACACGTACCATTTTAGCCGCCTTGAGATAAATTAAATATACTTACCTACTGATTATACCTATTTCGCTGCCTTGCAGATATGTCTCATTAACAGTATATATGCGTCAAAATGATAACAGTTATCAGTAGGTTAGGTACCTATAGTTTAATATTTGTACAACATGGTATTACAATTCTTTAAACTTAATGAATTAATCAATTTATTCTACATCATGCAGTCCTACTCCCATTTTCATTTAATTTTAACAGCTTAGACAGTTATTTTTTCCTACTAGGAAAATAATAGTGTTCTTAAAAATATTTATTATCTACGTTAATATTAGGTACCTAATATGTTGCCGCCTTTCATTATAAACTTGTTCTGAGTTTATCTATTGTATAGGCGCTGGCATAATTTTTTTTATCATATGTTTAACATATTTAATCAGAATATTTTAAATTTAATAATGGTAATTAATTATATTTGAATTAACTGCTGTTAATTCAAATATAATTAATTACCATGCGTATAATAGCACACCGCACTCCACACCTACTAGCCTGCTCAATTGTTTTTTGTGTCTGATTAATAGAGAGTAAAGATTATTATTTTATTCTTCACGTAATATTATATATAGGTATATATTACTTTATACTTACTTAGATTACCTAGAACCAAAGTCTATTAGGTAATATAGTAATGGTCTTTGCTAAAACTACCAGCATTCATTCATTCATTATTCATTTTTGATTCGTTAATCAAATCGACATCATGATTTACTAAACAGGAATACAATCGAACAGTTCAAGGTTGCTAGAAGATAGAAAACAGGGACCTTGCGTGTACCGAAATACGCGTAAAACAATACGGGATCGCTTGTAGCATTGTGGATTGACAAGGTGACTGGGTAGGTACGCGTGATTGACTATTTTAGTCATGACAACATGATTTCAATAATATTTACCGTAAAATAATGAATCATTAATGTAATTAAGCACAAAGTTCACCAGAGTGCCGGATCTCATAGTTTAAAACGTTCAAATACATCATGTTTAAATGACGTAGTCTCATGAATGTCACATATTTTATTGGTGTAAGTACCTACCTAAATATCATTTAAAAATATATACGTTTATTTTTTCTTTAGTAAAGCTGTCGAGTGACGACATGTGATTGAATTCATATGAGGGAATGATTACATCTGGTAATAATCACGAGAATTGCCTGTTTAGTGATAACTAGAGGCAGCCCGCGAATTCACCTCCAGTTATTTTATTCCATCATTAAAAGAATATTTGAACTTCTGACATTGTAGTTGAAGTTTCAAAAACTTTTATACGCGTCTACGCCTTCAAAAGAAACATTCTTAAAATATCAAATCTATATCTACCAATAGATATACATGTAACTTCCTTGATATCCACAGTCTAGAATTATAAAAATACTTTTTGTCCACAGTGGTGTAGGATGCACGTTTTTTATCTACCAGTCACTCAGCTCAGAACTAAGATTTTATTATTAGCATAATATTAATTACCTAGATAATTATAGCAAACTTATTTAGGAATATTTTATTTGAAAGTAACTTCATCTGCTTTTTCATTTACCTATCATTGTTATTCAAGCCTATTTAAACAACCGATCAAAACACGGTATTTAAAATTTTAGATAGCAAAACCTATATCGTTAAACATACCTACTTTATAACGGGCCTTCCACATCAGAATCAGTGGATACACATCTGAAATAGCCAGACTTCAAACAATACACAGACTAAACAAAGGAGAGTCAATCTGTCTATCCTACGATTTTATGTTCCTAATCGTAACTATATTTAGGTGTAGATGTATTATGTTACAATCAAGTATTTGATTCGAGGATTTAGATAGTTAATGATGGCGAGGACATCTTGATACCAAATATTATCAAAAAATCAAAACCCCTTTATAAACTGTTTTATATCAACACAGTGATTAATGTAAGCTGCGTTTGATATTGGCCATGAAATAAAATAAAATAGTCTAGTAGAAATAGAAAAATTATGATTCTAATCACGGTAAAGTAAGTAAGTACTTTTAAAAATGTAGAAAAATTGTGTTTTAAATATCCAATCCACAGAAGTACACAATAAAAACTAGGTATGCACAAATTACTAAATATGTTACTAGTAATAATTATAAACATCATCCACGGTGGCCCTGTTAAATCAAAATAGTGCAACCCGGGTTACACCATTTAACGAAAATACTTAGAGCTTAAAATCATCTACTCGATGTTAACAAGGTTCTAACTTGATCCGCAATTCAGTGCATTGTTTCTTTATTGAAATATTCTACACTAGCGGGTCACAAATGTGGCAGAAGCGCCTGAGCGGTTATCTTTGGCTTACCAAGTAATTTTTCCATCAATTAAATTTAATAGAAGTAGGTATTCATGCTTTTATTCATCTTGGACCTTCACGAGCAACTTAAAATTCATAATATTGTTAGTAATTTTTGTTTACTTTAAAAAAGGTTATGTAAAATCGGTACATTAAATTGTTATTTACTAACGCACATTGAGTTTTACTTGCCGCATGTGGAGTGAAACCAGTACGTTTTATCTTGGGTATACCTACTCACTTATTTTATTTCCTCATTTACCCTTGTAAACTTGCGAATAGTAAGTTAAAGTAATATTACCAGTCATAATGCGCCAAAAGTACTTATGCAACTAGAGGTTCTTATCCATTTATCTTCAAATTATTATCTCGTGCGTCAATGAAAAAAGATTTTCATTTATCTACAATGATAACTTTTGTAAAAAGATTATTTGTATAATGACTTAGGCGGTAATTAACTTATATGATTACTTACTTATTAATATAGTGTACATTTTTACATGAACACTAATGTAAAAATTGTTTAATTTTATGCAGTTTTAATATATAATAACTAGGACTTAACTATTATATTGTTTATAGATAATCATGTTTCTTTAAAATAATCTATTGAAAATGTTAGTTTTTAATATTTATTGACACCCACCCAACCCAATAGGTACTTGTGTACTTATAATTATCATCAAAATATTTAGTATTGCAAGTAGGTAATTAATAAGATAATGCGGACTGATTAGATCTATGTTCAGCTATAACTAAATATTTTAATTTAAAATAATTTGGTGTCAGTGCTGGTTTATGAACAAGAGTAACTTAAATACATAGTAACTTTAGACAGGTATATTACTTATTGAATTACCAATCTCTTACGAAGACAAGACGTTATTTGCGTTCAGTTCTTTCAAAATGATTTGGTCGGCCCGCCCGTCGATGGTGACGTCAGCGCCGGCGCGCGCAACTTAACATCGATCGGCTAACATCTCGCTTGCTGCAGCGAAATTCTCCCTTAAGAGCAAGATATATTATGGAAAACGTGCGATATTCTTAATATTTCAGAGATTATGTTAAAAAATTATATTCTAATTTTTACCATTTCAGTTTTCAATTAACATGTTATAATTATGGATTTTGATTTATTTATTTGTTTAACTTCGAACTGAAAATCGTACGAAGACCGTGGCATAGAAATATGTCCAAGGTTTATACATGATTTTCTGTAGCCCTTGTTGGTTAATTCCTTTGATTATCTGATTCTATGTGCCTAGTGAAAAAATTGATTCATAAACATTATTATAAACTTATATACCTGAGCAATGTTCTTTTTTAGCCTAGGTATATCAAGTAGTGAACAAATACAAGCAGATGATAATGTTAGGTAGGTATTATTGAAATATGATAAAAAATTACAAATGATGATGATGAGTCTTATTTCTACGAACAGGGATCATAATGGGTTAGCAATGCTTGCTAAATGCAAATGCAAATGCTATGCAATCTACTTATATTAATAAATCGATATTTTATTAGTACGTGTATATAATTATTTTCGATATAACTTTGTAGTTTTAAGCTTATTTTATTTAGGAAATAAAGTCCTTGCCACATCATCATCATCACCGGCGCTCACCGCCGTTCTCACCGAATTTACCTTAATTTGTGCCCATGCTTGTGTACAACAAAAGTAATAATGATGAATGATACTTTCATACAATGACATTAGTCTTAACTATCTAAATAGTACCTAGTATTAAATATTTATTGTATGAGCCCTATGCGTAAAGGCGTTGCACTTTAGAGTATAGCTAGGACATAGATTTCCGAATAAATTCTAAGTATTACATAATTCTTTGATTCTTATTAATTTAAATAGTAAACTATATTTGTCTATGATTGAATTTAACTTCGTCACATTACAATAACTTAAGTCAATTCATATTATATTTATAGTCAATTAAAAATCTTCAGGAAAATCATGTAAATCATCAATAGCCTGACTTTGTTGTATTAATAATTATTGATATTTTCTCGATGATATTTTTAAGTGTTTTGCCTTCTTCGATTACATAACATTTTACGTACTATCAACCCGTCATTTGGGCGTATCCATGGTTATTAACAAATATTAATTCTTATAGGTAATATAAAAACAACAGAAATTACAGGAATGTTTAGTTGCAGCTTCTGAACGGGGCCCAATACTGTTGTTGTGTTGATTTATGCTCGCAATCTCAAAAATCCGTGTGTAGTTTTAATTTCCTTGTTGTCAATGTCAATTTGTTATCACTGTCTGTGCGACACTTAATAATGTCAAAGTCAAAGATACACCATCCACCACAGATAGAAATAAAATAGTTGGAAAGATTTTTAATTAATATTGTCTTTCTTTTTCTTTATGTTGGCTCCACACATAGTGTATTTAGCCAGTGTCAAGTATAGTATATTTTCATCGAGTTTTAGAATATTTTACGTAGTCAAGTCTTAGTCATAGTCATAGTCCAGTCTAAGTCATGCTCAAATAAAGTGGTGGCAACTTTACAAGAAGCTTATATGGAATTTTGGAAGCAACACGAAAAACCACGTTACACCACATTATATCACTTGACCACACTCATGCTCGTAATTCAGCACTTAATGCGTAAAACGCCACCAATTTTAAACAATAACACTGAAAAAAGCACAAGTTTTGAGAAAAAATACAATGCAACGACGTGAACTTTTTCACGTTCCCGCCAAAACTCAAAAATTAATATTGTCTTCACGCGATATGTTATTTAGCCATCACAGACACGACGTGCGTGCGGCGTGCGTGACGTGAACAATGCAGTCCATAAAAAACCGTGTGTAGACTTGTAGAGTACCTAATTTTATTAATAAGGATATTAGCAGTAGGCCAATTCGTCATATTATGTTAATATTACTTACCTACTACCCCAGGCCCAGGTCCAAAGCGTAAGAATAGTAAGTAGTAGGTACTGAGTATACTGGCTATGCTATAATAAATTATTTTTGGTACTATTTCTCGGTTTAGGCCTACCTACTGCAGTTGACCAGCTCAGGGGCTCTAGCAAAGATCCTTTTCCAATGGCGTTAACGCCATAATGTATGGGAATGGCAATACCTGCGAAAAATTGGTCCACGTTTGTTACCTGTTACTGTTTGTTACTTTGTACTAGAAAGTAGTTAACCATCACCTGATTCTACCACTACCACCCGGGTTATAATCAAATTGTAAAGTTATTTCAGACGCTTTGTATTTTTTCGGCAACTAAAGGAAATAAGGTCAATCAATGAATCACATAGAAATGACGTTATAAAAATACGAAATAGACGTTAGCAGTTCATATTCACACATAATTATCGCTCACTTTGGTATTGGTAGCGACATCTAGCGATTACTTCGTGAAACACTTCTACGCTGTAGGCGCCCGAGGTTTAAGCATGGAGCGAATGGTTTGCTCCATGTAGGTAACTACTAGGTATTTTAATATCTGTGGTTCCATAGTTTTTACTTATTTTTCTCCTTGCCTTCGAGCATTTATCTTTATTCTAATGTTTTTTTTATTTATTTTTTTTATAACTGAATAGGCCCGCATTTACTACAGTTTTTTCTTTTCTTTAATCTTGGGGTTCACCCAACCACCTCATGTGAACGCCATATATATGAAGTTCGTTAGTCGCAATCACAATCAACCTTATATTTTGAAAAAAGGTAGGTACTACGTATCTGAGATTTTGAACCTCTGGGAACGGACAAAACAGGTTCAAGCTTGCTACATTTTTTTAAAAATAATTTATAGGCATAGTATTTAACCACTGAATCATCTGCTAGTATATATATCTGCTATATACTTGCTTAGTTATCTGTGCTCACCAGGGCGGTTATTCTCTATGGAAACACAGATTCCACACGATACGAAACCACGTCACCTTCACTTTACATTAAAGTTAACTTTATTTTGAATAAAATATATTGGCATAAGTGGTCATATCTTCTGATGTGTTGATGTTTCGGAACGCGTCTCGTTCAAACATATGATTTTTGACAGTTCAAATCGCGCCAATTCCAAAATCATTTCGCGCAATTTTGTTTTCGTTTCATAAAGAATAGACTTTTGCAGATTTCTTATGTAAGACAAGGAATTCGCGTACGGAATAAGGGCCCAGATGGTAAGTGATGACGAGTTTCTACGTCCACGGTCGTGGTTGCAATAGGCAAATCCAAAACAATCATCATCATCATCACCATCATCAGCCTGAAGACGTCCACTGCTGAACATAGGCCTCCCCAGAAGAGCGCCACTTTGAGTGTATCCATCGGCTCCGCATAGTAAAATACAAAACAATAGTATGAACCTGTATAATAAATACCAGACGAACAATTCTCTAAAGACTCCATGTCTATTTTATTAAAAACTAAAACGACTTTTCATATAAAGCCCATGAATCCACACTAGCTACGAAAGCAAAAAACCTGCAAATATTTTAATGTTTCGCGCACAGTGGTCATCTATTTGAAGAGTAGGTACACAGACAACTATAAAGGTCCTCTACTAATGTACTCACTACTCTGTGAAATAAATTAGGCAAAAAAACTCACCTGACAAGATTCGTCAGACCAGCACGACAGACCTCTTCGCTTCGAGTTGAGCCCGCCGCGACCGCCGCTGCATTCCACACGCTAGCCCTTCGAACACACCCACACGTATGTACAATAACTACTACACTACCAAACAGCTACACGCATAATTAAAGGCGAATCTAAAGTCTGACTTAGGCTTTTTTCTAATTCGTGATCCGAAATCGGCTAGCTCCCGGACTATTATCTGCCGCGGTTTTTAGTTTTCATACGTGACGTGGCACGCGTTCTATACCCGTCTCGCTCCATATAAAGCGTTTTTCAGGGAGTGTCCGGATGTTCTGTCTCTGTTGCACGACTGCCACATTAACCTGAAACAATGGAAGGTTTGATTAGAGAAGGATCTCAGAATAAAAGAATTTTTGAATGAGGAATGGCTTAGAGCATCTATAAATGGAGATGTTAACGTTATAATCTGCAAGCACCATTTTTCTGCCAATTTCTACGGGGGACGAGGTAAACACGTATAGCACACGCGCAAACTGCGCGTGTAAACGCACGCCGCACACCATCTTAAAACACGCACACCGTTATATAAACTAGCGTAGTTACGCAGTGTCCACACGCACACTATGATATTGTAGATGACCAAGTAGCGCCATATGACCGGCAGAGGGGAACGCCTTGCCTTGCTACCTCCTTTTTTAAATGCTCTAAGGAGGAATGGAGACTTTTAACTAAGTAGGGTAACCAACTTAAAACATTGTTCTCTTTCGTTCGAAGTGGTTAGATGTTTGGACAAAAACTTAACTTGAAATGTTTGTTAGGTTAAAAATGAAATAGCTGCTTATACCATGTGACTTTTTTAAGCTAAGCTATGTATGTCTTATGTGTGTAATTATTAGTCTTATTCATAAACAATTTTTAATCATCGTCTTCATCAGCTGATTAGCAGCTATATACACGGATAGTTTAGGAAAAGTACACAGATTTCATTTTCAAACCCTTAGCCCCATGTATCGTCAATTAGTATCGTTTCATTTTATTGAACATTCTGTGAAACATAAAAAGTAAGAAACAAGGCAATATACTTTTATGTATGGTCACAAAAAATTACTCGTAAACCCTGAATCTTAACGATTCGTTGGCTCGTAGCGCCGTAGCGCCGTATCGCCGTAGCGTCGTAGCCTCGTAGTCCGTAGTGGCCCGACCAGCGGCGTAGCGACCGCGTAGAACTATTTCTA
Organism: Ennomos erosarius; assembly: GCA_963580505.1. Lineage (NCBI taxonomy): Eukaryota > Metazoa > Arthropoda > Insecta > Lepidoptera > Geometridae > Ennomos > Ennomos erosarius. The sequence continues at coordinate 6,723,099 of OY757002.1, forward strand.
CTTTTTATTTAATTATGTGTATAAAAATATTTGATGTCCGAATAAGTAATAAAATTACTGTGAATCATAAATTTAACTAGATATTCTAATTGTTTTGATCGTCATTTTTAGGGTTCCGCACCCAAAGGGTGAAACGGACCCTATTTCTAAGGCTCCGCTGTCTGTCCGTCCGTAATAGGGTTCGCTTTATCCTTTGGGTACGGAACCCTAAAAACGGTACAAAACACTATTCTAATTTTTAAACAAACTTTTAAAAAAGGAGATCGATTTATATTCGACTGTATTATATTTATGATCAGGGAGCAACCACAAGGTCTTATAGCATTATTACTTCAAAATATTACTTCAATCATACATTGACAAATGACATAAAAGTAAGAATACTTTAATGTTGCAGAGCCAGAGCAGTTTTGATGACCTCATGTTAAATCGTTCACTCAAATACAACTGTCATGTCACACCTTTACATCATGCTGACACTGACGTGCGACAGTGATAACGCCATATAAAAATGTAGACGTCTCGTTCACACGCAGGAATATTTATAAGTTCATGGTACGAATTCGAACAATATTATTGTAACCTTGAACTAATAATGCCATGAAACATGATGGTTTTATATTAGCTTGTGGTAGCCGCCCAACAGATATATATTCGAGATATACAGAATGTAATTTAATTCATTAGCATAAATTGAGCCCATGATAGTACATCATTTATAGATGATTATTAAAGAGTAAAGAGTATAAATGAAAATATTTTTATTGAAAATTATGAAGATTGCCGCGGGGCCTAACGCGGTTGGCACGGATGATTTTGATACATTTAAACGTTTTTATACCTTGTATGTACTAATTAAAAACAGTAATTTATTATTTTAATTAAATTTTGTTTTGTAGCATTTGATTAAGTAAGTTATTCCATTATTTGGAGTTATTATTGTTACCAAACCAAAGTGTTAGAATTATAAATTTTGGTCCACACGTGACCGGTATCAGGAGCAGGTACCTAGTTTCAAAGGATGCTAATGAATTCAATTACACCCTGTATAAGTCCATCCACCTATCACTATAAAAATAAGACTATTGAAATCAGTTATTTAATCCTTTCTTAAAAGAATTAAAAAAAGCGGTCAAGGTGTTCTACAGCAGTGGAGTTGAGACTTACTCTAAATGGTCAAGTGCCAGTTTTTTTTTTTCAAATTTGGGTAATACGAACACATTACAGGAAGAGGAAGTGTTGAGAGACACGCAGAGTCGAGGGATTCGAACCCAGCCCCTCGATCACTGGTTACCTGTGTAGAAACTGACCACCCATCTGTGGCAGTCCTAGAAGTTACACTTAGTCAAATCACAGAAAAAATACCGATTGCGCGATGCAGACTATTCATTTTAATACCTAACTTTAAAACGATATAATCATCTATATTTTAAGTTATTGAATGAAAGATGCTGTTAGGAGTTCATTAAAATTAAACAGTAGGAAATAGCGACAGGAGTTTTTTTTTAATTGTCATTTTTATAGTAGAAATTGCTGGTGGAAGCGTAAGCAGCGCCATCTGTTATGATCTATAGGAACTACATCAACTAGTAACTATCGAATATTTTAGATGAAAAGTATGATTTGATTTCGTTTTGTTATTTATTAGTAATTATATTAGTAAATGTTATTTTTCATACCCTCTTCGTTGATACTCCTGACCCGTTTCCTCACGTTTTGATGCCATTTGAAACCAGTATAAATAAAGTAAATCAGTTTTGCTTTGAGGTAAAATCCGGACGATAATAATTCATCATGTTCCACACAATTTCAGACATTGCGCGCGAATAAGTATATTGAAAACAATCAAAGAGCTGTACGATCCGTTACATTCTTTGTTTTATAGTAATTTTATTTTGTATAACTGAAAATGAGATAACCAATTTAAGATGAGCTGCCTTGTTTGTGGACCAATCGTTGCAATATTTGTAAGACAGAGTTCAATGTTAAATGGAATACGCCTGGTTGTTCGTTATTGAAGTGAAGCCAAAATGTTGTATGTTGTGGCCAAAAGAAATAAACTGAATGATTATTTAGACGCATGCGCATCCACGCATTTACTTTCAGTATCAGGGCGTCTACTATGAAACTATGATCTTGTCATCTGAAACTTATAGAAACAGCATGACTTTGACTGTGTCTTATAATACCTAATCAGTGTTTAATATATATACCTAATCATAATGATCCGATATTAATGGTCTGTACATACAAACTAGCTATAAATAAACCTCAATATTTTTTAGATACTTGGGTAGGCCTCTATCACTTTTAATATTTGTTTGTGTGTGTTTGGTGGGCTATCATTTATTTACCGCCATAGCCTAGGAAATATAATTCTATGCGAATACAAAAACAATACTCAAGACTGGTAGTAGACTTCCACAGAGCATTCAAGCATCAAGAGGCGAAGCGTTTTCTCTGTAGCTAAATCGTTAACCTACAACTAGGGTAGCCTTCACGCTGACTTCTTTTTAATGCAACGACAGGGTGCCATATGACTTGACGTCACATAACATGAACAGCATCAAATGCATATAATATGTGCGTTTTACACGAGAATTCAATTATTGAATTCTCGTGTAAAACGCAGCCATAAAGATAACTAAGTACAGTGGGTATATAGTGTATGCTAAACTTGTAGATGTCTAACTATTAGTGGAAAATGGCTAATGTAAGTGATTAAGAACCATTTCTTTAGGAAAATACCCCCAACCAAGCTGTGTTTTTCTTTACTAAATCTCAAGCTCATCTTATCAAGAGGGACGTCAACTGCTGAACATAGGCCTCCCCCAAAGAGCGCCACTTCGAGTGGCTGCTTACTGCATCTACCTAGCCTACCTTGACGGGCCTGATAGCTCAGTTGGTACTCCCGCTGCCTTCTGGGCTGAGGGCTGTGGGTTCGATTCCCACGCAATACAAGCATTTTGTGTGATGAACATAGATGTTTGTACTGTGTCTGGGTGTCATATTGTATTCTATGTATGTATTTACAATCAAAAAGTATCTAAGTATTCTATCAGTTATCTGGTTCCCATAGTACAAGCTATGCTTAGTTTGGGGCTAGATGGCGCTGTGTGAAATGTCCACACATATTTTTTTTTTACCTGATAGGCCTGAGTAGGCCTCTTTGGGGCTACGCTGCACCTTCCGGTTCGCGGTCGCCACTGGAGAACCTTTCTTCCTCATCGGTGGAATGTGGATGTTGTTTGCCCATTGCCATTTCAACTTGCTAATTCTAAGAGCTATATCGGTCACTTTAGTTCTGCGGATCTCCTCATTTCGGATCTTGTCTCGCAAGGAAAGTGTTTCCCTCATTTTTTCTCTGTCTGTCCACTCAAAGTCCTGCAACGAGCTATGGAGAGAAATTCCATAGTTTGTTGCGCGACTTTGAGCTTACTAATGAGGCCAACAGTAAGAGACCACATCTCAGTGCCATTAGGCCAATGAAAACCTCTGTTCAAAGGCTAGCTCGTTGCACGATTAGAACCCTAAACTTACCCACAGATCGTATGTTTAACTATCATTGCCTTAAAACTTAGATAGATACGATGAAACCTCTTGTCTTTTAGACTTTTTCAGACTGTGATAATCGTCATAGCCATTATTTACGACAAAAAAGCCAGCTAGTTTTCTTGCCAAGATTATCGAGTGTATAGGCAATCTCAACCCCCGCGACATCTCGAGGCATTAAGTGGAAGGAAGAGAAAGGGGGAGGGCGGAAGGCCTTGACCCACCCGACGCCTCGTGGACTGGGCTAGGGCTGTGCTGTAAGTGTTTACTAATTAATCTTTTAATTACGAGCCATTAAAGACTTGATGTGTTTATGCGTGAGGAATGAAATAAGGACACGTATACACAAATAGGTACTTATGTCTTTAAATCGTTAATTATGTTCTTTCTTGAAATAAGACATCACTTTATTTTCTGTGTTTATAGATCTGTGCTTAAGTTTAGAGATCAAAGAAATCACTAAACAGCCACGCAAGTAGGCGCAAGTATACCAAGAATTCACACATAATAACCATTTCGATCCATTGACAGCCTCTGTGGTGTAGTGGTTGAGCAGGTCGGCTTATAACACGGAGGTGGCGGGTTCGATTCCAAGTACCTATACAAGTACCTATTTGTGCGCAGAAAAAAAAGCGCAAATATTACGTCGGTCTTTGTAGTTCCTGGGTCTGTAGATACAGGGAATCCTAGCTGGGGTCCAGGATCTATGTGGTGATCATTTGGGCGTTAGTTATCCTACCTAGCGTAGGTACCCACTTGTCATTGCCATAAAAGTATCCACTTTTCATTGCCATAAAAACGTTATGAAACGCGTGCAAAATATTATTTACATTACTACCAACATTATTTTTTGATTCAAACCTTAAATTATTCAAAAGAAAACAAATTAAATTGTTTAAATTATTTAAAAGTCTCTAAAATTAATATATTTGCCACCGTATAAGTTTTTAAGACTATTATTGAAGGCATTAAATTACTAGCAGTGACAACCCTGACTCGCCCTTTACATGTTAGCTTTAGCGATGATGGCTTAATCCTTAGCGATGGAGACAAATAATGAATACAAGCGAGAACACAACATAAATAAACTTTTTAATTTTTTTATAACTGAATAGGCCCGCGGGGAGCCGATGGATGCAGGAGGCGAGCAGCCGCTCTAAGTGGCGCTCCCTGGGGGAGGCCTATGTTCAGCAGTGGACGTCTTCAGGCTGTTAATGATGATGATGATGATGAGGCCCGCATTGTTTTGTCTTTTTGTTTAGTGTACTTTGTTGGTTTAAATTTTTAAGTTTGTTCTAACGTTCGTAGGGCCACAAATGGGTTCCGACTGAAAATCAGTAATTAAGGTCTTTAGGAGCTTAATTGTATGCTGAGTCGGGCCCATTCGTGACACCACGCTTGCACTGCTTGTAATCTGTTTGTGTGTATATTGTTGTCATGTGGGTAGTGTAATGTTGTGTGTTACTGTCACGAATAAATGTATTTTCTTTCTTTTTTTCGTTCATTTGACCGCAATCTCACCTGATGGAAAATGACGATGCGGTCTACGATGGTACTTGCTTGCCTAGAAGATACCTATTCACTCGCGACTTCAAGAGCTCCAGATTGTACTTATCGGGAAACAAAGACGCTGGTAATGGTGCCGATTCGGTGGTACACCGACTAACCTAAATTTTCTCTAATTTTAATTTAGTGCTGTCAAACATCACTTTGCTATTCGGACATGACACCTCTAACTAAAATTTAGAGACGATACGTCTAAATTACTCAACTTAGTTTACAAGCATGTTTAAGCTATTCGGCAAACACATTTTAGAGAAGTTTCTGCCTAAAATTTTAAACGTAAAATGTCAAAATAGACGGCACCTAAAATATGGCGATTAAAATTAGATTATTATGAATCCAGTAATTTCTCTGATAAAATGGTTGTTTTGTGATAAGAATGCACAACTAAAATATTGCACAGCCGTTGCAGGTAGCGTCTAGTGTTACTAGTCCTGGTTTCTTCAAAGCATCACCAGAAAATACTCATCATCATCATCATCACCATCATTACCACCACCATAATCATCATCATCATCATCATCATCATCATCATCATCAACAGCCTAAAGACATCCACTGCTGAGCAAATGCCTCCCCCATAGAGCGCCACTTTGAACGGCTGCTCGCGTGCTGCATCCATCGGCATCGGCTCCCGTGGTTTTCCCCAGATCATTGATCCACCTAACGGGCGGCAGGGCTAGCTCTTTACGCCTTTACTAAAACTCAATGCAGCAAAATGTATATGCCATATTTATTGGTCAATTTTTACATCCTTAGATAGGTACCTAGTAAGTACCTACGATAAATAAAAAACGTTCTTTAAATATGTAAATAATTGCGTTATCTGTACATTTTTGTAGATTTTTTATCACCTAGTACAGCTACTCGACACTAGAGGCGCGAGTGGCGTTACTTCATTTAGGTGCACGACTAAGCAATCCTAAATTAAGTTCGACGTAAATACCGAATGGCTTTTGTGACATCTCGCACCTAAACTAAAATTTTAAAGTAGGCTAAAATTAGAGATCTCTAAAATCACCGAATCGACACCAATGTGTTCCATTCTTTCGCTGCTCGGATTATAAATGTCGAGTCGAACCGCTTTGTACGAATTGAAGGAATTTCAACCATAAATGGATTACATACTACTAGAGTAGATATAAGAGTAGATATACAAAAGAGTAATCAAGTGCCTGATCGATTAGACCCAAACGCTCGTATACTTGGCATAAAAAATTAGTATTATTGCGATTCAATAGGGCGTCAAATTCTGCCAGCAATACCATGTTGTGTGCAATGAAATGGCAGGGCAACCACTTGGATTTGAGCAATCTATAATAGGTCAGCGCGGCCAGCATACCTACAGTCCAAATGGTTTTGTAATAGGTAGTGCTTAGAGCATTGGTTAAATGCTCTAACAGGTAGTGTATTTAGCATTTAAGCATCTAGTTGTCACAGAACTAACAACCGATGGGGAAGAAAGGTTCCACGAACCGGAAGGCACAGCGTAGGCAGACCCCCTACTAGGTGGACCGACGATCTGGTGAAAAAGGCGGGAAGCCGATGAACGCCGGAGGCGAGCAGCCGCTCAAAGTGGCGATCTCTGGGGAGACCTATGTTCAGCAGTGGACGTTTACGGGCTGTTGATGAGTGTCTTAGAACATTGGTTAAATGCTTTAAGAGGTAAGTAGTGTATTTAGCGTTTATTAGCACCTAGTTGTTATTATGTTACCTAGTAGTTAGTTTATATAATGAAATTGGTCCCGAGCCACAGAATTGATATACCTAATTATAGTACTATGCGTACCCCAGCTTTGTTGTTGGTGCCCGCAACTTTTGCCGTCGATTATACCTACCTATAAATTATGTGCTTCATATACGAATCTATATGAGTGAGCACGCGTTAATACGACAATTGCCGACTTCCGGGGGCACGGCGTTAGCTGGTGTGTTTCCATTGTGCGGCTTGAATTATTTAGTGCATCATACGTTTTTTAGCTTTATTTAAAGTTATTTCTATAATGATAAGTTATCTATAAAAGAAGAAAGAAAGAAAAGACATTTATTCAGGACATCACACAACATACTACTACCCCAGCTACTACTTTTGGAGAAACCAAACTATGTATGTTTACTTTTTTAGTATAGGTAGGTACTTAGTTAGTTAACAAAATATAATTTAATTTATAATTTCGCACTACTCAAGTAGGTACATCTACAGTCGTGTAATTCTATACTCTCTTTCTATTTAAAATATGAATTTGAAGTATCCTTAACTTTAACCTTTTCTTTTTTTATGCTCGACTACTAAATAGCTAAATCCGATCTGGCCAATTTTGGTGCAAGTTGGATTGGAGACAGTTTGAACCTTGAGGAACATTAATTATATGTACTTTTTGTGAATAATCCAAACGTGCGATTCCGCAGCCAGGAGATTAGCAGTTTATACTTTTAAATAATTGCAATAATATTAAAGGATCTTATATACTAACTAATATTGCTGCTAAACCAATGATATTTAGGTGATACTTTTAGGCTGACATTCAGAGACAATGCATCGAGTTTACTCCGATCGAACTCACGTGAGTTCAAACTCTGGACACGGCGAGTATACTCCGCGTTTTTAAATTCACAGTCGAGTTCCAACGTAAACTCCGCCCTCACTCCACCGAGTAAACTCCGGCCATAGACAAGTGTAGTTTGACATTAGTGACTTACACGTTGTATTTTTTATTTGGCAGTATTATGCTAAAAAGGGAGAAAAAATAGCAAATAGTGTATGAATAACTGAAACAGGAGATCAGATTTACTGCTGATCACAGATTAGAGAAAAAAACTGGTGATAATTATATACTCTTTGAAGGAGACTTTAAAAAGCGCGCCATTTCTCTTTATTTGTTTTTTCAATTATTATGATTATTGTGAATGTTGTTATTTACCTAAATAATAAAAAAACGAGTGAAATTAAAACTTACAACGGAAATGGAAATAGCAATGGAAAATAAATCGTCTCTATAGTGTTTACAGTACTTGTTCACAAAATCTGAGGGAGCTAATAGCTCCATACATATAAATTCTAGAAACTAAATAAAAATAAATGCTTCATTTTAATAATAGAAAAGAAGAACTATGGAGCCAACTTGCAAAGCATTGATGATTTCTTCATATGTGCATGGTAATTCCTAAAAGGTACCATATGAATTGATTTTTATTCAATAAACCGAGACCTACCATTAATTTAAGATTAATTCTATATTATAGGTTAGGTACCTACTCACAAACAACTTAAAAAGGCATGGAATAATATGAATGTGAAGACACAAGCCGGGGAAGCAAAATCTATAATACAACAAAGAAAAAAAACACACAGGATCTGCCAGTAAATTACTATTAGATTTTTTTATTGTTATTTTCATTATAAATAAATCTATGAAGTAACTAATTTTATTTCATAATTTATTCGTTTTATTCTATACTAAATACATTTCTTCACAAAAACCACATTAAAAATTGATTTTAAGCAGCATTATTTTTAAAAACATGCGTGATAATAAAGATGGCGGTGCCTGAGCACGGCTCGAGTCACCGATTTCGTGACTCAGCCCGTCTCATTCTCAGATGAGTATATACTCGTACTCCATTATGCTAAACTCGACTGTGAATGCCAATTCGATCGAAGTACGAGTCTAGACTCCAATTTTGACATAACGGAGTTCGAGTTCGAACTCGAACTCGTCTGTGAATGTCAGCCATAATCCTTGTTGATACATTCTATTTATTTGCGAAAAACTAGTTTTCATGTAATTGCGTTGAGTAATTAAGCTGTAATTAGCAAAAAACGCAACAAAATTTGAATTTGGCGCGGTGATTGTGACCACCTTAAATCCTCAATTATTATTGGTGAAGTTACGAATTCTAGCTCTGTGGTTGGCGAGAATATTATTAAATAGAAATCGAATTTTAAAAACACTGTTCGCTAGCGATTAATATGTGATTTTCCGCCCAGATTTAGAATGCCAAAGAGAATATTTCCGAGCCAGTGAGGTGAAAACAATATTTCTTACGAGGTCTGCGGCTCATTGCCCATGGTGATGATGATAAATAGGTACCTACAAATAAAGCCAGTATGTTTTCAAATAAAATGTAAATGACGTCATGTGTGCCACGCGCCGTGTGATTTGACGCGCACCTAAGTGATTCAATTAAATGAAAGTATCTGATACGTTATACGTAGCACGCTTTAATAAAATGTAAATTAGCTTGTGTTCCTGTAAAACTACCCTAGAATCATGGTGTGGCACGATACGGCCACAGTGCAGAATCAGTGGGAAAACTCAAAACTATTCTTCATTTTGGCTAGTTTGGCTTTATTTTAACAAAGACAAAGATTTTAAACTTTATTAAGTTTCGTACTTTGTAAGTTTACGGTTTGTGCGAGGCAGTGGGTATGTTTTACTACTTAATTAATTAACTGCCTATATTGTAACAGGGTAGAACTCGTCGTAAAGTTGGGAATTTATGAAGTAGAAGAGAAGCTAATGTCACTCGATCGTAGAAGTAGGTAATGTTGTATTATTGTGAACTTTACAGTAGGTTACCTATATACGCTAAAAAAGTTAAGTTGTTTCATTAGTGTGTCATAAAATTTACAACCAAACTAAATATTCATCAGTCTTCTCGTCTCTACTACGCTTAATTTACTACGTCTTTTTCGTTTAGCCAAAAGCCGTGCCCAGCAGACTAGGTTCGATTAGTGCTCTGTTTTTTTAAAGTATTCAAAATGGAAAAATGGTCAATATTCTTCGAGCAACTAGATAACTACTGTGAAAGTATTTTAGTAAAAAGGTAACGTGAAAGGCGAATTACTTTTCTGCGTTTACGTTTGCTGTGACACGACTTCATTCACAAATGGTTTTGGGGAATTAAATGATAGCGTAGGCTAGTCATTGTCCTCGTAGAACGATTGTAATAAAATGTAAATTAGATTATGTAGGCTGGTAGCTTTCTACTGGAAGTTGACGTCACTTTGTTAATGGTGTTGCCATGTATTGGATTTATTACCTGACGATGTGGAGCGTGACTAAAACGCTTATTTATTTGGCACAACGAATCAGCATCAATGAATTGGTATTGTAGCATTACGAAGAATTTCCGAGGAGTATAAGAAACTAGCGCGCGCCTATAGATTTTTATATTATGTATAGGTACTAGCTATCCCGCCCCGGCATTGCATGGGTTATCAGAACAACTCGAATGCACATAAAATTTACTAAAACTGGCCCAGACGTTTATAAACAATTTAAGGAAAGTTGCCTACGTATATTTATTCGTCGGGATTAGTTATTCCGTTCATAATTTTTCCGAACGTCGTGTATCATGCATTTGACGTATACGGGCACAATGGAAACGTGCACCGTTCACGTTATTTAAAGCATTTGCGTGCGCGTATCGCATGTGCCCCAGCCCTGTGGTTGGTGCAGTAGATGGATTAGCTAGGGACCTGCCAATCCGGACTTATCCTTTGTTATGTATTTGAAATCGGATCGATGTTGCCATATCTTTGTAAACAGAGTTTTAATTGTGGCAAAATACCAAGGTCTTTATTTTTTTTCTACATGTTTACATTTTGTAAAGTGGATTCCGTTGACTTGACGTAGATCTATATTACATTACAACAGACTAAACATACTAAACAAACAATATACACCACAAGCTCTTAACCAAAAAGTGACGACAAAACATACAAATATAATTCTACCCGCATAGCTTGAGCGATAATCATTAGCGTACGTTCTTTCAGAGCAAGTCTTCAGTGCTTAAACTAGGTAGATAGCATGCATAGCTTAGACTACCTACAGCTGAAAAACTTATACATAGATAGTGAGCGTAGCGTATATAGGTTACCGCTGGAAAGACTAGTATATATGCAGCATGCCTACACTCCATCTAATGTAAGAATGCGTTTGACATCTATAATGAAACAGTCAAAATCTGAACGCAAACCGAATATTCGGATCATTTTTGTTAATAATTCTATCGGTTGGGTGGTAGTGCAATATACTTACATTAGCTATTTAAATGTTTTAATACAGGTTTTTTTACAATTTCATTTTAGCTGTCAAACGCATTCTTTCAGCGGGCGGACATTAGCGTACGTAGATTATACTGACTACACATTACCTAGTGCGTAGCGTAGATTACAGTTGGAGAGCTAAACCGTTAATTGTTCAACAACAAATTGATGTAATTTTGTTTGTAGAGATTGTATACCTTTGGGAAAAGACCTAAGATACTACTGAGATATACTGTAATTCACGCGCGCAGAGACGCAGGCAGCAGCTAGTCTATTACAAATTATAAGGTCAATGGTAAAAGCCATTACCAAATTGCTTGCCAGTTTTAACTGGAAACTGGTGATGTGATTTTGATTGCCAGTTATTATGGTAAAAGCCAGTTATTCATATTTAAGGCTGGGTCAAATAATTGTAGATGTCAAAGACTATTATTACATTACCGTTAGAAATACGTACAGCTTCTTTGCATTACCTAGAGAAATAGTGCGAGATCCCACAGTAGGAATACCTACGTCATCGAGTACCTCAATAGGCTATCTGTAGATCGTTAACCGACACATAAACATGTAAAAAAAATCAGGTCTGCCAACTCAGATCCTGCCGGATCATAGAAATCCGAGAAAATTTTTGACGTTTTGTTTTATGTTAAAAAATACGTTATAAGGTACCCGATTGAAAATCCTGGAAACAGTTACCTATTGACTAATTACATAAAATAAATTGGTCTGACATCGCACAACCTGCCGGGAGTATCTGGTAGACCCTTACAAAGTGCCCTTCACATCATTTATCTACCTCAACCAACCCGATGAAACCTATGCCCATTAATAGCCAAGGTGTCCCTGATAATATATTAAAAGATCTGCCAGGTCTAAACTTGCCGGAACTTAGTGTTCAAAGCATTTGAAGTTGGATTTCCATGACCCGACAGGACCGGAATTGGCCGACCTGATTTTTTTACATGTTTAAGTGTCAGCTAACGATCTAAAGATAGCCTATTGAGGTACTCGATGACATAGGCATTTGTATGGATTTGTACTGTCGGATCTCGCACTAAAACGAAACTTTTTAGGACAGGGTGGTTCCTACAACACAAAAATAATACCTTATACTATACCTTATACTAGTATACTACTTAGTAATACTATTACTTAGTAGACATTTTCTGCTTTGTGATTTGTCATTTTGAAAATTAACCGTAAATACTTCCCATATCACGTTTATTTTTGACGAAGTATCTATAGGTTCCCACGGTTCTGACCTGGGGCCTAAGCTGCGCTAGGTTTAGTTAGGTCATTCTTTTTGCGTTTTATTTCCTATTCTAATTTTTTTTATATGATTAGTATGACACGTCATGCATGATACATTAGTGGCGTCTTAAAAGTAGGGGTGAGTTTTGGCGGGAACGCGGAAAAGTTCACGTCGTTGCATTGTATTAGTTCTCAAAACTTGTGCTCTTTCCAGTGTTAATGTTTAAAATTGGTGGCGTTTTACGCATTAAGTGCTGAATTAAGAGCATGAGTGAAGGCAAGTGATATAATGTGGTGAAATGTGGTTTTTCGTGTTGCTTCCAAAATTCCGTAGAAGCTTCGAGTAAAGTTGCCACCACTTTACTGGAGCATGACTTAGACTGGACTATGACTTAGACTTGACTTAACGTGAAATATTCATAACACTGAAAAATTATAATACTTGACTAAATACACTATGTGTGGAGCCAATATATAAGAAGAAATAAAAGTAGGGGTTATTTTTAATTTTGGAGAGTATCCTTTGGTTTGTGTACCTAGTTTACAGAATAAAAGCACTTTTCCCGTTAACGTTGAAAATTATAATTCGCAATGTGGGGGCGCAGAGTGCAAGCGCAGCAAATATGGCTTACGTTGGCCGCACCGCCCCTGCCCGCCTCAGTCGTCTCTCTACCGCCAATCGCGTCTATATACGCATGTTGGAACCGCGAAATAAATGGAAGTATGTGCATCTAAGTGACTGTTTCATTGGAGTCCTCCGCACCCTGATAAGTAGGTGAAGTGGTCGAGCACACGCTAGTCAACAGGCATGAACTAATAGGAGTGTGGACTCCACTTTTATTGCAGGTACTAATAGCTTCGTGTGCTCATCTCACTCGAATGTCACGTGTCGGAACGTAACGTAAACGGGCCGGAAGTAACATGGCGGGCGGAAGCGAGACCGCAACGCCACCTGAGTGCGGGTTCTGCCGCTATAGTGACGGACAGACTGGATTTACCATAAATATTCACCAAATGCTTTGATTAAGACTAATATTATTAGGTTTTATTTATTTTTGAGTGTTGAAAGTATACAGAATCGTTCAAGAACGAAGGTTTGGAAATCTTCTGAAAAGGATGGAGTTTGTGTGAAGCAATAAATGCCACAGTTAAGGCATATTCAAACGAAATGATTGATGTAGAATCATAAATCTCGTAACATCACAATCACAACACCTACCTACGCCAAATGGCCAATGACAATGCCGTCTTGAGTCATTACACTTCATATTGCGTTTTATATAGCAAAGCATAGCAGAGATTGGTGCGGCGAGTGTATACGACGGCATCGACATTAGCAGCTGTCTGTCTGTCTATCCGTCTGTCCCCAGGCCATATCTCGTTTTTATAGATAATGGTACGGGACCCTTCGTGTGCGAGTCTGACTCGCACACGAACACGCGAATAATCATATTAATAATCTTAATATTTTCCTGTGATTTCCCTCTTTTTGCATGTTATTTACAGACTACATAGCTTATTTTTGTTTCACTGAGTATTGATTGACCTGTATTATGATTATATTTTGGTAAGTATTAAAAGTATACATAAAAAAAACCTTAAATTTTTTAAAGTTTTAGAACATAGAGTTGTCTGGCTGAAAGGGTTTTGATAAATTAAAAACAACCCCGTACAACGCATAGTAAGTATAAAGTTTGTACGCGGTGCGAACCACTTGTGGTGTGAAACGCCCCATTACCCAGAATTATAATATAAGAATTTAATATAACGAGACTCTTCTATCAGTAAGTTAATCTTTATAATCCACGCCTAACTAAAAATAATGTGCACATTCCAATTTTTATGGGATCTCGCGAAAATACTTATGTCGTCATCCTTGCCGCCCGTGCCAAGTGACGTCACCAAAACGTCACCGAGACGTGGTCAGGTCTATCGTTAAATGTGCGGAAATTATGATTACTAGGCTTGCGATATGTTCTTTTGAATTGTAAAATATAATATAAGACCGCAATAAATTTCGGCTTGCCCTGTTCACCTCTCATTGTAAAATAACTAATTGATCATTTGTAAGTACTTGTCAAACAAACAAGTAAAGTAATAGGCGGTAGGTCCCTTACCAATTTGGTGAGGATAATTGATGATGGAGTACGAGATAAAATCGGAAACTGAATCAATAGCCGAAAATGCATTGGAAATTGGTTCTTTTATTGGATATCGTTTAGATAATTATACTATTTATTATAGGTACCTACTAATTAAGGCAATTGAGATATCATTGGCTCTTTTTTATAAATATTATTCAAGTTGTTATTGGTATCGAATTTATTGAACATATCATACACACCGCACGGGATATTACGGTTACGGTATTTCGTTTGAAGTTCCGCGGCTAATAGAGCGAAACATTGCGGAACTTACCGCAGGTGGTAGCGAATAACGCGCTGGTTTGAATATGCCTTTATTTGCGAGAAGGAAAAGTATTTTGGTGTCTGTAATCTAAGCAATATAAATTTGATTTCATTAAGTTCTGTCGTTTTGACTTGAAAGCCACATAATATTGCATTAAGCATTAAGCATTGGGTTGTCTGAAAGAGATCGCTTTAAGCGATAAGACCGCCCATTGTGACACTTAGTTTTAAGATTTATCTCTGTATTTTCTGTAAAATGGTGTTTTCAATAAATAGTTTATCTATTTATCTATCTATCTAATACCTACCAAATAAACGGAAAAAAACATAATATCTAAAGGTCTTACAGTACTCCATATATTATCTATCACTGAACGCATCATCACGAACACAATACACTGACTAATAAGTACAATATCTTCTTGTTCTTGCGTTATTAATTAAAAAAAATATGTCGCGGGTACTTTGGTAGCTGAACAATAATAGTCTTTCTGGTCCGAATATAAACTTGTCTTAATTCTAGAAAACGAGCACGATCCCCGCCCACTGCGTCTGGGATAACGGAGAATGGCGGATAGAGAAGCGAAGTTTTAGTCTAGCTCCTAGTTTTTGTTATGTAATGTTGTGCGGAATGTAATGTTGTATGATGTCCTGAAATAAATGTATTTTATTTCTTTCTTTCTTATAGTCACATTGATTGTATTTTCTCATAGAGCAAGAAAATAGGCGCCATTTGTTTCAATGCTCCGTGTATTTTCTGGTTGTTGTAATAAAGTATCTGGAACCAACATAAATAGCGAGATTTCGCCTTCTTTAAACGGGTTAATGTTGTTGGTCTCTACCGACCTTTATAGGTACAGCGTCACCGGGCGGAAGCGAGATTTAGCCATGTAGGTAGCCTACGTAATATAGGTAGGTATGGCTAGCCTAGTACACCTGTGTTTTGCCGGTCAAATGGCGAAGATAGCTCGCATAACCAACGAGGCAGAAACGTTCTTGATTGGTGACCATGAACTGGAAGACCTCCCGTGTGAAAGCCGTGTCTTGGACTACGAACGAACGGACTAAAATCAAAAAGCAGTATTACTAACTGACTCCTGCCGTGCTTAATAAGAGTGTCTTTTGTATGGCACCCCGCATCTATAACAATTTGCCAAAACATGGAGTGTACGGATCTACATAACTTTATATTGAAACTTAAACATTTTTTGTTAAGTAAGGCTTACTATGACGTAAATGAGTATTTAAATGACAATGATAAGAGATGGGTACTAATGAAATGCGTAGTCGATCAAAACTCGATAGAATGTTAATAAAAATAATCTATCATAACATAAAATATTCAAATAATTTTATACAATTTTCATTTGATCAGTATTGACATTTAAATAATCATTAATAAAAAATTAGATTACTATTGAAAAAGCATAAATTGCTAAAACTTATAATATTTGCATACTTTTAAGTTTAAATATACCGATCTGTAATGTAATCACTATCAACTCCTGTGACAAATACGTATATTTAGCAAATAAATGATTTGAGTGATTGATTGATTGCTTCGGAGGGCACGTTAAACCATATCAATCCCGGCTATTGTCGTAAGATAAGCTTAAGTGTGTCTTAAATTTCTGACACAACGGCTGCATTGCATGTTTTAATTAGAAGCAACGAAGAAATAAGAATGTACATTAAAAAACCAAACTCCAAATCAATTCATACTTAAACTTACTTATGAAGTCATCAGACGAACCTCGCTATCAAATTTAAACCATAATTCTGTTGTATCATAAATTAAATAGGAAAAGTACGAAAACAGTAAATCCTTTAATTAAAAGACAAAACGAGCGTTTCCTCATTCCGGCGTCAAGTGTCAGGCAAATAAGAACCGACAGAACCCACTTCCCGCTTAAATATGCATGTCCGTAGCGGGGCCGTCTGAATCTTTGATGATTGGACTGAGCAGGCGTTTATTAAGAAAAGGATTGAAAGGCGAGGTGTTGAACGGATTGGGATTAACACCACTGAGAATTGATAATAAGAAGAATTTTCTCCCTTTTTATATGGAAGTATTATAATTCGCCACGAATCGGAAGGCGCAGCGTAAGCAGACCCCCCCACTGGGTGGACCGACGACTTGGTGAAAACCGCTGGATGCAGGAGGCGAGCAGTCGCTCAAAGTGGCGCTCTCTGGGGGAGGCCTATGTTCAGCAGTGCACGTCTACGGGCTGTTGATGATAATAATTATAATTAGCCGTGTCCTCCCTCCACGCACTGCCGTGATTTCATCTCCTTACGTGGTCATATTAACGTTTACCTAAGTATAATTTTTTTCACCCCCAATCCGCTCAGGCGCTTCTGCCACATTTGTAACCTGCTTCGCGGAACCTCACGTGCTAGAGGCCACAGTATGGCTCAAGCTGGATGCACTACTATGGATGGCAAAACATCAACTTTTTAATTTTTAGAGGTGTCACTCGTTATTAATCGACTAAAATAAAAACTAGTTAAACATCTCTATCGAATAAAGTAAAAGTCTCTATGGTTCAGGAGAAAAAAAATGCCTCAGTCTAAATTGTACACAAAGTACATTGGTAAAAAAATTGTAATTTTAATTTCCTTAAGGTACGGCGGAGCGTCAATTATTATGTGTATTGTTATTGTGTGTGTTTTATACTACAACACACACGTAAAAATGCATTTGTTTTAGAAAGCCAAATAAAAATACTTGTCAAAATTAGTTTTGAAATTTTAAAACACTGCTTACTGTTTTCCTATTTAACCGTAAATATGCAAAACCATGCCGTGCTATTTGAGGTTAGTAAATTCTTATTTACTTTAGATCGCTTTGGGACCTACCTATGCCCGCCGCGCGCGCCTGAGTGGCTATATTCTAAGGCTTACTATTAATATTTGGCACGTGGATAACTTAGATTATAGTAAATATTCTTGAATTAACTCTGAATTTAAGTGAACAACACAATTAACACAATTAAAATTACCTGGCTTTACTAGTTTAGCCAGTCATGCCCACGGAAATATGCAATAGATAACGGAAAAGCACCAACGCATTTCTCGCATTTATAAATAAATAAGCTAATCAAGTACCTTAAAATAGTCTATAAAATATTTTACGTGTCTTATTTTAAACATTTTTGAAACTGCAAGATAAGAGAAACCTACCTTACATCTAAAAATTTAAGGTCGAAGATCGTTAAGAAAATGGTAACAATGTTGATACGTCATATTGAGTACAATACGGCCATGCCAAGTTTTTCACGTGATGTAGCCAATATGATTAGTTAGGTAGTTTACTTGGTTATAGTAAACAGTGATGTAATTATTGTCGCAGCATCACACAGCATCATGACCCTATAAATAGCCTCACATGATGCTTACGTTTGACGAGTGTCATGATATGGTTTCGTCATGGTGTTGGCGTACAGTGACAATTCTAGTAATTTTAACTGATACATAAGCTCTATTTGGGTTTGGCACCCCAAAATTCCGTCAATCTGGTGAAAGCCGCGGGGAGCCTCAAGGTGGCGCTCTGTGTGGGAGGCCTATGTTCAGCAGTGATCCACCGCTATTCATTTTTTTAGTGAAATTCGGTTTATCCCCCAATCATTTTTTGGTACATGCTTGCTTGCATTTTTTATACCTATTCACTCGCGACTTGAAGAGCTCCAGATTGTACTTATCGGGAATAAAAGACGCTGGTAAAGTGCTCCATTCCTTCGCTGCTCGGATTATAAATTTCGAGTCGAACCGCTTTCTACGTATCAAAGGAATATTGACGACCATAAATGGATGGCGTGATATATTCTTTGCATAAAAGTTAACCTTTTTTTCGCGTGATACTGCACTGAGTGTGACGATGTCTCAGGATGACGTGATCCTGAGACATCGCACACTCTGGTAATAAGATAACTAGACTGTGAGATCAGGCCATAAAGCCTCGTTTGCCCAGTAATGTTACTTTCAGACCGTAGCACAGTAGTGCTTGCACACTACTGCTTGGCGTAGCAGCAGAATAACTGACATAACAGTGGTACTACGTAGACGAACCTCCTACTACCTTGTTCAGCTAGCTTTAGATTTTTTTTTATGAGAATGAATAACGTGACGAGCTGGTCGTTCACCTGATGGATGGATTAACCTATCTTTTGTAAAGCTTGCACACAGCGTAGACTCAGCCCCTACTTATTATGACTGAAGATTTTAAACATCTAGGACATTTAAGATTACACATTTAGGATTACACAAGTTAACTGCAAAACTTAAACAAAACATTTAAATACCAAATGATTTGCAATAAAGTATCTATTTCGTAAAAACCCTGGTTCAATTAAATAAAGCTAGCATCCTAGACATTCGGCTATTTCCAGCAACAAAGGCCGGCTCTGGACAGCGTCCGAGTTTTATGGCCATCGGGACAGATTTATTTGTTAATTGCTTTTTGTCGGATTTAAATTAACAACTGGAAACTATTGTTTGGACAGTGGGATGGAGCGGGGTTTATTGTGGGTTATTAAATATATTTTTACGCCATAGCCGCATGGCCGTTCGCTGTATCATGGTAATTTAATTTTGATTGAAATTACATTTTTTTTTACTTATTTATTATAACTCAATGGATTTGACAGTCAATACGCGTTCGCTAGTTGGAGGTATTCACAACATAGCTCAGTTTTTAAACACATTTTGTTTTTTAAATTGAAAATAGACCAATTTATTTTAATATATTTTTATTTTATTTTTTATTCTTAGTTTATAACATACAAAAATCTCCGAAGAGCAAGTGCATTCCTAGAAATTATTAAAGAAAACGTTTTTTTTTTGCGTAAAGAGTACGCTTTCATAGAGAATATCATACTACTATCAATTTAACAAAGGAACTTGTAACAACCTAATATCACGGGGTATAATAAAATAGCCCGAACGTGAAAAAAACGTTGTAACCGTGCCGCGAGCGTTACTAGTTAGCCAGTGTATTCACTTGGCCCAATACTTCGCCAACGCGCAATAAATGTCGCGTGATAATCTTGCGTTATGCAGAAATACAATAATTCATAAAATAGCCCGAGTTATTCCGTTGTATGGGCATCTAGGGCTGTAGGCATAGATTTATATATCAGGATATGCCCGAAGGAACATTTTATTTTGTCAAAATGGCGTGGGAAAAGTCAGCGCCATCTATTAGATTTCGCGTGAACTACGACAAGTTGAGAAAATTAGGTGCCTATCGCTGCCATTATGTCCGTCAATGTTAATGTTTACAATGATTATTCCAAATATAAATTCGATTATTTTGTTACAAAACAGAGTGTAATATTGAAAATATTGAATTACTTGAGGTAAGAAACTTGGTCTCTCTTTTTACTGCACTTTTGAGTATAGATTGTGCAACCCTTCACAATACAACTTGGCATATTATGTTTGTGACATTCGACCGATGCCTTCTAACTTCCATTACAGACTGAGCGCTAGTGGATGCCAATCTGTGAAATTGGCTCCCACTTTGAAGCGACCTATAACCAGTCATTAGGCCTGTCCTTAATATATATGTCTATGGCTGTAGGTATTATATTATCTGGGCTAATATATAGGTATTGCCAAATACCACTACTTACCTATTACATAACAACATTTGGACTTTACCTATACAGACCGCACTGATGTACTTATCATTGTCATTAGTCTGAAGATATCCACTGAACATAGTCGACGGGCCCTATAGCTCAGTTGGTAGTATCCCTGCTTTCTGAACTGAGGGCTGTGGGTTGAATTCCTACCCAGGACAAACATTTGTGTGATGAACATAGATGTTTGTTCTGCGTCTGGGTGTTATATTGTATTCTATGTATGTATTTACAAACAAAAAAAGTATGTAAGTATTGTATCAGTTATCTGGTTCCCATAGTACAAGCTATGCTTAGTTTGGCGCTGTGTGAAATGTCAAAAAAAAAAAAAAAAGTGGTGCCCAACTCTGAACGGCTGCTTGCCTCCTGAATCCATCGCTTTCTGACCGGTCGTGCAGCCCACCTAGTCGATGGCTGGCCTACGCTGCATCATCCGGTTCGTGGTCACCACTCGAGAACCCTCCCCATCGGTTGTCAGCTACTCAGCAGTAGGTTGTTCTACGAGCTATGTGGCTTGCCCATTTGCCATACTTAACTTGCTAATTCTATAGGTATCTTTGACAAAAGACCTATCTAGATAGATAGACCAACATATGCTCCAGATATTACCTACACATAGCGATAAGTCCGCCCATTGTACTATATAGATCTAAGTGCGTAATTTTCTGTATATTTAATGTCTGGTGTACAATAAAGATTTTTTTGTATTGTACACTACCAAGTACCAACCAGTACATTTTTTTTTATGTGAATGAATGACTTGACGATCTGGTCGTTCACCTGATGTTAAGCAATACGGCCGCCCATAACAGTTGCAGTGTCACTCGGAACTTTAAAATAATAAAGTTTTGTGTGACACTGCACTGCGCACGTCACCCTGAGACATCACACAGTCTAGTAATCGGAATACTACACTGTGTAATCAGGTCATAAAGTCTCATTTGCCCAGTAATTTCACTAGCTAATGCCTTTCAAACCGGAACACAGTAGTGCTTGCACACTACTGCTTGGCGGCAGAATAACTGGCAGAGCGGTGGTACCTACCTAGACGAACTTTGCAGAAAAGTCCTACCACCTAGTAGAAAAGTCCTACCACCTAGTAAGACATAGTGTAGTACCCAACATGTTGGCAACATCGTCCCGTTGAATGCTAATGTTATAGAAGGTAATGTGATTTGCCGCTTGGTGTTTGCACCATACCTTGCGACCTATTCGAAAATGAAACACCAACATTTTTAAAACAACTATTATAGACAAGAACAACTGAAAAAACATCTTGTATAGGGTATAAAACACATGGCAATGTCGCTACAAGCTATTTTTGTAGTCTCTGGACGGAAGCCAGGGTGCACTAACTAGCACTTATTCTGTGGTCAGACGGACAAAGAATGACGTTAATTGTAGGTCCCGATAGTCTTTTGTTTCAATGATTAATGATATTAATATTTTACTTTCAATTATTAAAAATAATACGTAACTTGTTCCGCCATAACCTTTTCTCTACGCGACCGATATAGCTCTAAGAATTAGCAAGTTGAATTGGCACTGAGCAGGCCACATCGCTCGTAGAACTGTCAATTTTCATCAGCAAGGTGTCAATTGATAGCGTGTCATAGGCTATATAAAGTACAATAAATTCAATATGGCGATTATACAAAAAAAGTCACGGCCGAAAAATATTTTTATTCGATAAACATGTCATGTTTGGTATCAAATGAGAGGCTTAATGAGTAAGTTTTGAATATGTGTAATTTTTATTTATTTCCCTTTCCCTCTCTCTCCTTTTCCCTTGCCTTTCCTTTTATTTCCTTTTCCCATTTTCTTGTACCTCTTAATTTGAACTTACCCGTTGAAAAGGCTACTTTAGGTCTTCTTATTTCACTGGTTATAGGAACTTCTTACCTGTAATAAGAAAAAAGAACTCTGAAAATCGCATCTAATCAAACAGTTAGATGAAAACCATAATTAAAATATAAAAATACTATATTGGTAGATAATATATATCTTATATATCTTCCAATATAGTATTATAGTGTCCATACATTTTAAATTACGTAGAAGAACAATAAAACCTCAGCATTCAACTAGAAATTGAAAGAACGAAACGAATGAAAACTCAAATTCAAATGAAACCCAGATTAAAATTCAAATCCATTTATTTGCCAGCCTTCCTGATTCTTTTTCACATCAACAGCCTGAAGACACCCACTTCTGAGCTTCCCCATAAACCGCTACTGCGGACGCTTATCATAAGGGTGGTTTGCCATAATCACCACGTTTTTCAGAACCACAGATTAGAGAAAAAAAATCTACAACAGAAGTTTTTTTTCTTATAAAATATAACACATAGTGTATTTAGCAAGCGTCAAGTATTATATTTTCATCGTGTTATAAAATATTTCACGCAAATTCATGTCCTAGTCATAGTCATAGTCCAGTTTAAGTCAGGTAGTCATAGTCCAGTCTAAGTCATGCTCCAGCAAAGTGGTGGCAACTTTACTAGAAGCTTCTATGGAGTTTTGGAAGCAACACGAAAAATCACGTTTCACCACATTATATCACTTGCCCTCACTCATGCTCGTAAATCAGCACTTAATGCGTAAAACGCCACCAATTTTAAACATTAACACTGGAAAAAGCAAAATAATACAATGCAACGACGTGAATTTTTCCGCGTTTCCGCTAAAACTACAACAGAAGTTAATAAATTTTTTACAAAAAATGTTGGTACCGCAGAACCGAGTTCCGGATTCAAATATAATCGGCACTTGTAAAAATAAAGAATAACACAAGCTATTTCGAAAACATACCGTTCTACACGTTTATTTATAACCAATAATAAATGGTTCATGATTTTTTTATCTGCAATCACAAACGTAAATTGCGTATAGTTTATTTGAAAGAATCGAAACGTTGATGACGTCACTTCCTCTACGGAGTAATTTACTATAACGTAGGAATTAAATAGGTACTTAATTTATTACGGAAGGCGAAATCTTTTTGTTTATTTGGAAGAAGTCGTTTTAAGCCGTAAAACCATCATTAAGGATAGAGAATTTAGCTACCGTTAGATAGATTAGGTGATGGAAAAACGATATCATGTATTTTCAATTAGATATCATTAGCAGTGTAGTAGGTAGGTAGTACGAGCGGTGCTACTAGGCTGGGGTAGTGAAAAGTACCGATTTTAGTATTAAAACTACTGACGAAGATAGATCACTGGTGAGGTGGTGAGAACATATTATTATATACACAACATATTATATCCAGAAGCTTATTTTAAAATGTGTTTTGGTGTGTTTTATTGTTGTGTTTTATTAACTCTATATTATTATGGGGAATATTATAAATAAATAAATGAATATGTGTGGACATTTCACACAGCACCATCTAGCCCCAAACTGAGCATAGCTTGTACTATGGGAACCAGATAACTGATACAATACTTATATACTTTTTTTATGTTTGTAAATACATACATAGAATACAATATAACACCCAGACACAGACGAAACATCTATGTTCATCACACAAATGTTTGTCCTGGGTAGGAATCGAACCCACAGCCCTCAGTTCAGAAGGCAGGGATACTACCAACTGAGCTATCGGGCCCGTCGTATTAAATAACAGGTATTGATTTGACTTCTACAAAATTGCATATACTTAGATAGGTTTACGTTAAAACTACAGACATTTAATTAGTATTAGACGTCTGTAGTAAAAACCAATAAATAAAAAAGCGGTGTGTGTATAACGGGCCTACTTATCGCTGTATACTTATTACCCTTATTTTATGTATAAGTCACCTGATTTTTGAAAGTAAGTCTTAATATTATTAATTTTATTAGTACTAATAGATATTTTTACGTCCATATGACCAGTAATAAATGGGCCAACACCATGAAATTTCTAATTTATTTTAAACAATTCCTGTTTATAACACACTCCCGTTTAACTAACGAATAGCAGTAACTTTAACTATACATCTAAGGAACTCATAAAACGGATAATTTGGGCTGCATAAATAAATACGGTGATTCAGTATTACGATCAACGCCATCTATGAGTCATGCGCGTAACCTTTTTATTTGAGAAATTTTATTGGACACTTCCGATTGTAAAGATGCGTTACCCTTCCGCTTAGGAATGATGAAAAAAAAAGTGTTTTGGCGGGAACGCGGAAAAATTCACGTCGTTGCATTGTATTATATCTCAAAGTTTAAAATTGGTGGCGTTTTACGCATTAAGTGCTGAATTACGAACATGAGTGTGGGCAAGTTATATAATGTGGTGAAACGTGATTTTCCTTGTTGCTTCCAAAATTCCATAGAAGCTTCTAGTAAAGTTGCCACCACTTTACTGGAGCATGACTTAGACTGGAATATGACTACCTGACTTAGACTGGACTATGATTAAGACTCGACTTTACAAGAAATATTCTATTAATGATGAAAAATTACAATACTTGCACTGGCTAAATATACAATGTGTGGAGCCAAAATACAAGAAAAAAAATGATGAAAAAATAAACAACAAGTGCGAGTCGGCCTCGCGCACGAAGGGCTCCGTACAATGGTACGGAACCTATATAAAAAAGAGTGAAAAAGTTACGTTTGTTGTAGGTAAGGTATGGGAGCCCCCTTAAATATTTTTTTCTGTTCATTGGTATTTGTTGTAGCAGCTACAGGAATAGGTACATCATATTATTATGTGAACATTTTAACTGTCTAACTATCACGGTTCATGAGATACAGTGTGGTGACAGACAGACAGACATACAGATAGACAGACGGACAGCGGAGCCTTAGTTGTAGAATTCTCTTTGCTTTACCCTTTGGGTACGGACCCCTATAAAAGTGAGTCACTGCTGATCATTCGGTCCACTTGTATGTGTGATAAGGCCGAATTAACCTGTTTGGGCAGCCGTGACGGTTAACACCAGGTGAACGACGAGCTTTCCATGTCAGTCATTTACGTTAAAAAAATAGCTAAATTAAATAGTGGTTGAAATACTGGCAACTCGCATTTCGGCGGTATTTTGCTACAGTGCGGCTACGCTTCGGAGCTTCTAGCTACTAGCTACTAGCTACTAGCTACTAGCTACGAAACTTGCGTACGCAATAATTATAATTTTTTTACGTTTACGTTTATTTTAATCATTATAATGACAGCCTTCGTGGTGTGGTGGTTGAGCAGGTCGGCTCATAACCCGAAGGTGGCGGGTTCGATTCCCGCGACAAGACAAGTATTTGTGCCCGAAAAAAAGAGCGCATATACTTGTTCTGTGTCTGGGTGTTGTGGGACCATGGTCCTCGTAGTTCCTGGGTCCCTAGATACAGGGAATCCTAGTTAGGGTCCAGGATCTATGTATGTGATAGTTGGGCGTTATTTATTTATTTATTTATTTAATAATAATTGTCGGATACTGAAATTGGTCATCTTCACAGCATCTTAGATAGGTACTGTTATTTTATGATTATCATACACAGAAATGGAATTTGTTTGGGGATACAATATACTTTGTAGATGGGGCGAATAGGCATAATGACTAAATTTTTTTTTGGATAAATTAATTATATTCAAAAGATGAACATTTGTGATAACAAAAATTAAATATTTCAAAAAATTACCAAGTTACAAGCATTTTAAAAACCGGAATAGAAAGAGATAGCTCAAACGGCCAGTGACGTCAGAGGAAGGTCGTTATAGTACCTCATTACTAAGCTGTGGTAACTTTTCATACAATCTCTTTGGCATGTGACGTCACGAGTAGATTTTTCATAATAACTGTGGGGGCGCTCTGTTTCGCGAGAAAGGGACAGGAGATGCATCCTGTAGAAACTTTAAAAGCTTATTACTCCGTGATTTATTTACCGATTTCGCTTATTTTTTCAATTATTAAATTCATTTTTAATCTTCTTTATGAAAGTAATTTTTACACAAGCAAAAATGAACAATTATTTTTAATAGTAGTCATCATGCCTATACTGTGGGAGTTACTTAAGAAGTTTAGAAAAAATTCTGAATAAGAATTTTTTGAAATGTTTTTCTTTTACCCGCGGTTATAATTAGTATATTAGTTTATTTATATTATTTTATTTTCTATTTATTGTATATGTATGACATTTTACATTATATATAATAATTAGTTGTACATATACTATTCCATATAATTTTTATTTAATGTCCCATAGTTGGTTATCACCAATAAATAGCCGTACACCCACATTTATGTTACACGACCTGGAGGACTGGTAGATAATGCTATTTAGCATTAAGTTCATCCATATCCCAGATAATACAATACCTACAGTACAGATGCCTCATCCCATACAACGGAATAACGCGGGCTATTTTATGACTTATTTTATTTCTGCATCATCATCATCATCATCATTAACAGCCTGAAGACGTCCACTGCTGAACATAGGCCTCCCCCAGGGAGCGCCACTTAGAGCGGCTGCTCGCCTCCTGCAGCCATCGGCTCCCCGCGGCTTTCACCAGGTCGTCGGTCCACCTAGTGGGGGGCCGGCCTACGCTGCGTCTTCCAGGCGTCTGCATAACGCAAGGTTATCAAGCGACATCTGTTGCGTGTTGGCGAAGTATTGGGCCAAATGAATACACTGGACACTAACTAGTAACTCTCTAGACATAATTACTATATTTTTTCAAGTTCGGGCTATTTTTCGTTTGTACCTGATGGGACCCCGTGTCCATATACACCTTTTGTGCAAAACTATCAAATAAATAAATAAAAATATTAAATTAGTATGTTAGTGGGGATGAGGGATAGGATACAGAAATAGTGATGGGTGGGCGTTTACCTGCCTTCAATTGATAGTGACTTTTGTTACTACTATCACAGATATTACTAATATAACTACTAGTTTAATACCTATGATAAAATCTGTGTTTTGTTTAACAAACCATTCTCTACTCCAGCTAGGTAGTAGGTACTTAATAAAAGGAATGTAAGAACGTAAAGCCATTGAGGTTATCAATTTCCTACCTACGCTGTAATCTCGAAGAAAACATTATGCGCGCCTGTTAAAATGTCTTGCATATTTTCAGCTTGGTATTTTGGAATTTTTAATCACAGGAATAGCTATTCGTTACTCATTGTTTCATGCTCACGTCACACAAGTATTTGTGGGCTTATTTTGTTTTCTTTTAGGGCTATTAATTACTTGGCGGAAGTGGTTTTCAGTTTGTGTAGAAACATTCGCCGTTACCTCTATCAATTTGTTATCTGCCTATATAAAAATCTCTTTTACTCGTTATAGGTACTCATAGAATATAGGTACTTATTCTAAGTTGGCACTATTATTAATTCTGTGACTCCACGTGACGCGCGCGCTTACTCAATTTTTATGCAGGGGGTATACGGGCACGGGCAAACCTTCGCAGAAGTCGTGGTTTTTGACACCTTGTATATAGTTTTTATAATATAGTAGCTGTAACTTCATCATCATCATTAACTTGAAGGCATATTCACTGCTTAATATACAACATAGATACCAGAATAGATAGATAGATAAACATTGATTGAAACACACAAATCATTGAAAACACAACAAAAAAACAGCTAAGCAAGGCAGTCCTTTTGTTGTGAACGCAGTTTTTCCAGTTCGTACTGCATAATCAACATAAGCGCAGCCCATTACGTACACCTAATACATATATAGTAAAGATATAAAGTTCCATAAGAGCTTTCAAAAGTGAAAACTTTAAGCTCTGACTTTATCCTACTTCCGCGCATTGGCGACCCCTGCCCGACCTCGCTAAATGTCAGGGGTCGGCAACATTCGCAAGCGCTGCCACTACTGGGCGTATCGTGGATTATGTCTTTGTGCTGAAATTTTTGAAGTTTTTTTCCTATGATGAAATAAATAAATAAATAAAATAAATAAATCCTTAAAAGCGTCGTGTGTAGTAGCGTATTGGCAGTATTTACTACGAATTTCTTGGTTTTTGATACGACTACTGGATAACGATACGTTTACACTATCTATTACTAGGTGCTTGTATAGATACTATCTATGGTAGAGTAGGTATTTGCACATTATGAATATAAAAATATATGAAAGTGAAATTTTTGTTTTCTGTTCGTCCGTTTTTTTATGTGGCTTTTACCCCAAAAGGGCTGGAACTATTGGGATGAAATATTTCACACAGATTATACACTTAGATCAATGTAGCCTACTTTTATTACTACAAGTGTATAGATTTTTTTTGCGAGAAAACGCCGTTGATTTGAAATCAAGAAGCGCGTAATCTAAGTACTTAACTTTTTAAATATTAAAAAGGTCGCGTTTTCACTGTTTCTTCGGCTTGCTCGTATTTAGTAAATGTGACTATTTTAATTATTCAAATAGTCTTAAATTAAATGACAGTAAGAAATTATAAGTGACCGAAAAAATAATTAAAAAATACAAATAATTACAACTAAAATATTATTTACAGAAATTACAATGCAAAAACGCCATCCAGCTCACCACCGCGGGGTAAGGTTCCCAGAATACTGGCAGCATTACCTCGCTGGATAAGGAGGCTTAACCTCTGAGCGAAAAATGTGCCAGCTCTGGGATCCCCCGAGGCGAGGACCAATCTGGTAGAGATCTGCTTGCAAAATTTTTTGGTGTCGGACGACCACGGGCCCAGTGTTTCCATGGCTAGCGCAAAAAATTCATGATCTGCGATAACCTGCGCATATTTAGTAAATTGTATTTGTCAAAACCGTGGGGAACCGTGGGAATCTGATGGATGCAAGATCAAGCAGCTGCTCAAAGTGGCGCTCTTTGGGGCCTATGATCAGCAGTAGACGTCTTCAGGCTGATTATGATGATGATGATTGACTATGTGTCAAAAACTGGCAAAAGTTCTAAATTTGTCGCTTGCTTTTATTTTAATTTACTGCACACTTACCTACTTTTTCATTATGAATTGTACAAAACTATTAAATTACAAGCATTTCTACGTATTAGATTAGGGACCCAGTATAATTACCGACCGCTGATCGACCTCGGCAAATGCCAGGGGTCGACAACACTCGCTAAATGCTGCCACCGGTCCGCGTATCGCGGGCGTATTGACGTATCGTTTGTGCACGGATCCTTTGAATTTCAGAGTAACAACCTTTAATAGTATAATATTGGTACCTAGAGGTTTAGTATTTTAGTGCTTTCACTTTGTTAAATGGCATTGAGCGTTCCTTTGAGGATACCGACAAACTACGAGAGGTGGTAAATGCAATAAATATAAAATAAATAAAATATGAAACGAAGCATGCTATGGGAACCTGATAACCGATAGAATACTTATATAATTAACCTGTTTGAATTTTTGTTATTATTTGTTATTATAATTTGTAATTGTAATGATTGTTTAATTGATAGCAGTAAATGTTGAATAATTAGTGTAATTGATAGACAATTCCGTTCTCATTATTAAAAATAAATAAATAAATAAATACTTTTTGTTTGTTAATACTTATACCAGAATACAATGTAACACCCAAACAAGTCAATCAACTATATTAATATTCATCACACTAATGTCTGGGTAAGAACCGAACCCACGGCGTACATTCAGAAGGCAGAGTTGGTTTACTACCAACTGAGCTATGAGGTCAGTCACCGTAAATGTAAGGCAATTTTGTTTTCCAAGCACTCGATAGATGTTATTAATAAATAAAAAAACGAAAAAAAAAACGACTGCATTGATCCTTGAAAGAAATATTCTATTCAGTTATAATTAATAAATGATTCCAGGGCAGATATTTTCTTATTTTAATGGTTTGTACAAAATATATCCGACTAAATTGATAGGTTTTGCCATCGCATAAAAAATCACAGAGAATCGAAGCAAACAGCTATTTGATTTTGGTTGTTATCTGGGAAGTACATACTTTTTAATAACCTCCCTTCTATTAAAACTATGACGTTACACAGCCTGAGATGTATTTATCAAAGATCGTTCATTGTTAAACTTTCGTTAAGTTTGATCGCTATATTAAGTATTTACTTAGTAAGTTTTTTATTTTAGTGTTTTTCTTCTTTAGTTTGGGGCTTATTTTGCTCAACCAACGGCTTTTTGGTCGCTACTCGCGAACCTTTCTTCCCCGTCGGTTGTCAGTTCTACGAGCGATGTGGCCTGCCCATTGCCATTTCAACTTGCTAATCCTAAGAGCTACAGCGGTCACTTTAGTTCTCCTGCGGATCTCCTCATTTTGGATCTTATCTCGCAGGGAAACACCGAGCATTGCTCTCTCCATAGCTCGTTGCGCGACTTTGAGCTTAGTAATGAGGCCAACAGTTAGAGACCACGTCACGGTTCCATAAGTCATCACTGGCAACACACATTGATTGAAAACTTTTGTGGGTTTGTGGTATTTTGGACGAAAAAAAACCACAAAGCCTAAAAACAAAAGTTTTTTGAACTTTACTTTTGTAAGTCTAGAAATTTTCCAAAGACAGAACTGAACTCAAATCTGATTTCACCGTTTCATATTCAAACAAAAAAATCTGATTCATGAATAAAACAGCCACAATGAATAAAAGAAATTCGACTTGAAAAATATTACAAAAACGCCTTACTTTTCTGTACACAGAAAACTCGGGAAAGTCAATACATGGAAGCTAGCGCCATCTATGATAGGCTTGCGGAAACGCGTCAAATGGTTTAGGTTAGCTTATAAAATTAGAACTAAATATAATATTTAGTATTGTTTACCTATGGCCATTAAATCTATTACCTAGATACATTTTGTAACTGACTTTTGTTAGTGATATTATGATTTATTGGTAGTTTCATGGGTTTGGCATGACTCGGACGGTGATTTTGAAATACAATTAAATATTACTTTAGAGCAGCAGTTCTATTTGTACAGCTCTTGTATAGATCATTGTGAGTTGTAGTTAAAATAGAAATCAATATTTTTTGTCCCCATTGTGGTAGTCTTAGCCAATATTGCTCTGAGTTTTAATATAGGCTCTACAATTTTGTTTTGAGTGTCATTTTGTTTCAGCGTTTGATATTATTGATTATTTCTCTTTAAGCTACTTGTTTGATGTTCTATAAGAGGTTTTGATGTTTTATAGAGGGTTTTGGAGTTGGGGTGATTGATAGAGTGACTCTATAATGGTAAAGGAATTGATCATGCTAAGTACCTTAAATCTTGGTTTTCAGGTTTCAGTGAACTGATGATGGTTGCACGTTATTTCAGTGGGGATTTTAAAATTGCAAAGTACTATTTGTAGAGCATTATGAGCTGTTCTTAGCGCAAAATGGGTCAAGTACAAGATATTTCAGGTAGCGAAAAATGCGAGAGTACGATAGATAATGTCATGTCGGTAAATTGGCTGGGTTCTATAATAATATGTTTTCGGAATCACCGCGTCAGGTGTACCTAATCACGGACAGACCGATAGCTCAGTTTATATTTATCACACTCGAATGTTACTTACTGACATCCATAGAGACTCCAACGAGATACCGAGCTAGGATTAAACTAGGAAGCAAAGCAACACAGTCACTCGCGTTTCTCCGCGGCTCTTCCCTAAACCGCGAATTGTATTAAAACAACAACTTGACGGTTCTTACATAATTCCCGTCCGCCATTGCCTCGTGTTTGGCGGGGGAATATCGCCTTTATTCTCTAGGAATAAGGGCTTTGTGATTTCCATGCACGATGGTTTAATTCGAGCTGCGCCCGCGTTACAACCTTGAATTTGGAACGCACCTTTAATTTTAGCCGGTTAACCTAGATACGGCATTGGTAGTGAGGACTGAGGATCGATACCCGCATGCGCTGTGGATATTAATAAGTGCGGGTGTGTCGAAGGCAGGCCTGCGCCGGTGGCCGTGGCTCGCGGGCGACTGGCCGGGGACTGAGATGGGACGCTTGCGCCCTCTGCCGGCGCGTAACGATCGCTGCTGGATGATAGGTGAGCGCCGAGGAACAGGTGTGACGTGCTCCCGATCGCTCCCGATAGATACACTTCCTATATACTATCCTCCATGCCTCTACTACACAGTATGGTAGGGTCCACGGGTAATTTGATGGCAGAACTACCAGATCCTTCCCTTGATTTCATTTTCATAACTGGCGCAAAACTAGAGAACTCTATTTTCAATCCAAGCTTTTCTTAGTTACATTATAAGCGTGTTCTGAAACATAAAATTTTTCTCCACTGATTTTTACTAGAACCGATTCTAATTCAATTTTTCATTACAATAACGATGAATTACGTTCATTAGATACCACTTAATAAACAAGCTTGAGATTTTAATCAATAACTAACCATAAATCATCACAAATCTACATAATACCTACAACATGTACAGTGGCGCCACCGATGTGGTGGTGGAAATGGAAACTATTTGGAAGCTTTCCCTCCGTTGTTAAAGTTGACATGAATACTTACTACCATTTGATGGCGCGATTAGATTTGAAAGGATTTTAACCGTACCTATTGTAAATAAGCCTGCATTATAACAGAATAATTTTAAGACATTGTAATAATTGAAAAAACAAATGCTCAAGAAGCAATAAAATGCCTATTAATTGAGAAATACAAGCAAAAAGTATAGGATTATGATTTTCAGAAGTTTTCTTCCACGTAGCATTTATGCGCATTCAGTTGAATAATTCAGAACTGCAGCATCTTCAAAACTAATAATTAAAATAGTTAATAAGTTATTAATATTTAACCTATAATTTTTCATACTTAATTGTGCATTTAAAATTTGGATACAAAGATTAAGTAAGTGATCTACTCACTATAATTTTGTTTTAATTTCCCCATTCAAACATTTGAAACATTTTCTAAATGTTTGTTTTTGTGGCAGAATAAAATCAGAGTATGAGTTGACTTTGATTTGATTATTCTATTGTTTAAAAAAATATAACTATCTTAAGTTTTCAAGAATAAAAACAGGAACAAGTTAAAAATACGAAACTTCTAACGCCATCTTGCGGAATTTTCCAAAACTAACTTCTAATATTGTGTAAAAGAAAAGTTAAGGTTTGCTCTGTTAAATTTTTGTTCATGTCGGTATTCATTTGTCATTGAAATATAAGTAATATGCTCGTAATTTGTGTTGCAAAAAATAGTGTATCGCGCAATCGGGGTTTTGGCCTATGATGGCGTCACTTGCACTTGCGTTTTATATAATAAACCGAAAGAAATATAATTTCTTTAGTATTAGATACGTGAAGTAAGTAAATTATAATAGTTAATTAACTTTTTTACTATTAGACTAGGTACCTATTTACTTAATATCTGTTTATAAACTGTCTCACGACTTCTGGACCAGGAACTCTGCAGCATCAATTTCTGTCTGGAACTTTATTCCCTGGCCTGGCATATGTTCAGCAGTGGGCGTGTGATGAGTGGAGGCCAAGTGGTATTCGAAGGTGGGTACGTCAATTTGAAAGTCATGCGAGCTGCCACTAGGCCAATGTCACTCTCATTAGTTACGTAAGGATTATTTGTATATTGTAATCATTATTTTTTTACCACGCGTATCTGGTGGTGTTTTCCTGAACCTGCGCAAAACTAATGTTGGTCCATAGAATTAAGTTTCCCAGATTTATCTAATTAACTAAAATATTATAATTTTTTCTTATCATGTTAGCTTACATACAATCAGTTATATTTTGTCCAATGAGGCGTTTTTATTAAAAAACAAAAACCCGTTATAAAGACCCGATAGATGGCGTTAAAATGAGGATTTTACGTTCTGTCATTGTTAAGATAATTATGTATCGAGTTTAGTATCCTGTCCTTATTTTATGGAAGGCATAATATTCTTTTTTAAATAAAACTTCTCATTAGGATCATTTTTGGAGTTACCTACCACAGAGTATTTTTTTTCTCTAATCTGTGGGAGTTACTCGCTATTCTCTTTGGTATATAGGGCCTAAAATACTTGTTAGTTTAGGTACACCTAACGCTACTTATCTGTTGCATTTCCCCAGAACTGAAAATTAAACGGTTTTAGCGTTCCCAAAAATGTTGGTTGCATCCACAGAACCAACGTTATTGGGAAAGACGCTCAACAAATAAAAGCTTAGAACTCCACACATGTTCTGAGCTTTTATTAGCTTGCTGGTCAATGGTCATATTATTTTACTTGAATAATAATATTATGGTATTATTTATGCTTACTTGTGCCCAGATTATTATTTTACGACCAAATTTGGTCTCAAGGACCCCATCATAATTACAACCATAATCTAACTCTCCCTTGCAGGTATTCAATAAAACATTAAACAGTATTTTATTACGTTTTATTTTCAAATAAAAAATACAATTAACACTAAATTGGACATCACAATATTTAGGAATACATTCATGGTACACAAATAAATCTTAAAAGCTATAATAAATAACCGTAGGTCATCCGTAGGTACATGTTTAATTGTGGCCAATGTCGACCGACTACCGACTGAAACATTAAGACAAGCTGTATAAAAATGGACTTTATAGGTACATGTTGTAGGTAATACCTATTAAAATATTACCCAGGATAGTGACGGAGCAATGGCACTACTGATTTTAAAATTTATTCATAAATAAGTGTAAATCTGATACTAAAAATATTACTAGCAATGTTCCGTAATTGGAAGCCTTTTAATTTCCGGTTTTGTGCTAGTAGAAAGATGCAACATACATAGCTTCGTCCTGTTTGAACTTGCGTATGCTCACGCGATGAAGCTTTCAACAAAAATTAGCTAACGATGAAAAAAATTGAATGATCGTGTTTTTTGATAATTTGACTATTTAACATTTCAAAATTAAAAAAATATTAGTCTAAATACTATCAGTATTTTCAATTGCAAAATACTGATATTATTATACTAAGATTTTTCTTGATACAGGCTCTAGAAACATGTGAATAGGTAACTAAGAATCGATAGGCGCAAACAGGGCAAAATAAATAAATTCATGGAAACATTGAAATTTATGAAAAATAAGCCACTGTCGTTGTGGAAAATGGTAACTTTTTATATATACCTTAATAACTTACCAAAATTAGACTATTTAGTCTAAGGTAATCGTACCTAAACAATAATAATTGATCTAATAGGTTTCAAATGTAGTTTTCTTGAGTATGTTGAAAATAGTCATATAGGTTGATCACGTTCATAAGTGATTTGCCTTAAAACACTAGTTTAATTTTCACATAATACCTTACTACAAAATTATCATAATCACAGCACGTAATTTGCTGTTATTATTTTTACGTTAATTTCTAACCTGCCGTTTAATAAATTATTATTTTAGGTGAATTTCTCTAAGTTCACTTAAGAAGGGCAAGCGATTTCTAATTTTTACTATTCAACAGCTCATTTACTTACTACATAACAATTCACTATATACAGATTAAAAATCTCATATATCACATCTTTCATTCAAATACACCTAATTAAACACGTGGTTACTCAATTTGTGACTTACATAGAGAATTTCATAGTCTGTTATCGAAACCAAGCATAACTTATATTAACAGTTATTTATACATAATTGTTATAATGCACATGCCTTGTCATCAAACAAATTATTTATAAAAATGCAAAAAAGTTGATTTTGCACATTTAATTTGTCACTACTATAATAACTATATTTTATTTGGTGGAAGAACGTTATTTTTTTTGCTATTTAATACATTGTTAAAGAAATAATTAAAAAATAAAATAAAATACATTGGCTATGATTACCTTCTTATAATTAAACTTGGTAATTAATTACCAAGTTTCAGAAAGCAAAGATCAAACTTGTCCATAGACAAAAAGTTGTATTACAAATTGTGGTTATTACACGAAAATTTCAAGTTATAATTACAGTTCTTGCTGATTCCACATGAAAATGCTTTCTAATACTAGTCAATTTTACATACATACATTACATTACTTTAAATATATTAAAGTTTTAGGCCTCTTAAATTAAAATCTACAAAATAGCTTTATTGTACTCATTTTTCTAAACAAATTATTTTAAACTAGTTTTTCTAATAATTTCAAAACTTAATTAAATTTTGTTGAATATTGATAAATTATTATCATTTTACTATTACAAATAAAAGTTTAAAATGAACTAAATTGTTTTTAATTTGTATTACATAGATATTTAGAATATTTTTTGTCGATTCCAATTGAAGTACCTAAATAGTTTGCAACTTAGTTTTCATCAATGATTTTACATTTAATACTGGATACATTTATCTGGATTATTATTATTTATTATAAATTATATTCATTTGGTTGAATATAAAACTTGTCATGCTACAATAACTATAGTAGGTAGGTACTACTTAGGCATTCCGTCAAAATGTAATATTTTTTTTTATCAGACCTGTATATAAGGTTCTTAATTTACTTTACATGGTATTTTTCATTAGTGAGACATGCTCAACAATTTTATATTTTCGGGATCACATGTCAAAAATCAATTTGAGACAACTCTTAAAATATATTCATCCGTGTGATTTTGGCAGCTAATTACTACACACATATTTTAAAAATCTACGCATGCAAAATTGCAAACCTTTCATAATTATGAAAATACAAAAAACCAATTTACGGTCACCTACAGTTAAAAAATTATGTCCAATTCCATGTTAAATAATTGATTTAAATCACATTTTGATTTTTATATCACAGGTAACTCTTGCTCCAACCACGAAAAAAAACAAAGTTGTCGGAACAAAAAAACGTCGGAACGAAAACAAAATTTTTTGAAACATTGGAAGTTTTATAGTTTCTGGTTTTATTGGTAAAATAATAGTTTGTTATAATTTCTAGATAGAAAGCGCTTTGTCATCGCTCAGGTACTGCTTCTCTCGTTTCACAGGTAAGTTGCGAGGTGTACAGCTAAAAGCAGATTACAAAAAATGCCTCCAAAACACACAATATCACCAAAATTTATTGGCACTAATATTAAATTTTATTACTGATATAAATACTGATAGTGGGCAACGCTTATTGGAAAATCTCTTGTTAAATCTACGTATAAGTATATCTACGTTAAAATGTTACAAACATTAAATATGTTAGCATCAATAGAAGGTTATATTATTGTTAGCGTCAACTTATTTTGGGTTCTAAAAGTGAAAACTGCAAAACAACCGTATCACAGAGTCACGTACCACAACGCCCATATGACTTGATAACTTGCGATAGTAAAGTGTCTTAACGTAAGCAAACTATATGAATACGACACCAATTACGCTGTGACATTAACTGCACTTGAAAATTTATGAAATTAAAAAAGTTAATTTTTGGTCGTACCTAAATAAAACTCATTGAAACTGCAATCAGTTTCAAGTGTCTTTCAATAATAAAACGAAAAATCTATCTCGTAACTACTGGGTGAGTGGTGGCAATGGCAACAACCCTATAGGACTATAGATCCACCGTTTTGGTGCTAGACGAACCTAAAGCCGCCATTAAACAAACTCTAAAAGCTGTTCATACTAACTTCGTAAACTAAATCCGAAAATTAAGTAGGCCATCTTCACTGGACGTTATTTCCGT
Organism: Ennomos erosarius; assembly: GCA_963580505.1. NCBI lineage: Eukaryota > Metazoa > Arthropoda > Insecta > Lepidoptera > Geometridae > Ennomos > Ennomos erosarius. The sequence goes on from OY757002.1 coordinate 6,761,109, forward strand.
AGCCCATGCCAAAGATCGAAAGGATCACGAAGGCCAGACCGAGGAACACGGAGCCCAAAAGGTCTCCGAGTGCGGTGAGGTATGGAATCGCGGCATTGTCAGGGTCCTTCTTTCGCTTCCACATCAGATGAACTAGGATCCATGCGAGGTACAATAGAACCATCACCTGAAATTAATGATAATTGTTTAGCGTTGTGCGTTTTGAGGTGTAAGGAAAAGAAACTGACAACCGATTGGGAAGAAAGGTTCTCGAGCGGCGACCACCGAGTAAGCGTAGATCCCCCAATAGGTGGACCGACGATCTGGTGAAAGCCGTGGGGAGCCGATGGATGCAGAAGGCGAGTAGCCGCTTAAAGTGGCGCTTTCTGGGGAGGCCTATATTCATCAGTCTTCAGGCTGTTAATGATGATGAAGGAAAAGTTGGCACCTGTCGTGCTATTCTTGTGATTAAAAGTAAAGTTATTCTCACCTGCAGCAAAGCGCACATAAGATAGGTGATGCCGAAAGGCACCTGGATGGTGACCGCGCCCTGGTACACGAAGTCAGCTACCACCATGAAGATGATCTGTCCGAAGACGGCCAGCATCAGCAGCATGCGGGCCACTTTAGCGGCAGGTGCTGGATGAAAAATAGAAATTAAAATTAATATCCATACATTTTAAAAAGATATTCGGTAAGCATTCAAAAAATAAGTCGAAGTCGAGTTCGTAGTTGCAGTTCGAGTCGAGGTTGAAGTCGAAGTCAAAGTTATTTTTAGCATTTTTGTTATTCAGAATCAGAATACCTACTAAAAAAAGTTGTTAAATTAATGTGTGTAGGTAGGTAAGTAAGTTGGCTGATTTCGGTAAGCTTTTAAGGATAAGTCAAAGTCGAAGTCAAAGTGGCAGTCGAAGTCGAAGTTGAAGTCGCAGTGAAAGTTTTTAATAAAATGTTATTTTAAGCACTTTTATAAGCCAGAATCAGATTACTAAAAACTCTTACATTGTGTTTGTGTGCTTAATTTATCAATTGCATTTTTTAAGTTTGTCGAATTGTTTTGTCTAGTTGGCAACACTGGCTGGTGCGTGATTGGACGAGCAAGTGAGTCAGGCGGTTGAGCAGAAAAATGGATCTTCTTTAGTTCATTCTTTGGCTTGCCAGTGACTAAAACAGAAGATTTCATCCGAATATACTCACTTCCATAGAACAGAGTCTTCCACGGCCACTCCAAGATTTTGGTGTTCTCTGGCAGCACCCCAGGTATGGCTGTCTGGTGGAGGTGTGTGGCCATCCTCGAGGACTGCACGCAGACGAGATTGCCTCCGATGCCGTTGACGATGGGCTGGAAGACCTCGTAGCCTCGGTAGTGGTCGACTGCTTGGTCGAGGACTATACCGCCGATACTAAAAGTAGAGGAAAAGGTTTTTAGGTTAGTTAGAATAGAAATTCATTGAGATCTGGTGACACTAGAGCCCGTTTTGCAGAATCGAATGTTGAGAACCTCTGTGGTGTGCTGATTGAGCAGCTCATATCCACATGAGAACTAAGGTGACCGATAAAGCTCTTAAAATTAGTAAGTTGAAATGACAATAGACAGGCCATATCGCTCGCAGAACTGACAACCGATGGGGGAAAGGGTTCACAAGTGGCGAACACGAACCGGAAGACGCCGATGGACATCCATCGATCTTTGAGCCGATCAAAGTGATATATGGGGGAGGCATATGTTCAGCTGTGGACGTCTTCAGGCTATTGAGGATGTTGGTTAAAGTATAGATTAGATACCCAATAGACAAGTTAAAACCATAGAGCTACAGCTTGGTGTCGTTTCTTACCCACTAATAAACAGCGCTGAGATGACAGGAGTCCAGCCACTGGTGAGGACCTTCTTTGTATACCTGTTCCTCCAGACCACGAACACCCACATTGGCAGTAGACTGTAGTACACGCAGATCAGGACTATTGGCTGCCATAGTGATATCTCTGTAGGGAAACAGTCTAGGATTAACGCGCCGCTTCGAATACCTTTAATTTGCATAATAATAGACGACAAATCATCAAGTCTGAAGACGTCCACTACTGAACACAGGCCTCCCCATAAAACCACGAGAAGAGATGGGGTGGTCCTATTCTCACACCGCGCCTGGACTACACGGCATTAAAAATTATCCTTTTAAAAAAGGGCCATAGAATTGATATCATGGTCGAGGTTAACCCGAATTCAATCACCTTAAGTATTAGCCTACACTACACACCAACCAGCAAATTGCATCGTGTGGAAGCGTTTGGTGCCTCCCATCCAGCAGATTGAGGCGACAAATTGAATGTTGGATTGCATGGTGCGTAGACTGAGTATACAACCAAAGTAGAGGTCTGCGCACAAATTTTTTCGGCTATTTCAATATTTTTATTTTATATTTTTTCAGTTCTTTTTTTAAAGTAATTTGAAGTTTGTTCCTTGAATTAAGGTTTTTTGAACTTTGAACAGGTAATTACGATTGAAATCTATATTTGCACTGCACGTGTCTAATCATAATAAACTGAGATACAGATTTGCAATGATTAATTGGTTAAATTAAAGTGTAACAAAAGGCGTTGATTAGATTATCAAAAGATTTTCGCAATTAGTTCTCCATCGATCAGTCTTTTCCAATAATTCAGTTTATTTATACACTCACCAGCTCAACGATTACATCTTGATGGATTTGACAGTTTCAATTAATACCTATAAGTATAATTGCTATGCTCGGTATTTCCTTGCGAGATAAGGTCCGAAATGAGAAGATCCGCATGAGAACTAAAATCACCGATATAGCAGAATTAGCCAGTTAAAGTGGCAGTGGGCGGGCCACATCTCTTGTAGAACTGACAACTGATGGAGAGGAAAGGTTCTCGAGTGGCGACCATGAACCGGAAGACAGCGTAGGCCTAGCACCACTAGGTGGACCGACGACCTGGTCAGAACCGCGGGGAGCCGATGGATGCAACAGGCAAGCAGCCGCTCAGTGGCGCTCTGGGGGACGCCTATGTTCAGAAGTGGGCGTCTTTAGGCTGATAATGATGGTGAATATGATTGTATGATATGTATACGCGAGTCCGCTATCTCGATCGCGTATTGCCACATTTTCGATGTACATTTCGCCCCTCTTTCCTGTTTCCGTCCCATCCATTCATCTTTTCCCCCAATCTTTTTCCCTTTCTCTTCTCTTTTCCCGTGAATAGGGTTAGGTTAGGACGTACAACTAACCCGTACGAATCCAGGGCGGGTCAGCTAGTCCTATATAAGCATCTTTCCACTTGGCTGTTGCACCGCAGCCGTGACGATCCATAATCGGATTACTAGATTACCGGATTAAGGTTATTATGATTACTTCATCACAATAATCACATTGACGTTATTGTTTATCATTGATCAGTAATTGGGTAATTACCTTCAATCGATTAAATATTGATACAAAATTTAAAAATAAACCAAAGTGCGTGATTCCAAAAGATTGTGAAATTATATTTAATCTACGTTTTTATCTACAATTAATTATAAAATGTAAAGTAAGATTAGAATAATTAAGGATCAAGTAATGCAATAGGGAAAAACATGACGAAAATATGACTTATTTGCGCTTACTCTACGCGTGAATGTGAAATGTGCTGCCATGAGCTATTATACTCGGCCAAATGCGAGTCGGAATCGCGAGCGACGGATTCCGTACCATTATCTATAAAAACGAGCAAAAAATCATGTTTGGTGTATGGGAGCCCCCTAAAATACTCTTCTCTCGAGAAAGCGTTTGATATCTGTGGTATCTACCAAATCATAGCTGAGTTCAAAACCAAAATACTACTACAAACAAATTACAAAGTTACTTTTACAATATCTACTAATCGTTATATGAAACTCACCACAAGAGTCACCGTCCGCTCTCGGTCCTTTCACATTGAAACATACAAAATTTATATTTTTATTTGGGAATTTATATAAATACTCTAAATATAACTTTTAGTAGTACTTATACTAGTAAAAAATGGCACAAATGTCGTGACTTTATTAACATGTGTATGCTCCTATTATTCGATTGAATTTATTTTTTTAGTTGGCAAGTAGCAACACCACAGAGCTATGAAACAAATGACGCTTCGCCTATATATAGAGACGGAATTAATCATATTATTGCTGCCGAACTTCAAAAAAAACCAAAGGCTAATAGTAACTATTTTGCTAGTTTTCGATCACTAAATTATGTTTACGACCACTTTTTCGCTAGTTTCCTACCACTATAAATTGAAAGACGTAGGTGCCTGACTGCCTGTGGTAAATAAATGATAGAAACAATGATCAGAAAGGCTTCTTTAGATCCTCTGTCTTGTATTTTCATGAATTCTCCAGCTTTGAGGCACTTACTCATATAAAAAAGCATGATCTTTTTTCTTACTGAGACCGCCAAAAATTATTTTAGGATATGGCTGAAAATTCAGCTATAACAAAAAAAATATTGGCTAACGTAGTTTATAAACAGGATTAGTTTTCGACCACGAGCGATTTTGGGTATCTGTAGTTTTTATACCAGATGGTGGATAAACGTGGTCGAAAACTGGCAGTTAAAATGTATGTGCTTTTAAGCTTCAAAGCTTTAAAATAGAATTGGGGATTTCTCGTATAATAATTGTTACAAAACTGAACCTATTTGGACATAAGATGTGTTCACCACAAGCTTTTTATTTTTTGTATTTTTTCATCAAATGTACATTAAACGGTGGGATATAGGAAGTGGTCGCAAAACCGGCGAACTTACCCTATGGCAGAAGTACCGATAGTGATGTAATGCGTTGGTTAACCTTATAATTATCGATACATCGATAGTTTCTATTATGCCATCCGGAAATTTGTTACAATAAGTTTTAAATGTTTTCAATTTATTTTGTGGTTAGATTGACTTCTACTAATTAAACTTTTAATATCTTTTATGTTTATTAGGTTTCCTACAGATCCTAATATAAAAGATAAATAGATATTCGCAACTGGACAGTGCAATTGGTTTCCTCAAAAACATGATACGGTTTGCTCTCAGCATTTTGAAGCTGAATGTTTTATGAAAATGTCTAACCATATACGTTTATATTTTGACGCTATTCCTACATTGAAACTCTATCCTATTTTTAACGAGGTACTCTAATTTCTCCCCACTAGGTGGACCGATGACCTGGTGAAAACCGCGGGGAGCCGATGGATGCAGGAGGCGTTCAAAGTGGCGCTTTCTGGGGGAGGCTTATGTTCAGCTGTGGACATCTACGGGCTGATGATGATGACTATAATTTCTCTTATCCGCATTTATTATTTGATGAGGACATTATAATGATGTGGCGTGCTCGCCCATGAAAGAGTTTTCATGTAGCCTCCATGGAGCTATTAAAAAAAGAAGGAGGGAATCCCGTCTGATCCCGAACTGAAGCTCCCTTAGCAAGCCGGAATGCTTCGTACGTACGAGCGGAACACGCACACGCTCACATCATATGCAGCCGGTCGCCCTACTTTCAGCTGACACACATATGTAATATGTCCGCCATTTTGGGCTTCAGTTCGATGTCAATCAAAACTCAATCCTTCTTTTTTTTATTTCATCCATGGTAGCCTCATAGAAAACCATTGCTCTTGGTTGCTAAAGACAACTGATCTCGTTGATTCTACGTAAGAATCTACGTCTTAGTCGATATTGAATGAAAAACTTCACTTGCTTTTTATTTTGTAAACAGCTGTAAATTAAAATATACATCGCATGGTGAGCTGTAAAATTACCTTTATTTGCTGCCAAACTAAGGACCTCCTTCTATTAAATAAGTGTTTACCTACAACACCTCAATGATACTCAATATTATTATTATTTTTCCTAAAAATTCATCTGAAAATTGTATTTTCAGATGAATTCTATCAAAAAGAAACATGACGCAACAATACTGATGAATCATCAGCAAAACGCTATACTTACACACATTACATTTGCCATAAAATAGGTGAGGTGGACTGTATATCCGTGACGCGAACATGACGTACCTACCAATACCAATACATTCAATTTTATTTATTTTAGATTTATACCGGTATGTTTATCGGCTGGCCATTGTCGACCCAGAATAGAGTATAATAGAATAAAATAACACTATTACACATAGAAATACGCACAAAAGGCACAAAAGATATAGGTAGGTACTGAAGTGTACCTAATGATACAATCAGGTAAGAGGTACCTTACCGCGTACTTAACTCATATCAAACTATCGATAAAAATATATCGACTCAACCCACAGCACGTTTTGCTGACAGCAGTGGCACTAATGACAAGACAATTGCTATATATGTCATCTGCGCAGGTAAACCATAGAGGTTTCATTGTAATACCTGACACGCTTGAATTGTATGAGAAGTGTCGAAAAGGCGCCTCTATGTAGAGGGGAAGCGTTTTTTTTTGCTCTGTGAGCAACACTAACCCTTGGTTTATACTACGTTAGTCAAACTCATGTTAACATAATTTACCAAATATAATAGGGACTGTTCGCTTATTGGTGAAAGACAGCCGATGATCTACAAGCAACCAATGGGCGCTCAGTATCTTAAAGTTGAACTACAGGTTACTGGCGCATGATTGCACGAGAGGGTAAGTCTTAGGGCGGGTTGCGTCAGCTTACTTTAACTGCTAACTGTAACCGCTCACGCTTCGCGGGCGGGCTATGTCAAATATTTGTCACAGTACCTTTAACTGTGATTATGGTGCAACTATGGTGGTCGAATCAGAAATGAAGTGATCTGACAGAGAACCAAGGTCACCAGCATAGCCCACCGAATTAGCAAACTGAAGTGGCAGTGGGCTGGCCATATCTGCCGAAGAACCGACAACCGTTGGGGAATATGTGTTCTTGAATGGAGACCGCAACTTGGCAAACGTAGTGTAGGACGCCCACCGACTAGGTGGAGCGACGACTTGCGCCGAGTAATTGGATGAGAAGAGCCGAAGATCGGGCTCAATGGCGTACCTTGGGAGAGGCCTATGTCCGGCAGTGGACTATTACGAGCTGATGATGATAATGATGATGATGATGGTGCAACTCAGCCTTAGAGGACTTAATGCAATCACTCACGTATCTGCTCGTACATGTACTGCGCAGTGACAGCAAGCACGGTGTTGCTGACGATGTCACCAATAGAGGCCGCCAGCGGAGTAGCCACATTGTCCGGGTTCACCTTGAACTTGTGGGAACCATAGATCACCATCACCATTACAAAATCTGGGGAATAAAGAGAAAGAATTAAAATCAGTTTTTTCTTCTAACACTACTTACTATCTGGGTTATTACGTAAACTATCACACTTTTATAGCAAGTATTTCAACGGCACATACTCGTGAAGTTCTGCTATTCTATTTTAATTTTACAATGTCTATAGATAACGAACTATATGCACATAAATTGCATAGCTATTTTCTACACCAAACGCATACAAATTAGGAGTTTCAACGGTTGCAATCGAGCTACTTAATATAGTAAGTATAGGTAAAATAGATAGCTTATACGACTAGCCTACACGAGATAGAATGATTTGGTTGGAACAACCATTATTAATTCGTATAAACAAATATAAACGACCAACGATCACATACATAGATCCTGGACCCTAAAAGATTTCCCTGTATCTAGGGACCCAGGAACTACGAGGACTATGGTCCCACAACACCCAGACACAGAACAAGTATTTGCGCTTTTCTTTTCCTGTGCACAAATTACTTGTCCTGTCGCGGGAATCGAACGCGCCACCTCCGGGTTATGAGCCGACCTGCTCAACCACCAAACCACAGAGTCTGTCAAACAATCCTTCTAAATTCTATTCGGATTTACAAGCACTTTTGCATCACATCTACACATTACACAAGCCTAAACTACTAAAAAAAAAACAAGTATATGTATGTATTTACCGAGTACGAAACACGTTGTTGTGGCGGTGAAGACCGCTGAGGCGACCAGTAGAAGCACGTACGGCGCGTGGAGTTGCCGATCGGTTATAGTGTTAACTACAATCGCGAATATCGATACCACAGTCGCTGCCACTATTGCTTGTACCTGTTGAAAAGTATAAGAATCCTGAACTTCTCAATTGACATCAGGGTTCTATGCACTTAAAGAATAGACGGCTATTGTTTGACCACATCACAAGACAATTCAGGATAAATTAATAAATGGTAGCGTTCATATCGAAGCTCGACCACATATTACTGAATATGTTGCTCGACTACTCGGCTCGACCGCAGAGGTCAGTATGATCACAGAAGACTTAATAATATAGTCAGATGATCACAGAACAATAAATAATACTGTCAGTGTGACCGAATAGGACTTAATAATACTGTCAGTATGATCACACAATGTTTAACAATACAGTCAGTATGATCACACAATGTTTAACAATACAGTCAGTATGATCACACAATGTTTAACAATACAGTCAGTATGATCACAGAAAACTTAATAACATAGTCAGATGATCACAAAAGACTTAATAGAAAGAGACAAGATAAAGAAGAAACACTAACCTGGACTAATGATATGTTCCCTACGACCATTGATATTACTTCTCGAGTCGACTCCATGTTACCCAGGTTGGCTTGCGTGGACAGACGGGACGCTAAGCACATGTCCAAATTCCCTGAAAACAAGGAAACATACCGTTAACTCTATGTAAAATAGGTCAAATCCAAATATTTTGAATTTGTTGAACTGCTCAGGCTTACTCGGCGAGGCGAAAGAATAAAATGATTTAAATTTAGGGTAAAGGTAAACGAGGCGACTTGTGAACGCAGAAATGCAAGTTGTGAATAAATCTTTCAAAATCTCATCCAATAGGCATGATGACTAATTTTTTTTTTGAATAAATTAATTATAATCCTCAGAAGATAAACATTTGTGAACACAAACATTAAATATCTCAAAAAATGACCAAGTTACCAGCATTTTAAAAACCGGAATAGAAAGAGATAGCTCAAACGGCCAGTGACGTCAGAGGAAGGTCGTTATAGTACCTCATTACTAAGCTGTGGTAGCTTTTCATGCAATTTCTTTGGCATGTGACGTCACGAGTTGATTTTTCATAGTAACTGTGGGGGCGCTCTGTTTCGCGACAAAGGACAGCAGATGCCTCCTGTAGAAATTTTAAAAGCTTATTACTCCGTGATTTATTTACCGATTTTGCTTACTTTTTCAATTATTGCATTCATTTTTAATGTTATTTATGAAAGTAGTATTTAATTGTTCATTTTTAATAGTAGTCATCATGCCTATTCTCCAAAACTGCATTTGTACTCTACGTGAGTTAAGACTATGTGAGATAACATTATAAAGTCTCATTTGTCCAGTAATTTTACTAGCTATAGTGCCCTTCAAACCGGAACACAGTAGTTCTTGCACACTAGGTACTGCTTGGCGGCAGAATAACTGGCAAAGCGGTGGTCTTAACCAAGACGATCTTTGCAGAAAAGTCCTACCACCTAGTGTGTGCAATTTTAGGACCGAATTCGCTGTACAATTCAATTTATTTTTCGTTCTCTTTTCACATTCTAACATTCCTAAAATCGGGTGAAAGTTATGGTTTTCTTACGATCATGGTATTACTTTAAAGTAGCTTCACTTTACGCATGCCGTCTACGTAGGTAAGTATTATTTTTTATCTGACCGTACATTTCCTAACACCGCAAATACCTTGGAATAACATAGATTAGATTAATTTCATATCTACTAATGATTAACGGTTATATTTATTACCAAAGTAGTGTGATTGATTGCTACTTGATAATTAATAATTGTACCTAAATTTAGATTGACGTCACAATTCGTGTAACAAGTTACTCGTGTCCCATTGTAGTAAAACCCTATAGGTTACTACAATAATAAATACTACTACATAGAAAAGAGAAACAATGGCGATTTGTAAAGCACAACCTATGTAAAAATTTAAGATGAATATTAGGACTACGGTAGGTATTAAGCAACCGTTATTTATTTACTTACTTAATTCTTTATTGCACTAAAAGTACAAAAGGAGGACTTAATGCTAAAGCATTTTCTACCCGTCATCCCACACAACACAAAGTATGAAGAAGAGGGATATTACATGATGAACCTTTGTTAGGATGCAAGAGGAAAACTAAGTACCCCATCTCTTCCAGGTCCGTAAGAGCCAAGGGAATTATCCAGGGAATGCACAGATCCGCAAGAGAACTCAAGCCACCGATATAGCTCTTAGAATTAGCAAGTTGAAATAGCAATGGGCGGGCCACATCGCTCGCAGAACAGTCAACCGATGGGGAAGAAAAGTTCTCGAGTGGCACTGGACGCACCATAGGCCAGCTCCCCGGCTACGTCCCAGTTAAACCCGCGGGTAGTCGATGCATGCAGGAGCCAAGCAGCCACTTAACGTAGCGCTTTATGGGGAAGGCTGTTCAGCAGTGAACGTCTTCTGGCTGATGATGATGGTACAACAGCATTCTCTTCAATCAGCAATAATTTACTGCAATTACCAAGACTCCTGAAGCATGGTGGTTATGGCGACTTCTAACTTAACGTAACTAAATGATAAGTGTCCAAAATGCTGTTTCACGGGGGATGATGATGACATTATTATACAACCGTATTAAATTTTTTTTAATAATAACAATGTTAGGTTTTTTATAATATTTTTGTAATTTTATTTTTATACTTTTTATACTTCTTGTATTATAAAAAACATAGATTTAGGAAAAATAAATAATAGACTTAATAATAACAACACCTAACGATAACCACATAGATCCTACTAAGATTCCTTGTCGCCTAGAGCCCACGAAACTACAAGGACCATGGTTCCACAATAGCCAGACATACAATAAGTATCAGCGTTTTTTTTTGTGCACAAATACTTGTGCGGAAATCGAACCCGCTATAAGTAAGTATTATACGGACAGAAAGGATAAACGTCAGTTAGTTTATTACCCTTTAAAGTGAGCATTGTCTCATTGAAAAGATAATGTCGATAGACTCTTGAAGTAAAACGACACTTCGTTCCGTTGCAATTTAAAGACAATACATTTGTATTATCTTGTAATTAGATACACATTACACACGTCAGGGAAAATACCTTGGAATAAAGACGACTAGTACAGGTTTGTTGCATAAAATAAATAAATGGTTAAGTAAATTATAGTTGAAATTGAAAAAGAGCGACAAACGTCATAAGTCTGAGTTTTTTACTAAAACCCGCGATAATATAATACCTACAGTATGTACAGATGCCTCATTCCATACAACGGAATAACGCGGGCTATTTTACGTATTATTTTATTTCAGCATAACGCAACAAGCGACATTTATTGCATGTTGGCGAAGTATTGGGCCAAATAAATACACTAGACACTAACTAGTAACTCTCTTGACACGATCACTATATTTTTTTCAAGTTCGGGCTATTTTTCGTTTGTACCTTTTGGGACCCCATGCTAAAACTCTGTTTTTGATGTCCATAAGCGGCGTTGACCACGTACCATCAGGTGCCGCCACCTGCTTGTTTGGCATTTAGGTACTCATAAAATATTATGTAGGTAAATTAACTATTCTAGTCATCATTAACAGCCAGAAAACGTCCACTGCTGAACATAGGCCTCCCCGAGCGGCTGCTCGCCTCCTGCATCCATCGGCTCCCCGCGGCTTTCACCAGCTCGTCGGTCCACCTAGTGGGGGGCGTCTTCCAGTTCGTGATCGCCACTCGAGAACCTTTCTTCCCCATCGGTTGTCAGTAGTACGAGCGATGTGGCCTGCCCATTGCCATTTCAACTTGCTAATCCTAAGAGCTACATCAGTCATCGGTCAAAGAAACAATGAAGTTTAGAAAACCCAAAAATCTTTTTCTAACTTTAAAAAAAAACTTTTGTCAACCAAATAAAACTTCACCATGATCATTTCTTTTCTGAGCCATACTTATAATTTTATGAAAATGACAATAAGACCCAGCCAGCCAAAGTAATATCCAGTAGCGATGGTAATTAATGCGATATTGGGTAAATTTCATAAACATGCTAATTCACGAGTCTTAGCATGCTAATTGCTATTGCTATGCTATTTGCTAAAATGAAATGAAAACTAAAAATAAAATAAAATATGAAATGAAAAATGAAATGACAATTTATATGAAAAATTAAATGTAAAATTAAATAAAACATAAATTAAAAATGAAATTAAACTTTATATTAAAAAATTAATTTTGAAATCAACCAACTGAATTGAAATGAAATTTCATATTTCATAGGATTTCGCAACTACATTTCATTTGCTAAATGCTAAAAGAGATTTCGCATGCTAAAAATTAATGCGAATGCTAATTAATCCATCACTAATATCCAGGGAATGGGTAGCAATATTGTTTTCATTAATCTACTGCAATCGCCAAGGCGCCTGCCATGCACGGTGGCTATGGGACACACTCCCGTTTTGACGGGCCCGATAGCTCAGTTGGTAGTATCCCTGCCTTCTGAACTGAGGGCCGTGGGTTCGATTCCTACCCGGGACAAACATTTGTGTGATGAACATAGATGTTTGTTCTGCGTCTGGGTGTTATATTATATTCTATGTATGTATTTACAAACAAAAAAGTATATAAGTATTGTATCAGTTATCTGGTTCCCATAATACAAGCTATGCTTAGTTTGGGGCTAGATAGCGCTGTGTGAGCGTATTTTTATTTTATTTTTTAAACGTCCAATGTGGCGTTTTATGGAGATATGTTCAGCAGTGGACGTTTCGGGCTGTTGATGTGTCTAATGCTGATGTAATGAAAACTCTTGTACAGCTCCCAAACTACTCAGAAATCTCTAAGATAGTTGCTTATTACCAACTAGAAATTTCTATCGATCCCCCATTAGTTTACGTCCTGTGTAAAGGTCTATTCAGAGAGCTCCACCCACTGTAGCCGAATGGGTACGCGATAATCCGCCTGTTCACATACAAGCGGATAACGCTTTGGGTAGCGGAGCAAGAACGGAACTTTTTCACCCAGGGCCCGATTCAAAAATCAGCAATTCTCACACCATTGTAACGTAATTTTGTTAACTGAATCATCCCCCAGCGGCCGGGCGCCCGTACCGGACATGACCGCGGCAGTTTTCGCGTACCTACTACGTAGGCGGTAAAAGTTCCGCCCTAGCCGGCGAACACTGTGCGGGATGCCGCGCGGCATATACCGCCACCGCGGGCGGTACAGAATTACTATTTGAATAGGCCTTTAAAATATGCTAATAACGCCCTGATAAAAAAAAAACAAAACAGTGTCTCAAAATTGCTCCTACGTCATAATTAGAACGATAATAAAAATTAAAAATATCCTGTCCTGATAGTAACACTTATTTGCGTCAATGATAAGCACCGGAAATAGTATGTATAAATAATTACAACTATTAATTATATCGTTTACTAATTAATTTACTTATGTCACCTTATCAATTAATCATTTACGTAAATCAGATATTACATTAGATACTGTTGATCGGGTATAGGTAATCGCAAGATGTCATTCTGAAATTTAGTAAAGATTTAGTAAGTAGTAATTAGGTGTTATGAGATTTAGGTTCTAACGAAAAGGTCAATTAGATTCACTTAAACAATTTGAAATCAAACTATTTAAATGTTTTAGTATTTTAAAACCGCAATTTGTAAAATTTTAGTATGTACATTCTAGTAATTAGTTACCTACTTACCTACCTATATTGTTCTTTGAATATTAATGGGAAATGCGCATACAAAATAGTTTTCTTTTTAGCACCTGATAATCGTTTTTGTTTCTTATGTAAATATAAATAGTAGGTACTAATGGGGTTTATATATTTTATTTCTTATAATTATAAAACCATTTCGAGAAATAGGCTTAGCTATAGTTGAAACCACTTATGTCTTAAAAATCTAAAATGGCTATGGATTATTAGTATTGCAAGATATGGAGAGATTGTAGACAGTTATACTCGGAGTAACCTTGCGAGACAAGATCCGAAATGAGAAGATCCGCAAGAGAACTGACAAGAAGAATTGGCAAGCTAAAGTGGCAGTGGGTGGGCACCATCGCTCGTAGAACTGAAATCCGATGGGGAAAAAAGTTTCTTGAGTGGCAACTACGAACCGGAAAATCGTTGGCCGGCCTCCCACTAGGTGGACCGAAGACCTGGTCAGAACCGCGGCGATCCGATGGATGCAGAAGGCGAGCAGACGTTCAAGGTGGCGCTCTCGTGGGGAGGCCTATGTTCAGCAGTAGACGTCTTCAAGCTGTTGATGATAAATCTTATACTAAACTGATATCCTCCTGATCCTGGTCATAAAGTCTCATTTGTCCAGTAATTTCACTAGCTACAATGACCTTCAAACTGGAACATAGTAGAGTTTGCACACTAATGCTTGACGGCAGAAGCCGACTGGCGAAGCCGTAGCCAATCCTATGGAGAAATTTGGAGAAAACTCCTGCCACCTAGTATAATGTAAATGGTGATAAACGTTCAAAACGAACCGTTCAAGTATTTCAAAGCCATTATAAATGGTGACACACTCATTCGCTTCCCGTCTTCAATGCAATGTTTTTGCGATACGAATCTGTCATTTCCTTCAATCGCAGCAATCATGAGCAATTACTATTACGATTGTAATGTAAGCACAAAACATGACCGTGCCGTGTGATCTTGTAAGCATGTAGTCTATACTCTGCAGCTGTTGGGTACATTAGTCGCTGGAGGCGAAATATATAGAAGCTACCTGACGACCATTATCTGTCTGTAGATCTGTGTGTCTGAGTCTCTAACACTGGAATTCATAGTTAAGGCCCCCGCCTTCAAGGCGGGGGCTCCTCTAGAGGATGAATCAGGCGCTGCGCGGCAAATTCTAGCTTTATGCATTTCATAAACAAAAACAGCCCCCAATCTGGCATGATCGCAGGCTGGATGCTGATTGTCCGAATTTCGTCAACCAAACGGTTTCCTTGCTTTCAAATCATGTTATTTTATTATTTTTGAAGTGTCGTGATATTTAAAATACGAATAAGGTATATAGATAGGTACCGTTTCTTCAGCATTTACAAGCTAAAATAATATATTTAACACAAAATAGGCACACAAAATATACAAAAATAATATTTCTTTTAACATTTTTGCGAGTGAGTGACGGGTGACATTTTGGCGCGACTTTTGAACTATCAGTTCAAAAGTCGCGACTGACAATGACACTTGACAGATTTTTCAAAGACTACTTGAAATCGTAGAGTATTTAATTAAAATGCTTTGCAGTTAGGGGTTTCTCTGGCGATTGTTTATGAAAGTGAAAGAAGAATGATTCAGCATTTCATCTCTAGGTAAAAGTGGAATGATAGATTTTGGGGGTTTGTTCAACTTTTGTTTATGAATACCACTGTACGAACGGTCGTCTATTGCGACGCGTAGAGGGAACAAACACACAGTACAAACCATCGCATGTTTATTAGTGAAGTGTGATTAGCGTATGGCCTATTCAAACCAATCAACAGAGTATTTTTAACGTAAAAGAAACTTATATGCTTGACGTACATTAAAATTAATATAAAAAATAAATAAATAATAAATATGTGTGGACATTTCACACAGCGCCATCTAGCCCCAAACTAAGCATAGCTTGTACTATGGGAACCAGATAACTGATACAATACTTATATACTTTTTTTTGTTTGTAAATAAATACACAGAATACAATATAACACCCAGACGCAGCACAAACATCTATGTTCATCACACAAATGTTTGCCCTGGGTAGGAATCGAACCCACAGCCCTCAGTTCAGAAGGCAGGGATACTACCAACTGAGCTATCGGGCCCGTCAATATGTTTACATTAGTTCGAAAAAAAAAAAGAGCAATCGTACTTAAAATTCAACTCATTCATCTAATCGTTTAGTAAACCAACATAATTTTACGTTTGAATAAAAAACGTAAAATGATGTTGGTTTACCACTCTATCACAATATTTGTCTTTGCAAGTAGAAAACCGTGTTCTGTTTGGATGACAAGGCGTTTAGTACTAAACACGCATTTCCGCGGCATCGTTGAATTACATACGAGATGTACAAGCCATTAGCATTGGGTTTGAATACATAAAGAAGAATCACGCATAACATTTTAGGGCTAAACTACATAGTTTCTAAGATTTATATTTTATTCCACTTCAGTAATTTTTGGTGGCGTCCGGCGTTCTGGGGCTTATTTCATAAAAAAATATTTGTCTAATATAATATAAGTGTCAGAATTATAATAGGCATTATGATTAAAATTTGTTTTTTGCAATAATTAATAATATTCCTCAAAAGATATACATTTGTGAAAACAAAAATAAAATATCTAAAAAAATGACAAGGTTACAAGCATTTTAAAAACCGGAATAGAAAGAGATAAACTCTTTTTTAACCGTTTGCCTCAAGGATAGCTCAAACGGCCAGTGACGTCAGAGCAAGGTCGTTCATAGTACCTCATTACTAAGCTGTGCTACCACATACTTTATATACAATCTCTTTGGCATGTGACGTCACAAGTTGATTTTTCATAGTAACTGAGGAGACGCTCTGTTTCGCGAGAAAGGGACAGGAGATGCCCCCTACAGAAACTTTAAAAGCTTATTACTCCGTGATTCATTTACCGATTTTACTTATTTTTTCAATTATTGCATTCATTTTTAATCTTTTATGAAAGTAATATTTACTTGTTCATTTTTAATAGTAGTCATCATGAATAAACGTAACCTACCGCTACTGGGAATAGGCCGGTGCATTTTGAACTGTCTGTTACCTACTCTATTGGTCATCGCGGTTAGTATAGAGTCCAAGAGGTTTTTTGTAGTAGGTAATGTCGCTAGTATTTATTATATTATAGTAATTAGTCAAAATAATAAAGGCACTATGTACGAAAAAATGTAAGACATGTTGCATAAATATAATTTTTTTCTTAAATTTTATACTGAGCCGACTGCAATTCAATAAAAAAAATTGCTTCTGTTCAGCAATGGATTTCTTCAGGCTGATGATCATGATGATGATGATGATGAGAGATATGGCTATTCTTACCTTTCAATCCAGATAGTGATGGCACAAGGACGAATATAGCAGATATATTGACGAACACATCCCAGTCCTGAAATAGATGAAAAGAGAATTACTAAGTATATACCTTATTATATTTCCCGCGATTTCATCCAAAATTTCCTCATTTACACAATATTCCCGGATAAAATTCCCATCTTCAAGGCCAGACCGAATAGATAAGATACCTTCTAGACTTACGTAATCCATATTTTGCTACTCCGCCGCTTACCATTAGCTAAATAGGCATGATGATTAATAATATTTTTTTTGCATAAATTAAAAATATTCCTCAAAAGATAAACATTTGTAAAACAAAAATAAAATATCTCAAAAAACGAGAAAGTTACAAGCATTTTAAAAACCGGAATAGAAAGAGATAGCCCAAACGGCCAGTGGCGTCAGAGCAATGTCGTCATAATACCTCATTACTAAGCTGTGGTAGCTTTTCATCCCAGATAATATAATACCTACAGTACAGATGCCTCATCCCATACAACGGAATAACGCGGGCTATTTTACGAATTATTTTATTTCAGCATAACGCAAGATTATCAAGCGACATTTATGGCGTGTTGGCGAAGTATTGGGTCAAATGAATATGCTGGACACTAACTAGTAACTCTTTAGACATGATTACTACATTTTTTTCAAGTTCGGGCTATTTTTCGATTGTACCTGATGGGACCCCATGCTTTTCATACAATCTCTTTGGCATGCGAGTTGGTGGGCAAATGTATATATATATATATATAACACCCAACGATCACATACATAATCCTGGACCCTAACTAGGATTCCCTGTATCTAGGGACCCAGGAACTACGAGGACCATGGTCCCACAACACCCAGACACAGAACAAGTAATTGCGCTTTTTTTTTATCTATGCACAAATATTTGTCCTGTCGCGGGAATCGAACCCGCCGCCTCCGGGTTACGAGCCGACCTGTTCAACCACCACACCACGGAGGCTGTCATCTATTAAAGCTAAAAATACG
This sequence comes from Ennomos erosarius, assembly GCA_963580505.1. Lineage (NCBI taxonomy): Eukaryota > Metazoa > Arthropoda > Insecta > Lepidoptera > Geometridae > Ennomos > Ennomos erosarius. The sequence goes on from OY757002.1 coordinate 6,779,223, forward strand.
GTGTTCACGTTGGCTGTTATTATAAACCATATTGGCTGTGTGGTCCCGGTATGAGAAGGACCATCCCATATCTTCCCGTCGGTCGGCTGTAAGGGCTCAGCATTTTCCTTGGGACATTAAAATCTGCGATCATCAAGGCACCTGCCAAGCGATGGCGGTTATGGCAAACCCCTATAAGACAAGCGTCCAAGTGGTTTTGTATGGGGGAGGCCTATGTTTAGCTGTAGACGTGCTGAAGACGACCACTGCTGAACAAGTGATCATAGGTCTCCCCCAGAGAGCAGCACTTTGAACGGCTGCTCGCCTCCTGCATCCATCGGCTCCTCGCGGCTTTCACGAGATCGTCGGCCTACCTAAGCCGTCACATAAAACTCGTTAAATAGATGAATTATCACAGGAATGTTGTTTTGTCTAGTGAAACCGTTTTTGACCTTAAAATAGCACGTTAAATTATATTAAGAAATCTATTTGAACGATTGCATATTTTCAGTTTCAAAACGATGACCGTGAATTTGATATAGCGACCACAAACGGAAACACTGTATTAATAAATAGATGAAACAAAAAGCAAACGGCTAAGTTGCGAGTATAACTTGCACCCTGAGGGTTCCGGTAAATTCTAAAACCTTCCGACTGTCCCGAGTGTAGCTTACAGCATCAGCCGGAAGAAATCCACTACGGTACACAGGCCTTCCCCTAAAACGCCACTTGTTATGAGGGTTTGCTATAATCATCACCCTTGGCATTGACGGCTTGGTGATTTTAATGTACCGAAGAGAATGCTGCGCCCATTCCCTGGATATTTCCATGGGAAGAGATAGGGCAGAATCTTGCGCGGTATACCGCTACTCACAGTGGTAGCGAATAACGCGCCGGTTTGAACGGTCCTTTAAAGCGATGTTCAAGCAAACATTAACGACTATAAAATCGTTGTAGTCTGGCGTTTTTTTTATCATATTTGCCAAGTTTCTGTTGTTAAACATTTCTGGTTCCGTTGTGTACGCAACCAGAAAAATTTAATTGCGAATTTCTTAAAATAACTGAAGTAGTTATTATAAGGCTAATTTAAATAATGCGTTAGTGTAGTGTTGTTTTTTTTTACATAATGTTATTCATTATGTATGACTAAGTGAATGAGCTAAAACAGCGCGCGTTTTTACATAAAATGCGATTCATTAAGGCGTACGAGTACCTCATTACTGCCGTGATATGGAAAAAGGCGGCTGTACGACATTTTTACGAAAATGAGTTATTGATCCCAGCATACTAAGTAAATGACTGCGCATCTACCCATCTTGGAATTATATTTTTAAGTTTATTCGTTCCCGCGATATCGTAAGCTATTTAGCGGCTAAATGCACATTTTTTAGGGGGACCATAAGAAGAAAAGTAGTTACAGGCTAATTTTAGGTTAAATATACTTTAAAGTATCTTAACGTCTGTTTTACTTACACAGTCTTCTAAAATGTTGAAGCGCAATCCTACGTTATACAGCAGCAAAATACTACAAACTAGATACTTATGCGGCTATGGGCTTAATAGTGCGTATTTCTGTATTAACTCTTAATCATTTTATAGAATATTTGAAAAGTAAAAAGGCGGCCAACAGATATTCATAAGTTAAAAGTTCGTTAAAGATATTTAACTTCTATTATTCGTAGTATGATAACTTTTTAAAATATTTCAATGCTAAAAAAAGAGTCAGTGAATACTTTTTAACGTATGATGAATGTGGAATTATATACTTTAAAAATAACGTTTATCACGGCAAAGCGCTATTACTACGTATGTAAGCGGCCAAATGTCCTGCAATCGAGAAGTGCGGGGAAGGAGTAAGACGGGTCGACCGGTGCGCGGGGGCATTAGTACGATTCTGGTGGCGCTTAGGACACGACGTACGCCAGGCGCACTCGCCACTTTCGCGCCAAATGTGATATCGGTAAGTTTTAATTATGCGTAGGTTTCTATATTATTATTATATATTACGAATAATTTGTATGTAACTTTGAGTAAGGACTGGAGTAACTTTGCGTTCGCTATTATTTGTGTTGCTACACTTCCACGCTTTTTTATTATTTATTGTTATGAAGTACGAAATGAATAATTATGTTCAGATTTTTTTTCTGCTTGGTCAATCTCGTACTTCTATTAACGTTTATTTTTCACCATTGAATATACATATATCATTTGAATCATAATGTTGAAGCTAAAATAGGAAGTAATATTTATTCAATTTATATTGACATACTTAAAACCTGGATTATGTAATGTATAGTCATTATTTTTTTTTCAGTTTCATTACAAATATGGCGAACTTCTATAGAGGCAAACATTTAGTAGATTTGTGTCGGCACGATCAAGCAGGTCCTTCAGGTCGGTCCGAAAACGATCGGACCGACCGACTAATGAATATATCTTTGAAAAGACGAAAGGCCAAATGCAATAACAAATCATTTGCTACAGATTTCTTGAAGCCTAAGCCAAACTTAGATAATATTAATGAACATTCTATTTGGACACAAAATTATTCAATGACCGCACCAGTATTTCATAAATTTAACGAGCATGAAATAAGCGACGAGAAATTTATGGATGAAGCAATTTCAAAATTCCGGCAGCAAAATGATCACATTGGACAAGTCGCAGTCACAGACAAAGTCGATCTTTTATTTTGCACTGAAGAATTGGAATCTAGTTCTGAAGATTTTGATTCTGATGATTCTGTTAAGGACCGTAATTACGTGCCTGAAGACGAAAGCTCTGATTCTGAAGGATATGAAATAGCTTCTATGGTCCATTCTGTAGCACCCACGGTTCATATTCCTACCGCAAAATCTGCAAAGCCTAAGAATTGCAGTGTTAAAGATGATTTTAGAGATGAAATTTTGAAAAAGAGAGAAATAGAAAGTTGCCATGATGAACAGAATATCATTTATAAAAACGTTTCAGAACAGATATTACCGCTAAAATCACTGTGTCAGAATATTTTAAATAATACATATAAAAAACAGGTTAACTTTACAAATACTGAAATTGATACAGCTACATCTTGTTTGGATGAGCAAACCAAAAATAATAAAGAACATGAAATCTGTGTGGTTATTGGTCAAAATGAAACGAATATCATCCACATAGAAGACATCATAGAATTAGTTCAACACAAAGCTACAGAAGAAATATCAGTAAGAGAAATAGAATTGATAGAAAATGAAGATATGCATGAATTCTTGAACGAAGAAAGTTTAACAGAAGAAACAAACAAAGAAAATGAGTTTCATGAAGTAATAGAAGAACAATGCGGTGAAAAAAGTGCAGTAGAAAGCGAAGAAGAAAGTGAGAATAACTTACTATATACAAAATCTGGAAAGATACGCAAAAGAAAAATATATGATATCAGTATGGCTGATAGGCAGTTAGCAAAAAAAACGAAGTATCGTGAACAATTTCGTATAACAGAAGGTTGTGATAGCATTAAGTGTACAAAAAAATGTTTGGAAAATTTTAGTGAAGACGAAAGAGAGAGTATAAACAATTATTATTGGAATTTGTCGTGGCGAGAACGTCGGGTCTTTATTCAAAACAGTTCTTATGTTGCAACACCGAAACGGAAGATCACAACCGAACCGAAAAGATACCCAAAACGTACATATTTTTTTAAAAATTTTGCTGAAAAACAAGTAGATGTATGCAAAATATTTTTCCTTACAACATTAGGCTACAAACCCGCTAATGACAAGGTTTTGTATAATGCTTTAAAAAAGAACAATTTACAAGACAATAGAGGAAAGCATCTAAGAACTACATTTATTAACCGAACCAATTTAACTGAGCACATAGAATCTTTCCATCCAACCAACTCGCACTACAGAAGAGAGCATGCTCCTCTCAGAAAATACCTACCAAGTGATCTCACAGTCAAAGTGATGTATGATGATTTCTGCGAAAAATATCCAGATGAGAAACTATCATACGATTTATACCGGAAACACTTGAAATCTTTAAATATCTCATTTGCCCAGTTAGGACATGAAGAGTGTGAAGTGTGTGAGGCGCATGCTATCCATTGCAAAAGTGAATCCCATGATACAGAAAATCCTCCTGCTGGTTGCCAGATATGTAAAGACTACTCCGACCATAAACAAAAAGCAAGAAAGGCAAGAGCCCTATATGCCACACACAAGGAAATAAAGGAACCTTCACATATATATTTTAGTACCGATCTTGAAAAAGTTATTATGCTGCCGAGGATGGAAACTTTTAAAGAAGTCGTGTTCTGTCCGCGATTAGTAGTTCATAATCAGACTTTTGCGCCTTTAGGGAAATCTACCATCAAACCTTTAGCTGTTTTATGGCACGAGGCAACAGCTGGAAGAAAGCAACAAGATATAATCAGTGCCTTTAATATATTTTTCTATCAATACCGTGATTATCAGTTCATTGATTTATGGCTGGACAATTGTGCGGCGCAGAATAAAAACTGGCTGCTCTATTTCTTTTTAACCGATCTTGTTAATTCTGAAGAAATTTGTGCTACTGAGATAATATTGAACTATTTTGAAAAGGGCCACACGTTCATGAGCTGCGATCATTTCCACCACCAAGTGGAACTCTCGATGAAAAAAAAAAGAAAAGTCTACGATTTTCAAGATTTTGTTGATTGCGTGGCTAATGCTAACTCTGGGAAAGTAACGGTAAAAGAAATGCAAATTACTGACTTCATTGATATTTGTGACTTTACGTCGACTCGAAGAACACAGCCCAAAGTTTATCTAAAAGATATAGTTCAGGTGAAGTTTAAACGAGGATCTTACAACATGTTCTACAAAACTGATTATGATGGAGTATATGTTGAAACTTGTTTTCTAAAGAACTCATACTTAAAGAAAAATAACGACGCTATTAATGTGAAAACAAACAGAGTAAGAGAATGTGGCATAGACATATCCAGAAAAGATTCAATTCTGAGTAAACTACAAAAACTTATACCACCACACAAACTAAGATTCTGGCAAAACATCGCGACTGTTTAATGTTATATTTTGATTTTATTTGAAATTTGATGAATGTGAATAGTCTAGTTGATCTCAACATAGTTTAGATGTTCGGTAATAATAATTAAAGAACTGAATGAATAAGTTAAGTTTTAGAATATTTTTTTGTTTAGGTATTTATTAAAACTTCAAAGAATAATTAGTTTCTGGTATAAAGTACCATCTTTACTGCCAGAAGTAGTCCTACCTAGACTCAGTCTAATTGATCTCAACATGTCAAAGATATCCGTAAGTAATAATTATTTAAAGAACTGAGCAAAAAAGTTAAGTTTTATGATTAGTTTTGTTTGTTTTATAACATTTAAGAATATTATTTTCTGTTATAATGTTCCAACTATACCTACTGCAGTAACTTAGGTATTAGTCCATTGATCTCAATATAATATCTAAGAAATCTGTAAGTAATAATGATTTACGGAAATGAGTAAATAAGATAAATATTGTGTTATAGGAATAGTTTTTGTTTGTTTCTTTAAATTTTATGAATAATAAATATTAAGAGATGTTATATTGAATAACTACTGAAATATGAACCTGTGAGTTGATTATTGAGTAAATAGCAAAGTAAGTATTATGATAATTATTTTCTATTCACTATTTTGATTTGATTAAATGGTAATTTTGAATTCTTAATACTGTTTGTGTCTCACCCATTCTATATAAGTTAATGCTCTTTAGTCCTAACCGTCTATACAGTAAAAAATTAGGATTACTAAATAAAAAGGCGGTGTCATTAAAACATACGAAACTAACCGCCTTCTTACTTAGTTTTGTCCATGTTAAATAGCTTAAAATCTATCTGATACTACTATAAAAAGCGACTAATAGAGTTCAACGGCTTTATTTACATTTTATCGTTATTAATTTGATATGATTTCGGAAGTTTGAAAGCAGCTAAACAATATAACCGCCATTTTTCGTATCATTACCAAAATAAATATCTGAAAATAAAATTCATAAATAAATTCATACGCAAGAAGGAGGTTAAGGTACTTATAGCGGCCTTAATACCTATTATTACTATAACCAAGGGAAAAAAATACTAAGATAAACGTGAAAAATACATTTTAAATTGTCATGAAACATGTTGATCAATGTAAGCCAATGAACACAAATACTAGATTTTGTCCTCTACTAAACTCAAAAGACCGATTCGCGCTCTCTGTCACACAGGTCAAGAAATCACGTTTCCCACCTTTTTGCGTTATACTCGAAATCAACATTCTGCACGTAGCCGCCTTTTGCCATATCAGGGCAGATTAGCTTACCTACGTCACAATATTTGTAAGCACAAAGGTAGGTAGGTGCTGTGTGTGTGTGTGTGTGTGTGTGTGTGTGTGTGTGTGTGTGTGTGTGTGTGTGTGTGTGTGTGTGTGTGTGTGTGTGTGTGTGTGTGTGCGCGCGTGTGTGTGTGTGTGTGTGCGTGTGTGTGTGTGTATTATGTGTACTTACTCTGACAGTCCCCAGTACCAAGCCAGCTCCGATTGTGCCACAGCCTGCGATGAAGAACGGCACAGCTACCTGCATCAGCGTACTCCACCATCTTTCCTCTTTCTTCTGAAACAATAATGCATAATTCAATCTAAATTCAGTTAAAACAGAGCGTCACTAAGGCGCAAGTACACCAAGAAAGGGGGCACAGAGGAAAAAGGGGAAAGAAACCATATCTAAATACAATTTAGAGCATCACTTGAAGCAAGTCACACAATAATCATATTTACAATGATTATTAAGGGCCCAGGTGGCAAAGGGGTAGAAAGAGAGAAATGGGGGAGGGGGCGGTATAGTAGCCTTAAAGTCTACTTGTTATTCTGCATGTAGGTGCCTACTCTTTCTGGAAAAAAAACATTACTTATAAATGTTTATATTGGACTCGGAATTATGTAAGATTTCGCGACAGCAAAAACTTTGCAATCAGCCGCAAGATGTCACTAGCACACGCAGCTGTCGCTGGCACCTATGTGTTATTTGTTGCAAGTGCCCAGTGTAGAGCTGCTATATTAGCTTTTAGTTAACTAGTTGTGGTAATAATGTACCCGGTACTTAAATAATAACGGCACTTCACCCGTAAAGAAACGGTGACATTAATTTACAAAATACGACCCTTATTAGCAACACCGTAAGTTTTAGCAATGGTGTAATAATACGTGTATAATATTAGATTTCTGTGAATAATCAATCAACAAGTTCGACAGCTAGGAATGTTATAATTTCAAAAATGCAACGATGCAGATTTTTTTATCAAAATCTGGGCGGGTTACTCCTCTGAGTACTTTTCGCTATAATTCCCCGCAGTTTCAAAAATGGACTACCACGCCCACTTGTCAAATTCACCTTACTTTACTTAATAGCTTTTTTTTTTTTTTTTGGCTCTACACATAGTGTATTTAGCCAGTGTCAAGTATTATATTTTCATCGTGTTATAAAATATTTCACGTAAAGTCATGTCCTAGTCATAGTCATAGTCCAGTCTAAGTCAGGTAGTCATAGTCCAGTCTAAGTCATGCTCCAGCAAAGTGGTGGCAACTTTACTAGAAGCTTCAATGGAGTTTTGGAAGCAACACGAAAAGTCACGTTTCACCACATTATATCACTTCCCCTCACTCCTGCTCGTAATTCAGCACTTAATGCGTAAAACGCCACCAATTTTAAACATTAACACTGGAAAAGCAAAAGTTTTGAAAAATAATAAAATGCAACGACGTGAACTCTTCCGCGTTCCCGCCAAAAACTCTACTTAATAGTTGTTTCATAAAGCGCCTAAGCGTTGTTTTTCTACCAAATAGCGCCTGTACAAACCGGATATGGCCCATTTAGAACCGACACGCGGACCTTCCAGTCGAGTACAGCCCTGGCGAACGGCGGTAACTCCTGAATGGACTCCCGCAACGATCGAGTTTCATCCACGCTTGCTACTCATTAACCACAGTTAATATCAAAATACTAAAAACAATATTAACGCAATGAACACGAAAGTTATGGTAAAAGTTTTCTAAACATTTTTCGAAAGATAATCCAAATTTGTAAAGCATTTTTCTTCGATTTTCATTGTTATGACTTCGACAGTGACAAAATAATAGTGACGGATAGGTCAAAGGTTTTTTTTGTCAACACCAAGAAGGAAATGAGCAAATAGCATCAACATAGAATCAAAATGGGTACATAGGTAAGTATAAATGATGTATGGCCGATGTTCTTTCGTTATTATTTCTCCAGAAGTACTAAAAGTAAATTCAAAAACATTCGTTTTTAAGAAAACGTTTTTAATAACACTAACACTTTTTAGCTAAAAAAACAACCGGAAAAGTATAACACTTTTCCGGTTGTTGTACGTTAACGTAAGGCAGTTGTATGGGGCGCTGATCAAACGCCATACAACTGGCTTACGTTAACGTTACACTTACGCGCACGTAAATATTCGTGCTAGGCCCACAGATGAGTTTTTAGAAAAAATAATAATAATATTGAGTATCATTGAGGTGTTGTAGGTAAACACTTATTTATTAGAAGGAGGTCCTTAGTTTGGCACTAAATAAAGGTAATTTTTCAGCTCACCATGCGATGTATATTTTAATTTACAGCTATTTACAAAATAAAAAGCAAGTGAATTTTTTCATTCAATATCGACTAAGACGTAGATTCTTACGTAGAATCAACGAGATCAGTTGTCCTTAGCAACCCTCAAGTCCTTATAACACTTTTCCGGTTGTTTTCTTGTAAGATTATCAGAAGAAAATTGCCAAAGATGCTATGGGTTAATCTAGTGGGAGCCCGACCTACCCTGCGTCTTCCGGTTCGTGGTAGCTACTCGAAAACCTTTCTTCTCCATCGGTTATAAGTTTTACGAGTGACGTGTGTAATTTAATTATTATGGCAAAGAAACTAACTAGGTATTATGAATGTTAAAAAGCATGAGTATTTTTAACCCTCATTCTTGTAAAAGAACTACATAAGTATCAGAGTACCATAGAGTACCTACAGTTTTCTTCAAAAAGTGTGTTTTGAAGAGCGTCTCACAATTTGTGCAAATGTTACAAAAAAAACGTGGATACAAGTTCGGTAACATAATGCAACGTAAGCGACTGTAAACTGTAAGTTTACGTAGCTGTAAGTTGAGTAACAGTTTTTTTTTAATCTGCGCTACCACAGACACCTGGGTGGGTCCGTGCTCTTTGTTAACTTATAATTTTTTTATTTTTTTTTTATTTCATTGAACACTTATCATACACGAGAGGACAATGAAATACTTAATCTACTTTTTTTTGTTTTTATTATAGGGTAAAAGTATTGGAAAGTAACAGTTTCTATTGTAAGCTGTAACAATGCAGCCTCATCCAATGTTTACCTACAGGTTAGGTACCTACCACAAAGCAAAAAAAAAAACGCTTCCCCTCTACACGAAGCGTAATTTGTTTCATAGCTCTGTGGTACCTACCTACTTATACTTAAATCATTAAATCAACAGTAAATGCAACTGAAATGCAACTGACAATTGGGAAGAAAGGTTCTCGAGCGGCGACCACGAACCGGAAGGCGCAGCGTAGGCAGATCAACCACTAGGTGGACCGATGATCTGGTGAAAACCTCGAGAGGCCGATGGATGCAGGAGGCGAGCAGCCGCTCAAAGTGGTGCTCCCTGGGAGAGGCCTATGTTCAGCAGTGGACGTCTTCAGGCTGATGATGATGAAAGTATATAGCAGCGCGCGCGTTTTTGGCAAGGCATTTTCTATTTATATAGATTGATCCAAAATATATATATATATATATATATATATATATATATAGGTACCTACCATGTAACATAGGCTGAGTTGCACCATAATCACGGTTAAAGTTACGGTCAAATTTTGACATTAGCCCGCCCCGCGAAGCGTGGAACGGTTATAGTTAGCGTTAAAGTTAGAGTTAAAGTAAGCTGGTGCAACTCAGCCTTAATTTCATAAATTTGACAGCCTCCGTGGTGTGGTGGTTGAGCAGGTCGGCTCATAACCCGGAGGTGGCGGGTTCGATTCCCGCGACAGGACAAGTATTTGTGCAGAAAAAAAAAAAGCGCAAATACTTGTTCTGTGCCTGGGTGTTGTGGGACCACGGTCCTCGTAGCTCCTGGGTTCCTAGGTACAGGGAATCCTAGTTGGGGTCCAGGATCTATGTATGTGATCGTTAAAAAAAAAAAAAATAATAATAATAATAATATCATAATATTAGTTCCTATAAACAGCAACAACTAACGGAATATAAAAATTAATAATACCTTGAAAATTTATCTACTATTTCTGGAAATCTAATCAGTGGGTGTTTATCAATAGGTAAGTAATTAACTAACAAATACCTTATGGGTACCAATGCCAATGCCCAATTAATCAGCGAGCTAATGAGTCATTATTACGCAATACCATAGGAAAGCTGTTTGACTTCAGTTACATAATTTTATACTATATATCTTTTGCATACCTAATTATACTTACCTACCGCAGTCATCAATACATCACATTACTTATATTGTTATAATTTCTAATTAATTTATCTTTATGTAAATATAGCCTTCAACAATATGACATAAATAATTTCCAAAATATTTATACACGTACCAAAACATTAATTGCTCCCTGCGGTTTTACTAGCTTTTCATGCATTTTAATTTTCCGGCGTAAATGTATTAAGTATCAATAATGTCAATCTAAGTAGTATTAGCAATCAGTGTGAAAATTTTTATCCAAATCGGTTCAGCCATCGGCAAAGCCACTGACAAGCAGACAACGTCTCTTTTTTACGTATTAGGTAGTAGGGAAGTGGGAATATTGAAGAAAGGCTCGAGTGGCGACCACGAACCAGAAGACGCAGCATAAGCTAGCTCTCCACTCGGTGGACAACGATAAAACCGAGGAGCCGATGGATGCAGCCGCTCTATTGGACGTCTTCTAGCTGATGATGATGATGATGATGATGATGATGACATTTACCTCTGGTTGTGGAATCACAGGCACTTCTGATCGCCGCGGGCTATGTAGCCGTAACTCTACTTGGTTTTCTTCACGATCTAACTGATCTGATCTCCTGACTCCAGCAGAAGGCTGGTCATCGAATCTCAGTCTTTGTTCAACTTCTTCATCAGACATTTTGAGATTCACATTAAATATATTTCAAACTATTTCACTTCCCTTTACTCTATTCTTTTATAAATATTCCACTATATAAATTCACTTATTTGAGACTATAATTAATGATATTAATTGCTTACATTATCACATAAAATATAATCAAATACACAATTATTTTCCGTACACTTGCATACTTAAAGGCTACACCCAAAAGACCATATCTAAAAACACTGAACTCATTTTAAGGGATTGGTTTATCAGCAAATAGTTCTGATAAATATTCGATAGCTAGCGATTAGGAAAAAAAATTGAATCATTATACCGGATATAAGTATATCCTATTCTACTTTTCCGAGAAAAGCATTAGGCATGATGACTACTATTAAAAATAAACAAGTAAATATCACTTTCATAAAGAAGATTAAAACTGAATGCAATAATTGAAAAAATAAGAAAAATCGGTAAATAAATAACGGAGTAATAAGCTTTTAAAGTTTCTACAGGAGCCATCTCCTGTCCTTTTCTCGCGAAACAGAGCTCCACCACATTTATACTATGAAAAATCTACTCGTGACGTCACATGCCAAAGAGATTGTATGAAAAGCTACCACAGCTTAGTAATGAGGTACTATAACGACCTTCCTCTGACGTCACTGGCCGTTTGAGCTGTCTCTTTCTATTCCGGTTTTTAAAATGCTTGTAACTTGGTCATTTTTTGAGATATTTAATTTTTGTTTTCACTAATGTTTATCTTTTGAGGAATGTAATTAATTTATCCAAAATAAAATATTATTCATCATGCCTATTACTAAGAAGTGTTTGAGTAACTTGTGTATTTTGGTTGATTTTAGTAACCACTTTATACATATTAAATTAAATATCTTACGGTAAATAATACAACACCGAAGATAAACCTTATTTAGTTTTATTGGTGTTTTAAGGCAAGTTGTAAAAAATTTTCTGATTTAAATAAATTAAAAAAAAAGACTAAGTCCGATATTACTTTTAGAATTATTAACAAGTTGTGTCGAGTCTCGAGTCGACGCAACGTATACTGGCCCCGAAAGGTGCACTGACGATCTGTTTAAAACCACGGAGCCGATAGATGCAGGAGGCAAGCAGCCGCTCAAAGTGGAGGCTTATGTTCGGCACTGAACGACTTCAAACTATTGATGATGATGACATTGCACTACTTGGGCCTGCTAAACTTGTATGTAAGTAGATAAGCTTGTACTTTGTGTATGTGGCTTCTGTATTGCTTCGTATTTCTGGGTTTACTATATTGGTATTTCTGGTGTTCAATAACTAAAAACACAAAAGAAATTAATGTTTATTTTTAGAAATAATTGCGATACGTTTGATTTCGAATCGTGTCAAGTGCGCAAGAGTGCAAGATATACAGACCTACCACACTCATGTCTAAGATAAGGTGAGTGCGGGTGATAAAACGCGTAAACTGATTTTCAGAAAATATTTCAAAACAAACGAAATGATTAACGATAGCTACTAGCTGTTGCTAGGCCAAAATAATAAGGAGTGGGAAAGGATGACAAAACTAGATAGAGACAAAGAGAGATGCGACTAGAAAGGGAGAGAAGTAGAGAAATATAGGAAAATATAGAGGAAGAAAGAGGGGGTAAGAGAGAGTGAGGGAGAGAGATGAAGAAAGAGAGATAGAGAGAAGGAGATAGACAGAGATAGAGACGGATAGTTAATTAAATAAATATGTGTGGACATTTCACAGAGCGCCATCTCGTCCCAGACGAAGCAAAGCTTGTACTAAGGGATGCAAAAAACTGATCGAATACTTATTATTGTTTGTAAATCCTTAGTACACCTAGACAGAATAAACATCGATGTTCATCACACAAATGTATGTCCTGGGTGGGAATCAAACCCACAGCCTACAGTTCAGAAGACAGAGTTAATACTAACTGAGCTATCAGACCAGTCATGTATGATGTAGAAAGAGATAGCGAGAAAGAAATAACTAGTATCTAGTAGAGTTGAAGGTGTACCTACCCCTGACAGCGGTTGTTTCTCAGCAAATAACTAGTATCTAGTAGAGTTGAAGGTGTACCTACCCCTGACAGCGGTTGTTTCTCAGCAAATAACTAGTATCTAGTAGTTGAAGGTGTACCTACCCCTGACAGCGGTTGTTTCTCAGCAAATAACTAGTATCTAGTAGAGTTGAAGGTGTACTTACCCCTGACAGCGGTTGTTTCTCAGCAAATAACTAGTATCTAGTAGAGTTGAAGGTGTACCTACCCCTGACAGCGGTTGTTTCTCAGCAAATAACTAGTATCTAGTAGAGTTGAAGGTGTACCTACCCCTGACAGCGGTTGTTTCTCAGCATCAGCCTCTGCCTTCTTGTCCGGTAGATCCCCTGGACTCTTGAGGTCGCCGTTTGAGGAGTTTATCGAAGACATGTTGTAATCACCGTTACCAATTTCATCTGGAGAAAAAAAACAAATTTAATTGCAAAATAAACAAAATAGAGTTTAATTTTCTTTAGTTTTTTTTTCTGTGATCTTGGGGGTGAACCGGCTAGGCAAGATGCTCCATCGTCGACCGCGTCGTTAATAGGTGAGACCGTGGTCAAATGTTAGCCTATCGTTGATTTGACGGGCCCGATAGCTCAGTTGGTAGTATCCCTGCCTTCTGAACTGAGGGCCGTGCGTTCGATTCCTACCCGGGACAAACATTTGTGTGATGAACATAGATGTTTGTTCTGCGTCTGGTTGTTATATGTATATATGTATGTATTTACAAACAAAAAAAAAGTATATAAGTATTATATCAGTTATCTGGTTCCCATAGTACAAGCTATGCTTAGTTTGGGGCTAGATGGCGCTGTGCGAAATGTCCACACATATTTATTTATTTACTTAAAAAAAACAAGAGGTACTGGAATTTAGTAACTACTTTAGGCCATAGAAGTGGGAGTATATCTGCACACGGGCCTACCCAAGTATCCAATCCCCCACAAGGCGTCACTTTGGACGCTTTCGCTTACCATAGAGGGGGTTTGCCATAATCACGTCTTTGGCAGGTGGTCTGAGAAAATGAGCGTGCCTCGTATTTATTTTAGAACTAGCTGACCCGCCCGCTTCGCGCGGGTTAATTAGTTTTAAGTCCTAACCCTGTTCGTGAGTAAGAGAGAAGAGAAAGGTAAAGTAGCAATAGACGGCGAAGGTCCCATTTATCTTTTCCCCCTATTTTTTTATCTTTCTCTTCTATCTTCCCTTCGACAGGGTGAGTATATTTTTTATTTGTTTTTTTTTTGTTTCTTTTTTTTTAAATTAAAATTGATATTCAAATATAATAATAATATGCGAACAAAAAATTTTGAATAAAAATCACATCCTTATTGCTTGGGCAACCCGCACTTGGCCGATTTAGAAAACAAAAAGTATCCTAAATGTTTTTCTGCATAATTAGCTATTACCATACCACAGCAAAATCCGTTCAGTGGTTGTAGCGTAATGCGTGTTCAAGGGACAGACAGAAAGACAGACAGACAAAAAATTTAAAAAAAAATTGTTTCTTCTATTTGTATATCGATTAAGAAATAAATAAATAAATAAATGCATATTTATTTCCTTGCAAGTAGGTTCACAAACTTATGATGTTACGTATACATAAGGTACTACTTAAGTAGGTACCTAACAGAAATTACAAATATTAATTTTTAAAATACCTAATAAAGTAGGACAATAGCAAAACTGTGTTGCGAGGACTGGTGCCTGATGTAGGCATAAACAGCCTGTATCACAGGTCACCGCCCCACTTCACGGACATAATATTATCAAATACTAAAGTAAGTAGCATAACACAACCAATGTATAACTGTATTATAATTAGGTTTTTTTTTTGTTTATATTTTAAGCTGTGTATTAACGAGACCAGAAACACTAGGCATTACCCGACATCCTATTTTATAGCTATTTTTGTTAACTTTGACTGTTTTCACTTACATGCCGATTGGCCGGATGTAGCAAACTAACATTTTTGTAACACCTTTATATCACCTACTTTCGTAAGTAAATAAATGAATACTGAATACTGAATACTGAATAATGTAATCTAATAATGAAGAAGCATACTGCAGTCAACATTTTCCAAAAATATTCAATGTACAGATTTAGCCCAGTAACAGTTTTAATATATATACCTATTGATGTTGAAGATAGGTATTATTTATAGCATTTAGTAGCGAACTGCTACATAATAATCACTGCTAATTTCGATAATTAGCTACTTTGACATAAAAGATATTAGATAATACCGAAACATTTGGATTTAAGCGGTAAACTTTATACAGCTGTGGCACCACACAACCACTAAACATGCCCACATGCCACCACCTTTGAACAATGGTAAGGGTTTAAGAACGCTGGAAGACGCAGCGTAGGCCGGCCCCCTACTAGGTGGACCGACGACCTGCTCAGAACCGTGGGGAGCTGATGGATGCAAGAGGCAAGCAGCCGCTCAAAGTGGCGCTCTTTGGGGGAGGTCTATGTTCAGCAGTGGACGTCTTGAGGCTGATGATTATGATGATGATGATGAAGAGTTTAAGGGTTACCTCTTTGATTTGTGTAATTCCCTTACCATCACCACCAATAAACGGCTCCCTCCGAATTGGTTATGGGGATTATTTAATGGGGACTCCATTAAATAGTGTGACCACAGAGCAAAAAAAAAACGCTATCTCTAAGTGCGAAACGTCATTTGTTTCATAGCTCTGTGAGTGTGACTGAATCGTAAGTATTACTGATGTCCCGGGATGACGCGTGCAATGCAGTGTCACGGTGTCACGCACGATTTCATAATCTAGAGTTCTGAGTGGCCTTCTATAGGGGCAATATAGGATCAGGTGAATGACTTGTGGTTTTTTAAATCCGTAGCTAAGGTAACCAATGGCTATAAACTCAAACAAATGACGATTGGTTAGAATTTGTTCGTTTTTAAGCATTGATTACCATAACTATTGATGAACAAATTAAACGATTACAAATTGCGTCTTAGTTACATATCTGAATAAGCATTAACTAAGTATAGGTAATTTTAATCGATCGAAGATTGAATTGTCGGGTGTTTTTTCAGGGGTGGGTGATTGGCTTTGTGGGTTGTGCATGAATAGTGAGTGTTGGATTATTTTTAAAATGGGTACATTTCTGGGATTTTTGTGTTCAGGTTACCTATCAAAGTTAACAACCGAACCTCAAATCATTCTGTCGGAATTTTTAATTTTAATTCTTTAAGTATGTAATTTAGCATAGGAGTGTTGTGCATAGATCCTAGGAGTGATCTAAGTATATATGTGATGTGATAAAGGAGGGAATATGATCCGATATGATATTACTTAATCAGCAGAACTAATATGATGATGTGAGTATCATTACCTACTAACATTCGTACTTAATGCTTTTGTTAATAACTTTCTTGTTAATCTTGTACCAGTGTATATGTCCTTTTAATAAAAGGAATAGAATATATATAGTAATATAGAATATATATATATATATATATATATAATATTTATAATAATAATACAATACATAATAATAATGTGATAATAGTATGCATTTATTCCTTACTATGAAGTAAAGTTGTCAACATGTGTAATTAACCAGTTGGTATTCGCACGCAAATCGTTCCGGCAACATTTGTAATAAGGGGCTCCCAAGATACAGGCTATGCCTAGTTTGGGGCCCGTAGCAAATTGTCTCAGCTATTTAATAATACAACTGCCTATTGTGCCATTGCTTATAATACTAGAGTATTATAAGCTATGGAAATAATAATTAAATAAAATTGTCACTTTGTTGTAATATTTTTTGGATAAAAAAATTATTTATTTATTTATTATTATTAACAAATCCACCCTAAGAGGGGGTTATTTTGAATCCTTAGTGAAGGTAACCAATGCTCAAAAGTACATTGAATCTGTTAGAAGTTTTGACTTTCGGTTAATTAACTTAACTACTGATCAACAAACCAACTCATTTGTTCACATAAAAAAGTTACACGATTTTTTTACGCCCAATGCCATTGAGATATGATAATATATCTCAATGCCCAATGCCCACATATTTAAATCCTGGACCCTAACTAGAATTTCCTGTATCTAGGTACCCAGGAACTACGAGGACCATGGTCCCATAATACCCAAACACAAGTATTTGCGCTTTTTTTGCAAATAAGTGTCCTGTCGCGGGCATCAAACCAGCTACCTTCAGGTTATGAGCTGACTTGCTCAACCACCCACCACGGAGGCTTCTAGTTTGACACTTTTGACTTGCATTGAAAGACAACGTTATTAAATCATATTATGATATACCACAGAGCATTGAAAAAAATGACGCGTCGGCGATTTTTCGTGCTCTGTATATAATAACCAGCGTTGTTGACAGTGATGGCAAACAATCACAAACTACTTAGTAAAACATGAAGTGGTCAACGGCCAGATTTCTCCATTTGTTACAATTATTACCACGTGCAATGCGCCTGAGTCTGAGAAAGCCGTGCCGTGACCAACCGTCAAGGTGACTTGGCAAATATTGTCGGTTGGCCTTCGAGCTTTGTTCTGAACCGTCCCGTTCTAGGATAGGCAGATGTGCCTTTCTTTTGATCAAACTAAAGCTTATCTTATACTTGATAATAACAATCTCTCAATAAGCTTGCCGACCACGAATCGGAACACGCAGCGTAGGTCCCTTACTAAGCGGGCAAGTGGACTGACAACCGGAGGTCCTAGTCCGAGTTTTGCTCTCGAAAAGTCTTGAACCTCGGTTTTTTGCAAAGAGTATACAGGATGTAATTTAATTCATTAGCATAAATTGAGCCCATGATAGTACATTACTTATAGATGATTATTAAAGAGTAAAGAGTGTAAATGAAAATATTTTTATTGAAAATTATGAAGATTGCCGCGGCGCCTAACGTAGTTGGCACGGATGATTTTGATACATTTAAACGTTTTTATACCTTGTATGTACTAATTAAAAACAGTACTACATTATTTTAATTAAATTTTGTATTTTAGCATTTGATTAAGTAAGTTATTCCATTTTTTGGAGTTATTATTATTACTAAACCAATGTGTTAGAATTCAAAAATTTTGGTCTAGACGTAACCGGTATCAGGTAGGTACTTAGTTTCAAAGGATGCTAATGAATTCAATTACACCCGGTATAAATATTCTGACGCTTTTGTATGGTTTCACGAAAAGCGCCGCTAGCGAGTGAATATGAGAATCACAGAATACTTATAGATCTTTGCAAAAAATGACCCAATTGACACAGCATCCGGTGAGGAGCTCGAGCGAGAGTATCGAAACTTTTCGAGAGTAAATTCGGACTAGCGCCTCTTAATGTAGATGAAAGAGACGGAGAGCGTTTGAATCGAAACTTTTTCGGTGGGTTTGGAATCGGGGTGCTGGTTAATATCCACGGGATGCCGTTGGACGAAAGAGGCAAGCAACCACTCAAAGCGGCGCTGACGCTCTATGGGGGGGCTTATGTTCAGCAGTGGAGGTCTTCAGGCTGTTGATGATGATGATTAAGTAATAAATGTATGTTACCCTTTCTAAAATGTAAGCCTACCTAAGTTTAGTTATGAGTTACGTTTCCTATGATTGTTATAGTTTCAAACCGTGAGAAAATTTCAATGTTTTTTTTAGTTTTGAAGTGTTAGTGCGACAATGCCCAGTGCTTTATTGTTCGCAAAAGTCAAACTATGCTCCATCTGTATACATACTTATTATACTTAATCGAATGTTTTTTCTTTAATTTGTGGACATACCATAACACGGTCTAGTAATTAGATTAAATACTAGACTGTGAGATCAGGTCATAGTGTCATTTGCCCAGTAATTTCCCTAGCTACAATGCCCTTCAATCCGGTACACAGCAGCGCTTTGCACACTACTGCTAAAGCACTAGTATCACTGACCTCTATTTCAATGTAGAGGCCAGTGACTAGCATGAATAATCTATACATATAATAAAACTGTAGAGATAAAAAAATCTGTAAATGCAAGATATCGAAAAAAAAATGACACAGGTTGGCTTGAAATTTTTCGCTGATCACGTTAAGCTACTTTTTAGACATTTTGTCTGTTTGTTTGTTTGTTTGTTTGTTTGTTTGTTTGTTTGTTACGGCACAAGTCCGAAAATACTGAACGGATTTTCATGCGGTTTTCACTAATAAGCTTAGAAAAACCCGGCGCAAAACATAGGATATATTAAATTTTATATATCGTTAATTTTTTTTTGTGAAAATGATTAAGATTTCATTATGAAACGGAACGGGATTTTAACAAGATGGCCGCTTCAAGGCCTCAAGGTAAGTTTTTTGTCTTATATTTTGGCTCCACACATAGTGTAGGTATTTAGCCAGTGTCAAAAGGTAAGTTATATTTTGGCTACTAACCATAGATAAGAGAAAAAAATGTTACTCTGCTACACTGCTACTGACGGTAATTTTATCTCGGGTTTATCCGGATGCACAGATTAAAGAAAAAACTCTGTTACTATTATGGCGCGGCTTCATATACGCCCGAACCTTCGCTGTTGAGTTGGCGCGGAAAAATATTTCTGTTGACTATCCTCGATGTTTTTGTAGCGCCCCAACCTGGACACACAGTCAATTTGTTTGCCTGCTGCACGACTGACGTGGGCTAAATAAAATGGAGAAAGCAGTAGCAATATATTGCATGTCGGCGAATAAATATGTTTTACAAACTGTGAGAGTATTATTTGTGATTACAAAAATAAATTGTAATAGTTTTAATTTATAATTCCTTATCAGTATGAAGTAAAACCAATTTTTTTTATTTGTCTGTTTATCTGTCCCTTTTAATACGGACCACGGTTATTATAGTGGCAACAGAAATATATCATCTGTGAAAAATTCAACAGTCTAACTATCACGATTCATGAGTACATCTTGGTGGACAGACCGACAGACCGACGGACAGCGGAGGTTTAGTAATAAGGATTTACTCTGAGTACGGAACTCCTATATTTTTGTATTTCATTCTGAACAATCCCCACTGCACTAAGCAATAAGGAAGTAATTTAATGCATGTTTTACAACAGTAAATAACAATTGGTGCACCTGCATTACCGGCAGTGTATCACACATTTCGGGCTACGGCAAAATACAATGCGCGATAACTTCGTCTGCGCTCGATGCAATGCAGATTAGAGAAAAACAATGTGTTCATTATGTAAGTACCTATACCCAAAAAAATCATATGTATTTACATATAGATAAGTTTTTTCGTTAATCTGTGGTCTAAGCTAAAAAAAAGAGGATAGGTATGAGAACCTTCTTGAATATGAGCACGACACAGAGAACAACGAATTTAGAAAACTAAAAACTTCTTAGACTTTTTTTATAAGTTTTAAGGCTTCACGCGATATCATATTTAGCCAATATTGAAACACAACTAAATTATTATTCATGTTTTCGATTTATTGGGTTCTGGAGAGGGCAAAATTCTTTATTGATGATCTGGTATTATGTATTAGTTTTCAAAAATCCACAACGCGTTACCATTCGTAATAAGTATTTAAAATTGCATTTATAGTACCTATAGCTTAACCTTTAGTAGTAACATATTCTGTAATCTGTGCCCATTGACCCTTGCTTTTGCTACGCATTGTAAACCCTTTTTTATTTTGGCATTAGACAAAATTTGTATTTAGCCAATGATAGGAAGTATTTTATGAAAACTGTTTAAAAGGGTAGGTACTTAGACTTTTTATAATTATTCATAAGGCTTCACACGATTATCATACTTAGCCAATATTGAAGCTTACATTTTTATTCAAGTTTTCGATTTATAGGGTTTTGGCGGGAGTAATGTTCTTTATTGGCGATCTGGTAAAATGTATTATTTACATGAACTAACTAGACGTTACCATTCTAATTAGGTAGGTAAAATTATTTTAGCGCTACTGCTACATTCTTGATCAACCCCAAGGAAGTTTTAGGTACCTGGGGGGTCTAGCAAAGAAACCAACCACTAACGCTAACTCCAAAATGTACTAGGATGACATTTCGGAAATCGCTAACTTTTCCACAGCGAATGTCATTTCAATACAGTTTCGGAGTTAGCGTTTGGCGTTAGCGTTAGTGGTTGGTATCTTTGCTAGACCCCCTGTAGTACTTATAGCTACTTAAGTTATATACCCTTATCATTGCTACGCATTTCAAACCTTTTTTATTTTGGCATTAAAGTAAGCCGGAGGTGCTATTATTTGTATTTAGCCAATGATACGAAATATTTGATGAAAAATGTTTAAAAAGGGTAGGTACTTAGAAATAATAATTAATATGTAGGTATCATTATGGCAATAAAATTGTATCCTCGAATTAACAACATGGCGCGTAACGTTCGTTCGTTTTTATTTGTTCTTCTTCTTCTTCTTACATGTTGTAATAAGTTTTTAATAGTTAAAATATTTTAGATCTGTGTGCTTTTAAATAAACCACGGGAGCAGAAAATGATTGATTACTCGGTTACTTCAAGAAGTTTATAGTTATAGTAGGTAAGTAACTTGGGTCTTAGTAATAATTATGTAATGACGATTTAACCTACTTCCTCACTTTCATCACTAGGTAGGTATGTTGGGAATGAGACAGCGTGGAAAATAGTGGACATAATAATAATTATAATTGTCGATTCTTTAAGGAATGGTTGTTTAGTATTTGTAATTCCTAATTAGTATTAAGAAAATTAATTATGTACGCGTCGTACAGGTAAATGCATATCTCCAGCAATTTATAAACTTATTATTGACACTGGCTATGTGTAGGTAGTTAGGTACTCATCAATTCGTATGGAACCAAACTTAAGAAGGTAAAAAAATGTGGTAAATGGAACAAAAAGCGCGCGGATAATAATTATGTAAAACTGAGCAAAACAGGATCATCGTGTGTGATTCTTCCATATTTTTCTAAACTCTACCTGCCTGCTTAGGTAACTACTACCTAAACAAAACTTACTGAAACTTCTGTTAAAGACCTGAGTGAAGTGATGATGATTTCTTTTTGTTGTAATATGAAGAGGTACTTATAAAATTGTAGTTTTTTGTTTGAAACTTTTTTTACTGTTATAAATCTATATTAGACTCAAAACATTTAATTTTAGGTAATAGCTTAAATAGCTTCCACTCACGGCTATGCTTGCGTTATACCTATACCTATGCTAATACAGGTTACTGTGCTCAGCTTCGAAAAGATTTAGTGGATTTTGTTGTTTGGTACGAAATGCGTGATCTATTATTAGACTATAACGTAAAAATAACATAACACAAGCGTGCGAAGCCGCGGGCAAAAGCTAGTACTTTATAATATTACGTATATTGTAGGTACCTATACCATGGACCAAGTCATTGACTTCTCAACGGAATTGATTAATCAGCTGACATGAATTTTAAATATCGTTTTACTAAAAACACGGTAGCGGAAGAATTAACAATGCGTTTTAAAATTTGAAACAACACGTCATTGGTCGTCGATGCCTTTGTACCATGAATAGAAAAGGTCCATCATCGACCGTTTCGTTACCATCAGGTGAGACCGTGGTTAAATGTAAGCATATCGTTGTTAATAAAAAAAATACTTATTTGACATCAAAAACAGCCTAAAGACGTCTACTGCGGGACATAAGCCTCCCCAAGTTCCCATACCTACACCTAGGATGATGAAAATATTGTACCCTTCTGCATCCACCGTTGCTTGCTTAATCAACAGCATTACACAAAAGTTTACAAGTTTTAATTTAATCTCCATCCCAAGGTTGTCTGGAAAAGATCGCTTTAAGCGATAAGACCGCGCCAATGTGACTTAATAAGTTAATTAAGATTCGTTGTAGGTACTTAAGTATATTTTAATTTTATTTGATGTACATTTAAGAACTTTTCTACCTACTCGAATAGTGAAAGTTGCAGAATTTCCGCAATGCACATTCTAAAAATCGAATTATACTTAATCACAAGAGACACAAGATCCAATATTGCTCTTTCTTAGATTCAGACTAAACAGACAAAGACGTTTGCATCTGCTAGTCATATAAAATGAAATTCAGATATTTAAGTAGCAAGATATGATATCAAAACATTTTCACGGTGATAAGGATAATCTACGATTAAAAGTTATATAAATACCATACCTATTATAGTATAGCCGTTCATTCTCTTCAGATACTTGTCCACAGATCTCTCTAACCTAGCACCCATATTTAGTAACGACATTTTTATCACAAAACACGGATAAAGAGATTTCTTTACACGAACACTTCACTCTAAAAGACTTTAGACACTAAATAACAACAACTGAATTAAATAACTAAATCGCGGAAACTACCTATTGGTTCCTTCACAAAAAAACAGAGAAAAAGACCTTAAACAATTCAGAGCAATTACTGTTTTTGTTCACATCTTATCGGCTATTTCTTATCAACGATAACTGCTAGAAATTCTAGATAAATAATTTGATAACAACATAACACTAATTCACGCGTTACAGTCACATTTTCACCACTATTTTTAATTGTATAAAAGTTATAATCAATTGCACTTATTTTTCACGTTTTACACACATTTTTTTTGTTGATTAACATTGAGTCATGTTTTAAATTGTTTAAAATGTAATGAACCGTACTTAACCACAACAGAATCATAATTGAGTCGGTCTAATTGTCGGTGTACCCGCAATATATTTACTGATAGTATAATTTATTAATTGCGTTTGTTTACGTTATCTGTATGCTTTATGGAACAGATTGTGGTATCCTGTGTTACAAAGTTCATTAGGACTACCCTAGTAATAATAAATGTGAGAGATGAGGTGCATTCTCATGACGCCTTGTGTAACTGTGACTGATGTGTTCATTGAACCAAATTTACGCGGTCCATGTTCACAAGCCAGAGGGTAACCTCGTCTGCCTATGCATAAAAAATAGGGATGCGCCGAGCATCGGTTTTTGAACCGAACCGAATAACGAAAATTATTCTTTTCAGCGCTTACCGAACCGAACATTACCAAATATTTTTGATTTTAGTTTTTATGTACAAGTGCATGGTTCCAATCAAAATTAAAATAACAGAATTCTTAGAAACAAGCGAAACGTTGTATTGCGCATTTTAATATTATAATTATTTTCTTATTATTCATTATTTATTGTAAATCAAAAAAAAATCTAAAAAGAAGAACAGCTTATAGGAAATAAGAAAATAATCGAGATTAGATATCGGGAAAAACCACAACGTATGAAGTGTTTTGCCGCTCATAGTTCCATTACACCCCTATATAGAAATTACGAATATGATTAACGATTTATAAGTGCTGAAGTAGTCTGATTATCTTAGAATGAGTTTCCCGCAAAAGATAATTTTGGAGGTATTTAAACGAAATAATTTTATAAAATTTTGTATAAAATATTCTATTCTATAAATATATATAAAATATTCGGCGCTTCAACCGAATTTTCGGCAGAATACGGAACATAAAAAAACATGCCGAATATA
This sequence comes from Ennomos erosarius, assembly GCA_963580505.1. Classification (NCBI taxonomy): domain Eukaryota; kingdom Metazoa; phylum Arthropoda; class Insecta; order Lepidoptera; family Geometridae; genus Ennomos; species Ennomos erosarius. The sequence continues at coordinate 6,803,916 of OY757002.1, forward strand.
CCGAACACGAATAATTACCGGAATGTTGGCGCACCCAAATAAAAAATATAAATCATAACAGGCTAGTCTCCTGATATTTTTTATTTCACAAATTAGTAATATACTCAAAAAATAAACAGTCGTAAAAACAAATATTATGCTCTTAATCGCTCGTAATTAGGGATGGATGGATGCGGGTTCAAGTCCCGTTCGTGATTAAGACTTTTCCTTTACAAATTAATCTGTGACGAGCTAGCTGTTAGCTAGCGACACTGCCGCCCGTTATAGTTATTACCAATAGTAGTTACAATTTTAGCCATTTATAAGTATGCATTCGTTTTTTGGCTTTGCTTGACAAGTTACGAATATTAAAAGGAAGAATACGAGAGCATAAACATAGTACAGTATATTAAACACTATCTGACACTCAGTAATAAATAATTGTGATATAAAGTAATAAGCATGCTACTTAAGATATCAATAAGGTAATACCTACCTAGTCTTAACTTATAAGTACCTACATACTAATTATAATAATAGGCTAATAATCCTGCTATTGGCCTGTTGTTTTCATAAATTAGGTTAAAAATTAATGCAATCATTGAAAGAATTATAGAAAAATTGGCAACTAAATCACGGTTTAAGTAATTTATACTTATAAATAAGTTGTCTTTGCTATACGAAATGAGCTGGTAATTTTCTCCAATTAATGCTTTTATTTTATACATTTTGCAAATAATTAAATTATTCCTAGCAGTTCGTAATTAAAACATTAAAATAAATCACATATTATCAAAAAGAGCCTTTGTGGAGGGGAATCACAGACACCTAATACTTACAGATGTCTGTGAGGGGAATGTTCCCAGAACGCTGGCTGCATTGCCACGCTGTATGGTCATGCCGAATTATAGCGCTAAATAAGAGCCAGCCTGGTCACCTTCACCAAAAGCTTTGCCAAGTCCCTTCATATTTCCAAAGCACCTGGTCCCCACGGTCCCATGGTTTCCACCCCAAACGGCACAAACATGTATCCTCTGTTAAGGTTGCCCCTATCGGTTGTCAGTCCTACGAGCGATGTGTGTGGCCTGCCCACTGCGACTTCAACTCCCTAATTCTATAAGCTATATATACTGGTGACTTTAGCTTTCTGATGTAGGTTTTTGCAATGGTACCTAATTCGATCTCGGTAGGTATACAAAAAAAAACTAGGTACCTAGTATGATGATGAAAAATGTCACTTAAATAAGGGTGCCCCATAAGGAGTGTACGGTACTTAGTATACTTACAACTAAGTATTTAAAGTAAATATAGATTAATTCTATCTTTATTCGATAGGTAAAAGGTAATCGCCAATAGGCATGATGACTACTATTAAAAATGAACAAGTAAATATTACTTTCACAAAGAAGATTAAAAATGAATGTAATAATTGAAACAATTAAGTAAAATCGGTAAATAAATCACGGAGTAATAACCTTTTAAAGTTTCTACAGGATGCATCTCCTGTCCTTTTCTCGCAAAACCGAGCGCCCCCACAGTTACTATGAAAAATCCACTCGTGACGTCACATGCCAAAGAGATTGTATGTAAAGCTACCACAGCTAAGAAATGAGGTACTATGAACGACCTTCCTCTGACGTCACTGGCCGTTTGAGCTATCTCTTTCTATTCCGGTTTTTAAAATGCTTGTAACTTGGTAATTTTTAGAGATATCTAAATGTTGTTTTCACAAATGTTTATTTTTTTGAGTAAAATTATTAATTTATCCAAAAAAAAAAAATGTTAGTCTCCATGCCTATTGCGCAAATCGAACAGATAATGCGTTCTAACGATAACACCACGATAATGCCACGATTTCTTTCCAAATCCCAAATTACGATTGAAATCGAGTGTCAAGAGTAACCCTGCTGCTCTGTCCACCTAGGTGAACCACGGGCATTTTGGCCTGCCCGTGGTCCACCTCAGCTCACTTGGGTGGACCACGTTCACTTTTTAGGGTTCTGTACACAAAGAGTAACTTATGGGCTGTATCTCATGAGCCATGATAGTAAGACAGTTGATCACAGATGGCGTATTTCTGATGCCGCTATAACAACAAACGCTAAACAGAATAAAATAAATATTTAAGGGGTTCCCATACAACACACGTGATTTTCTGCGCGCTTTTATAGATAATGGTACGGGACCCTTCGTGCGCGAGTACGACTGGCACTTGGCCGGATATTTACTGTAATGTTTTGTAACGATAATTCTCTTCTATACTTAATTATTCATTTATTGATTAACGTCAATAATTAACTACTTGTTACATTGACATTTTCTCACTGATTATATATTTATACATAAACAAGGCACATGCTTTACGTTTGGCAAACACATATATAGTTACCTACACTAATGTATGTTGGTTTAGCAATATGTATTTACTTTAGATTACTACGCAGCGATATAGGTAAAGAGAATCCACTGATGCTTTAAACTGAGTGGAGTGGAATCAATACTTTTATAAGTGTTAGCTTGTGATTTAAGTATTCGATTGTTTTAGTATTTAAGAACACGAGTAACAATCTTACAATATTAAGTAACAGTACAGTAGGGTTACTCTGGGATCCAATCCCAATTTCACTCAAATTCTAATCCGAATCAATCCCAATGTAAATAGAATAGTAATAGAATCGTTGTCCATAAAATTCTATGGACAACGATTCTAATCGTGTGCTAGTATCGGATTTAAGACGCTGACAGGAGCCAATGTGAGCACGTTTATTACAGCAGACGAACTTGAAACTTATTTTGTACCTTATAGGGTCGCTTTATGCATAGCAAAAATATGGCGATTACGTTGCGTTGCACTTCGACTTTTTTCGGTACAAATAATTAGTTATAAAAGAAATGCGTAATGTTATAAAAAACTAAGCTTATAGACGGATGCATTGAAACATAACTTATCACTATGATTTATTTCAATGGGGTGTCTTATTATAAAGTAACATTTTAAGACGTTGGAATGATTTTTTAGAGGTCACTTCACGATTTTTTTCTATCGAGAAAACTTTTCGTAAACGTGTTTCGGTTTCGGCAGATGGAAAGAAGATATGACCAGTACTAACGTGCATTTTTTTCAATCCTGTAAATAGTATACGTTTTGAGATAATCACGTTCTAAATAGTCGATTTGGGATCACTCAGCGCCTTAAGAGTAGGTACCAAATGCCACGATTTCGTTCCAAATCCCAAATTACTATTGAAATCGAGTGTCAAGCTTACCTGACCCTGCTGCAGGGCTGCAGGTTATACCGGAATATCATCTCCCTTTATGAAAAAATGTTTTGCGTTTGTTATAAACCCCGAAATCTTTATTGTTTTTTTTTACTTGTAGCTTTCCTACAACTTAATATGCAACTTCATGTAAAGTATTAATTGAAATGGGTAATGAAAAAAAAAGAAAATTACATTAAAATATTCAGTAATCTGCGGTTTAGGCTGAACAGTGAAATAGGTAACTGATATTTTCACAGAATAATATTATTATTCCCTTCCCGTTTTATTATAGTTTGACAATGGTCAGAACCGGGTGAGTTTTTAGATGCAAGAGGCAAGCAGCCTCTCAAAGGGGCGTTCTGTGGGGAAGGCCTATATGTGCAGTGGACGTCCTCAGACTGTTTATGACTGTTATAAAATTATATTGAAGTTATTAATACACTGCTCATATACAACAGCTGCAGTGTCACTCGGAACTCCGTAAAGTTTCGCGTGGCACTGCAATGCGCATGTTATCTTGAGACGTCACACAGTCTAACAAGATTACTAGACTCTACCCACAGGAGTGATACCTCTAAAAATTGAATAGTCGATGTTTTGCCGTCCCTAGTAGTGCAATCAGCTGTGAGCCACTACTGTGGCCTCTATGCAAGTGAGGTTTGGGGGAGCGGGCTACAAATGTGGCAGAAGCGCTTGAGTGGCTAGTTCGTGTTAGTTCTAAACTCACCGCTGATTGTGAAGACAGGGTTGTAAGGGGCTTGATCGTCGACCTTTTCTGCGGGTTTGATAACATCGGGTGCTCCGACCATGCCTGAAACAATACAGGGTTATAGTTAATTACCTTATAAAGTAACAGAACTACTGCACGTATTATATTATTTGTAGCAGAACGAAGCCTTTGTGAATGTTTAGACCTGTGATGCGCGTTACAAAATAAAATGTTATGTTAAATTTTTAACTATACGAAATCGAATACAGCGACTAATTTGTCGCTACTTTTATCTGAATGACTTCTAAGTAGAGAAAAATCCAAGACCGTCTGGAAGAAATTTTGTATTACAGATTTTTTCTGTCGGCACCACCGGCTGTTATAATTTTATTTATATGATGATTTATGATACTTGATTTATGATAATTAGAAGGTGGAAGTCGGTCTAGTCATCGTCAATTGCCTTAAGGTACTGCTGAACATAGGCCTCTGCCAGAGAGCGCCTGCTTGCCTCCTGCCTGCATCGATCGGCTCCTGTGGTTTTACCAAGATGGTTGGTCCACCTACGCTGTGTCTTCCGGTTCGTGGTTGCCACCCGAGAAACTTTCTTCCCATCTGCCTACGAGCAATGTGGCCTGCTCATTGTCATTTCAATTCAACTTGCTAAACTGCCCGCTTTGCTTGCTTGCTAGCTTGCTTGCTAACTAGCTTGCTTGCTTTTGACTTACTTGCTTGTTTGTTGTTTTTTTGCTTGCTTGTTTTTGGATTCCATGGAATCAAAAAGTAGAATTTACTACTGGTAAATCTTGTTTTACTGTGTCGAAGCCCAACAAGTAAAAATAGTAGTGCACGAGGCGATCACGTTTGCCCCAGTTACTGCCAACGGAGGTTCAGGTTACGAAATAAAATGAGCCCTTATACATGATTGTACTTCAATTATTTCTTGCGATTGTTTACAGTAAATGTGGGTCAAGTATAAGTAATTGAAAACTTGGGATTATAGGCTGCGATTGGGTGTGGCTTGGTAACTACTAGGTGGTAGAACTTTTCTGCAAAGTTCGTCTAGGTAGGTACCACCGCTTTGCCAGTTATTCTGCCGCCAAGCAGTAGTGTGCAAGCACTACTGCGTTCCGGTTTGAAGGGCATTGTAGCTAGTGAAATTACTGGGCAAATGAGACTTTATGACCTGATTACACAGTGTAGTAATCTGATTACTAGACAGTGTGATGTCTCAGGATGACGTGCACAGTGCAGTGTCACGCAAAACTTTATTATTTTAAGTTCCGAGTGACACTGCAACTGTTATGGGCGGCCGTATTGCTTAACATCAGGTGAACGACCAGCTCGTCACGTCATTCATTCTAATAAAAAAAAAACCCGTGAAAATTTAAAACCGACGAATCCCGTTCTACTTAATGACTTTTCAATTAGTTACGTGCGGAACTTGCATTCGCTCTGTAGCGCTCATAGCGAAGCACGACTAGCCGTTCCTAACCGATCGGTAAAGTTAAGCAACGTTCGCTGCGGTCACTACTATGATGGGTGACCGCTACAGCAAAAAGTTGGTATTTAGAACTGAGCGCTACCGTGCTTTGGAGGGCACGTTAAGCCTTTGGGCGGCCTAACAATTCTGACACCAGGGCTGACAACTTGCCTACACGCGAAGAAGTAGAAGATTCGCTCTAACAAAGATAAAGGAAAGAATCATGAGAAAACTGCCATTCAAGAACCACAAAATTAACTATTTATCCAACCCTCACTAGATCGGTGTATTTCTGTCCATTCAAAGGTTGTCTGGTAGAGATCGCTTTAAGCGATAAAACTTTTTGTAAAAGTGTTTGTTCGTTAGGTACCTCTTGTGTAGTAGGTATGTGTTGGGTATATGTATTTTGGTGTGCAATAAAGCATTCTATTCTATTCTATGTCAAAGTAGCGGATTATAGGTATAACATAAAACTCTTCCCATGAGAAGAGGACCATATCCGGACGGAAGAATGAGAATGATTACCTTGGTCTTCAGTTTTAGCACGAACTGAGATGCGTTCCTATTTTATTGCGCACGAGTTGATTTCCATTTACATTAATGTCACAATTATTTAAATTATTTTCCCTTACAATGGAAAATGTATTTCAACATTAGCTGTGAAAATGACAGTATTACAACTTATTGCAGAAACAACAAATAAAGTAATCTATATAAAATAAAATAGATTGCAATATTCTTCATATTTGTTGTTGAATATTAAACCATAAATACATAATAGGTTTTATGATTTTCCACAGTTTATTATCCATTGTCATGGATAAATAGTAATTTATTTGATTTTTTACCCCGAGTCACAGAATAACTACTATAATAATAAGTAGTAATCCAGCCAGAGTATACGTAAGTATGAGTAATAATGAGACGAATCAATAATTTATTATATGCCAAGATAAATCCATACTCCTTTCTTCAAGAACAGTTAAACAATTTACTAAAACTAAAACACACAAAATTTTAGAAACAATAGCTCCAAACTACATTAGTTATTTGGTTTTATACAATACAGTGACCTAGTTTCCGCGTTTACACATTACCGTGGCATCCATTAGCTAAGTCCTTCGTTATAACCTTGTCTAACAAAGTTCAGGGGCAGAAGGCTCTATATTTATAGCATTTAACCTTCTGAGCTCGCTTTTTACCCGACATTGAAACCGGGGGTGTAATGTTATGGACATTTGCAATATGTAGTGTGCCAGGAGAATGTAACTCGTTTGAAACCGACTTTGACAAAGAAAAAAGTATAAAAGATATTTATGTGTTATCAGCCTGAAAACGTCCACTGCTGAACATAGGCCTCCCCCAGAGAGCACCACTTTGAGCGGCTGCTCTCCTCCTGCATCCATCGGCTCTCCGCGCCTTTCACCAGATCATCGGTCTACCTATTAGTGGGGGGCAGCCTACGCTGCGTTTTCCGGTTCGTGGTCACTACTCGAGAACCTTTCTTCCCCATCGATTGTAAGTTCTACGAGCGATGTGGCCTGCCCCATTTCAACTTGCTTATCTTCATATTGCTTGTGTGTTGAACACCAATTTAACTATTACAGTTGTTTGCTACAACCCGGCGTCTACTCAGCAAAATGCTGTAGGCACCGGCAACTGACACCACAGCACCACACACGCTGTCAATTTACAAACTTTATCTGGATAGCTGCAAATTAAAAATGCTTTTTCTCCTATTTCATGGCATTGGCACACAACTATTAACGTATTTTTCAACTAATCTTAACCAATTGCAATACACCTCATATTTATTTTCTACAATTTCAATGAATATTTATCGTCGTTAGGTTCTCGAGTGGCGACCACGAACTGGAAGGCGGAGTGTAGACCCCCCACTAGGTGAACCGACGACCTAGTGAAAACCACGGGGAGCCGATGGATGCAGGAGGCGAGCAGCCGCTCAAATGGCGGTCTCTGGGGGAGGCCTATGTTCAGCAGTGGACATCTACGGGCTGTTGATGATGATTTATAGTCAGTACTTTTTTAATTGGTGGTACCTGGTCCTACAATTACGTAGACTTTGTATGGTCAGCGATTTTTGATCGGTGGTACCCATATATTGCATAAAAACAGGGAATATTCGTGCGGTGCAATTCGTTGGCCAATTTTGATAATATTTTAGTAGAAACATTTGGTGCTCACCAGCTGATAGGTCGGTGATTCTAAACAAGCCATTTGAAATATGAACAAAATAGTTTGTCAAGATATAGTTATACCATCGGTATACCTAAATACCTAACATTCGTAAAGTCTGAGCTGATGAGATTTACCTACTGTTTAGTTAAAACAATATTCAACATACTGGCGCGGTGCGGCATCTATGGGTTTTTACACTGAATCTCCTTCCTATACACAAATCCGTTCGCTGACACCGAAATAAGATCTATAAACAAGCCGGCAGACAAAGCATTGCAATTCGAGTTCATTGACCTTGGAAGCGCTGAATTATAGGTACCAACTAGCTCAACATCCGTGTCCACAGCAACGTGTGTTTAGTCAAGGTAGAACGGACACAATGTTTGAAGAAATTGGTGGTTTCAGCAGCAATTTTGATAGCGTCATCAAGATACCCACATTTTTTAGGTTATTTTTCAAAGCTCTGTGATGTACTCTTTAGTAATTATTCTGAGTGGCCGTGCTGTACTCTAAACTCTCGGGCCTTAACTGTGCTAACAAAATAACAATTGCAATAATCATGATGACTAAAATTTTTTTTTGGAATAATTAATTATATTCTTCAAAAGATAAACATTTGTGAAAACAAAACTTAAATATCTCTAAAAATTACCAAGTTACAAGCATTTTAAAAACCGGAATAGAAAGAGATACTTAGCTCAAACGGCCAGTGACGTCAGAGGAAGGTCGTTCATAGTAAAATAAAATAAAATAAAAATAAATAAAATAGTACCTCATTACTAAGCTGTGGTAGCTTTTCATACAATCTCTTTGGCATGTGACGTCACGAGTAGATTTTTCATAGTAGCTCTGTTTCGCGAGAAAGGGACAGGAGATGCCTCCTGTAGAAACTTTAAAAGCTTATTACTCCGTGATTTAGCTACCGATTTTGCTTATTTTTCAATTATTGCATTCATTTTTAATCTTCTTTATGAAAGTAATATTTACTTGTTCATTTTTAATAGTAGTCATCATGCCTATTGAATGATAGTCTTCTTCTCTTTATTATTCTTTATAGGCAAAGCATTTAACCACTGTCTCACCTGGTCGAATGAGATGACGCAGTCTACGATGTTCACTCTCGACTTGAAGACTCCCAGATCATAGCTGGAAACAAGGACGTTGGCAAGGTGTTCCACTCATTGGCTGCACGCACCATAAAGTGCGTAGCAAACCGCTTAGTGCGGTTTGATGCGGGGGATAGTCATAGTACTCAACAGATTAATTTATTTATTATTATTTATTTAGTTACAATTGTTACTTTTTTGACCGATATTTCCATAGAAATTCTGACAAAAATCGATAACTGTTAAGGCCAGGATTTCCGTACGTGCTCGTGCGTGGTCATCTATCTCGCTCGCATATTGCGACATTTTTAAAGGCATTTAAATGGTTAAATTTACTAAAGTTGTAACCGTTGCAAAACATGCAAAATAACGACACAAATGTTCAACAAAAAAAAACACATTAAACCAAACAAGAATTCATACATTAAAACTCAATCAAAAGATGATTTACGTTTTTCCTGTTTTAATACCTTCAAAAATGTCGCAATGCGGGAGCGAGATAGAGAATCCACGAAGATCCTGGCAAGATCTTGGTTAGAAATTCACTCGCAATTTAACGAAGACAAAAAGAGATCCCACTAACCCACTTTTTTGGTAGTCGGGTAAAAAAAAAGAGGGATGCTGAGAATTTGACGATGAAGACTTAGGCCCAATGCGCAACGTATATAACATACTGGCAACATTGTCCCGTTGGATTATTATTGCAGTGCTGATACAGTGTGGCATATAATAAGTGCCAGCATTTTGATTACGCACTGGGCCATTATTCTGTATGACCATTCAGACACGTAACGCGGCGCGTTACGATATCTTCGTGGATTTTGTATGCCGTTGTCAAATTTGACAAACACGACAACACACGTTACACGCACGTCAAAGAACAGAAAACACTGGGCACAAACAACCTAACGCGTGGCATACAGTAGGCCTAGCACGAATATTTACGCGCGCGTAAGTGTAACGTTAACGTAAGCCAGTTGTATGGCATTTGATTTGGCCCCCTATTACGTTTGAGCTAGCAGCGCTGCTGACGCGCGTCTGCCGCTCAACTGCTGTGAAAATTATATGAACTTTGACAACAGTTGAGCGGCAGACGCAATTGTAATAGGGGGGTTTTACGTTAACGTTACACTTACGCGCGCGTAAATATTCGTGCTAGGCCTACAGAATACAATTTTATGATTCCATGTTAATTCCATGTCGTGGCGCGTTAAAGCCCGCATTTACGTTTAGAGCATGTTACACGTCACGCGTTATTGGCAAGGAATCTCATGTGTCATAGCGAATAACCCCCCTGGTTACTCTCATAAACTGTAGAAAATATGACGGGAGTTCCCGGTTATTAGTACCCCAGATAATATAATACCTACAGTACAGATGCCTCATCTCATACAACGGAATAACTCGGGCTATTTTACGAATTATTTTATTTCTGCATAACGCAAGATTATCAAGCGACATTTATTGCGTGATGGCGAAGTATTGGGCCAAATGAATACACTGGACACTTACTAGTAACTCTCTAGACACGATCACTACATTTTTTTTTCAAGTTCGGGCTATTTTCGTTTGTACCTGATGGGACCCCATGTTAGTAGTAAGTACCAAAGCCATTACCTACTATGTTTTTGTTGCATAATTATTCTCTGTAACAGAGTGGTACAGATTAAATAACTGTCTAATACAGGTGAGAGAGAGAGAGAGAGAGGGAGAGAGAGAGAGAGAGAGAGAGAGAGAGAGAGAGAGAGAGAGAGAGAGAGAGAGAGAGAGAGAGAGAGAGAGAGAGAGAGAGAGAGAGAGAGAGAGAGAGAGAGATGGATGGATGGATGGTGGTGGAGTGGTGAGATTCTATTTGACTGTTCTGAATTTGGTCGCTCTGACTGTTAAAATATTACAAGTAACCTAAATATGTTTAAAATATAGATATAAATCTGTATAACTAATGTCCCGACATATACTGTCCCGCTTTTGATGGAATTTTCACTATTCAATAAAGATACACAACACTACATAACAATATTAAAAAAAAACAGAAATCGAATAACATTAGGGGTAGAAAAGTATTGACGCTTTGTGCATGGTCAGAGGGATGTATCCAGGTGTACCACTCACTTACCACAAAAATATAACTCATTTCCCAATAATGCGCAAATAAAAATAACGAAAATAACACGTAATAAAAACTCACCATCATAACCCGGTTTATAACTAAATATAGGTTAGCTAAGTAGGTACGTACCTACATCAATGTATTACCTTCGTCTAACCATTCTGCTAACACTAACACCGGAACAAATGCGCGTGAAAAATTGATTTGATGTTGACGAACGTAGACTTTCACAAGATTTTTTTTGACCACAGATATTATAATAGTATGCTCGAATAAGCAGGGGAACTAAAGTGACAGATATAGCTCTTAGAACTAGCAAGTTACTTAATTATGTAATTTGGTGCGCCAAGTGCTTCACTGAATTATATTTTAATAGACATTTGTGCAGACGAGCACAAATATTAGGTACCTTACTAGGTCCGTCCTTACTGCAAAGTTCGTCTAGGTAAGTAGGTACCATCGCTTTGCCAATTATTCTGCCGCCAAGCAGTAGTGTGCAAGCACTACTGTGTTCCGGTTTGAAGGGTATTGATTTGATTACACAGTCTAGTGATCTTATTACTAGACTGTGTGATGTCTCAGTATGACGTGCGCAGTGCAGTGTCACGCGAAACTTATTTTAAAGTTCCGAGTGACACTGCAACTGTTATGGGCACCCGTGTCGCTTAACACCAGGTGAACGACTAGCTCGTCACTACATTCTTTCTCATAAAAAAACCTTGTTATTTGAAACGTTATAAGAGTAAGAATTTTCTGCTTCAGTTTATTACCATATATAAGTACTCAGCTACTCATCTACCATAATAAACGATTTACAGAGCCAACATGTTATTAAAACCTAATAGAACTGAGAAAAACCCGCCGTTCTGTATTATTATTTTCTACACGTGTTTTTCATTGCCGTCTTCGAGAGTACGAAAGCAAACACGTATAAGCATAGATCTATATATATATATATGTCGTATAAGTATAATCTAGCAGTTAGATACCTACCTACAAGACAATAAAAAATAAGTACATAATAAGAAACAATTTACCTGCAAATGAAGATGTACCAACGTAATTAATTCCTCTAAGGACGTACCTAATACCTATCTGAAGAAACTTTAGTCTACGACGCGTAAGATTGTTTTTTGGAAATGTCAAACGATCTAATAATACCTATACTTTACCTTCAATCGAATTGAGGCATAAGATCCGAAATGAAGAGCTCCGCAGGAGAGTTAAATAAAGTGACCGATATACTCGTAGCTCTTAGAATAGTAAGGCCATGGCAATGGGTAGCCCACATCGCTTGTAGTACTGGCCCATAGGGATGAAAGGTTCTCGAGTGGCGACCACGAACAAGACAAAACGTAAGCCGGCCTCACTAGCCGGACCAGACTATACAGTTATAGGTAAAATAGGTATACATACCTGTAGTCTTTCTTCAGAAGATTTACGCCAACACATTTAATGAAATAGAGACTTTCAACAAACGAATTAAAGTTCTAATTAGATCGCTACGCCATGCGCGATGTAAACAAACTACAGCAATTTACAAATTACAGAAAAGCCACAGAATATAATATAGTACTACGTAACAATGATGTGTTATGATCATCGATACGGTGGGTTTTTACGAATTATCCACTTGAAGTATTTATTGTCAACGCAGGAAATGCTATGACGCTTCAGTTTCCTGATAAAAACTGTAAGTAGGTATGTATAGAGAGTATAGCAAACAAGGTGATTTTGGGCTTTTTTTAGGCAAAATAGAGCATTAAATAAAAAATGACCGGCCAAGTGCGAGTCGGACTCGCGCACGAAGAGCTCCGTACCATTAACGATAAAAACGAGCAAAAAATCTCGTTTGTTGTATGGGAGCCCCCTTAAATAATTATTTTATTCTGTTTTTTAGTATTTTTTGTTATAGTGGCAACAGAAATACATCATATTATGGGAAACTTTCAACTGTCTAACTATCACGGTTCATGAGGTACAGCCTGGTGCCATGGACAGCGGAGCCTTATAGTGCGAGATCCCACAGTAGGAATACCTACGTCATCGAGTACCTCAATAGGCTATATGTAGATCGTTAACCGACACATAAATATGTAAAAAGAAAATCAGGTCTGCCAATTCCGATCCTGCCGGGTCATAGACATCCGAGAAAATTTATGACGTTTTTTTAATTTAAAAGTTACGTCATAACATAAGGTACCCATGAAATCCTGGCAACAGTTATTAACCATTGACTAATTACGTAAAAAAATAGCACATCCTGCCGGAACTACCTGGCAGACCCTTACGAAGTGCCCTTCACACCATTTACTTACCTCAACGAGTACCCCGATGAAACCTATGCCCATTAATAGCAAGGTGTCCCTGATAATAGATTAAAAGGTCTACCAGGTCTAAACTTGCTGGCACTTGGTGTTCAAAGCATTTGAAGTTGGATTTCCATGACCTGGCAGGACCGGAATTGGCAGACCTGATTTTTTTTACATGTTTAAGTATCAGCTAACAATCTAAAGATAGCCTGTTGAGGTACTCGATGACGTAGTTATTTATACGAATTTGTGCTGTCGGATCTCGCACTATTAGTAATAGGGGTTGCTTTACCTTTTGGGTACGGAACCCTAAAAAATATTATAGGTATGTTTTATGTGAGCTCTAAGGATAATATCGAAATGGTCTTCGAGCTTTGGTATCTTCCAAAAAAATAAATGTGAGTACTTAGGTACCTTTAACTAGTTAATTAAATCCTACTTCAGTATAAAACAAGCGTATACTTACAAATTGTTCTGCCGTCTGAAAATTAATATAGCTAATCAAAAACTGCACTGCAGGTCTGTCTGTATGCGACCTTAAACCTAATTGTGTGAGTTAAGGCCGAGATAAGGTGATACGGCTCGTCACGTGATCCTTTCATTGCAGCTAAAAAAAGAATTTCCGGGCCGGGCCAGACATCCTACTGCGTGGACTTAGAGGCCTTTTAGTTCCATAGTCTGTGGTTCCATGTTATTTTTATGTTATTTTTATGATATATCTGTTTCTTGCGGTTTGTTCTAACCACAACCCTTCTTGCAGCAATCGTTTCGAATCGGATGATTACATAATTTATTTTGTCTTATATTCGTGTACTTAGTACGTATACCTGACTAGTAGATAGATAGATAAACTCTTTATTGAAACACACAAATTACCTATTAGTACTGTAGTACCCTCGTAGTACTGTAGTCCCTACGCTAAAGAATAGGGGGTTCCCCCATTTGTAACATGACACTCAAATATTTAAGTTTCATTATTCTAACCTAACCAATCTAAACTAGATAGGTAGGTAATAATCAGAACTAGCGCGTCACTATTGAATTATTTATTTAATTAGTTGTGATTATCATTCTTTTAATCATTAATCATGTTTTTACTTCGCAATCAATTATTTTCCCCGCCCCCCTCCCTTCCAAAAAAGGATTAGGAATGCACGATTGATTAACACATACAATAGGTAGGTTAATTGGCAGATTAAAATTAACGTAAATGCAAACTTTAAAATACGAACAAAAAAAATATTATTTTTTTACCATAATCCATAGTACCTAAGCATATATATGTACCCATGCTTATGAGCGAAATAGACGATCGGGATTCAGGACCAACCACCGACCAAGGTCACATTTGTCTCCCCCTGTAGGGCGATTATGTAACTTTTATTTCAATCAGTTTCATTATAAATTATGTATTTATTATAGTTTTGCGATTATGTACGACATTCTGTATCAATCAAAGTCAATAAAAGTTCGATTGCAACAAGTTTGCTACAGAAAAGGATTTGACAGAACAAAAATTTCATCGATATGAACATTTGCGATTACGTACATAGATTTCAGCCGAAATGACGGCAGAAATTACATTCTCCATAGAAACAGGCTAGACGTTGTTTCTTGCGAACTTTTATTGTTGTTTTTCTTCACATTGAGCATCTTCAAGCAATATAAACGCATAAGTAGTAAATCATAAAATACTTACTTACTATATCCAGTGTGACCATCTAAATTGCAGATTCTGCCCTAAATAGGCAAGAAATCTTCCTCAACAAAGAAATATGCCTCAAGTCTTTTATAATATATTGCTAGTTGACCCAACCCGGCTTGCGCGGGTTAATAATTTTTACGTCTTACCTAACCCTGTTTAAGCGGCTTCAATATTGATCGATTGTTCGTGTTACGTTGGCGCGCAAGTCAAGCCCTTTGGGGGCTGACCAATGAATAAAAAAGTAATCATATGCAATTTTTATTTATATCTTAAAAGACAAATAACAGTCAATTAGCGCGCCAGTTTACCGGCAGTAGGATATTGATCGGATGAAAACTATCTTAGTTACATGGTTGCTAGTGAGGCGCTCCCTCTAGTCCGCACGGCAGGTATGGTATTTAGTTTCTTCTAGTTTCAGTGAGGAAGTCTGATGAATGAATTACAAATTAATATTATTAAGTTATTAAAACTAATAAAGAGCTGCAGCTATGAGACCTCCGATTTTTACTTCAAAATATCAATAACCCCCATATCTGCCGAAAGATGCCACGTTTTTAAAATAGTAAACTTGAGAGCTAGTTCTGCCAAATGGCAGAAATCTGCCACAAATGGTCACAATTATTATAACTCTATTTTTTCATTGACAATGACAATGACATTTCCTGTTTCAACAAAAACATAGGCCAAAGAACCGTATAATGCAGCCAAATAAAAATTATTAGTCATTTCAACACGTTTTCTATATAAACCTTGCTTTTTAAATTGGTCGGGTTGGCTGCAACTTCACTTTGGTTGTTATCGATAAAAACCGATTGAAATAGAAATAAAAACCCTTACGTAATCGCAAATTATCGATACACACATGTAGCTATTTTAAATGTGTTTCAATCAACCCAGTGTTTGTAACAGCTTTACATAATCGCTCTACTGGTCGGGTTGGTGTAAAATCCGACCGTGTGTGGATGCGCATATGTACGACTAAGGTCGAGTGGTTGGCCGACCGAATAAAGACACCAACCACCATACCATCCACTAGCGATGACAATTAATACTATTTTGCGTAAATTTCATAAACATGCTAATTCACGAGTCTTAGCATGCTAATTGCTATTGCTATGCTATTTGCTAAAATGAAATGAAAAATGAAATGAAAAATGAAATGAAAAATGAAATGAAAAATGAAATGGAAAATGAAATGAAAAATGAAATGAAAATCTATATGAAAAATTAAATGAAAAATGAAACGAAACATGAAATGAAACTTTATATTAAAAATTAAATTCAAAATTAACTAAATTAAATGAAATTTCATATTTCACAGAATTTCGCAACTACATTTCATTTGCGAAATGCTAATGGAGTTTTCACATGCTAAAAATGAATGCGAATGCTAATTAATCCATCACTACCATCCACACGGTCGGATTTTACACCAACCCTACCAAGGTGAGACAAATGTGACCTTGGTTGGTGGTTGGTCCCGATTGTCTATTTTGTTCATTAGTGTGGGCCTAGATTGAGCTGTGTGAAATATTCACACCTATTTATTTATTTATTTTAAAACCGTAAAATGTATCGTTCAATTACGCGAAGTTGACAGACACTGCAATGAATCACAAACCTAGGTAAAGCATCTACATAATAAATAATTTCAAAATTAAGGATTTATAGTCTACTAGCTGCGCCCCGCGGCTTCGCCCGCGGAGATACTGATCTGCACCCCTATTCCCAACCCATCGTAAACACGTTTCGATTCGAAATTCACGCTATCCGTCTCTTTCCTCTACATTTAGAATAAAGAAGACGGAGAGTGTAGATTTCGAATCGAAAAGTTTTCGAAGGGTTGCTGATCTAGGGCTGGTGATCTATTTCACGTGTAGAACAATATGAGGGTGGGTATATAAGATTGCGATTCAGATGTTTTTTGCTTAGTATCACATTCACTGCGCACTGTCAAGACCATGGGTACCTACAAATGTGTTAAGCCTAACTTACTTTCTCTTCGATATAGTCTATTCACGAGCTCAAGCTGCCCAGAAATAGAAAAATAATTTGATAATAATAATTACAAAGCGACAGTATTCATGGTAAAAAAGCATCATTTGCATACCTAAATACCTACGTCACAGATTACTAAAATGTGTAGAAAATAAATATAATCGTAGATTCTATAAATTTGTTTTATTTTTCATGAATTTATCTACGTACACAATATTTGCAAGCAATCAAACCGTTTCCAAGCATAGGTAATTCTATCTACAGTTACGTATTATATTGTTTATGATGGCGATCAGTTTTTACATAACTATAATTACTGTGAACTTGCGTAAGAGAACGTGTTGGACAGCTGTTGCTAGTCGATATCGCACGTAAAATAATGTTTGTATTTTAAAAGAGACAAATACATTACACTTATGAAACAGTCGAATAATGTTCTTTGTAATAGGTTAGATAGTGTAGCTAGTAGTACAATTAGTACAATCTTTATTATTGTAGTAGTTTGTTTGAGGAATAAAGACAAAACCAAAAGGGATTATGTAATTAAGTACTGCCCGTTTAAAAAAAAATTTTACGTTGTAGTAAAAATAATGTTTTATAGTGTTAGTATAGCAATATTGTATAGTATTATGGTATAGTACAGTATAGTCCAATTTTTATGTAGAGATAGTAGTATTTAGTACCTATTCAAAAGTCCCACTAACAATCAATGGAACTAATAATTATACTACCGATTTACCGCCTTGTAAACTTAGTTTATTAATAAAAAGAGTATTTGAGTACTACTGAGAACAGAATTTTATAGAATTTTTAGTGCTGTTGTTATAGGCACATTCTACATACAGGACGAGATGGTGAATGCTAGCGCGACCCCACCTCGCCCCATCCGATATCCCGGCGGCGCGGCGGACAGATCACGAGGGGCGTTTAGTGGGTACAAGTCACACTTCCCTGACATCACCCCAGGTGGCAGGGAAGCGTGAGGGCGAAATGAGCACCACACGCGAAATGTACAATAAGCACATGTGAACTAATTTAAGTACACCTAAAAAAATAATTTAATTTAAAACAAAATATTAGTTGAGTTCCCGAGATACAGCATCACCGTGAACGAAGAGCTCCACGTTGTACATTTTACGTATTGTACAATTCTATTACGGATGAAAAAGTTATAGATTCAAGTTGGGTTCAAGAGTTTAATGTACGTCAATGTCAACACAAAGATTAAGCACACAAAACGAAGCCTGAGGTAATGTTATATAAACTATTGACTTATTTACTTGTTGTTGTTATGATAATAGGTACCTAAGTAATTTGTTTATATAGCCTATTTATTGTTATGACATGATTTTACAACGCATTTAAGATACAGCACGTTTTACTCATTTATTATTATAAGTATTACACTTACTTCGATCATAGTATGGTTTTAGGAAATTAAATAAATAAATAAATAAATAAATATGTGTGGACATTTCACACAGCGCCATCTAGCCCCAAACTAAGCATAGCTTGTACTATGGGAACCAGATAACTGATACAATACTTATATACTTTTTTGTTTGTAAATACATACATAGAATACAATATAACACCCAGACGCAGAACAAACATCTATGTTCATCACACAAATGTTTGCCCTGGGTAGGAATCGAACCCACAGACCTCAGTTCAGAAGGCAGGGATACTACCAACTGAGCTATCGAGCGTAAATGAGTTTCAGTTTTCCTTGTACGATTACCGCTTGCTTACCTAGAGTAGGAGTGTTAACGGCATATACGTTTGCTTTTTGTTCTATGCTGCGCATTTGTAATTTTCATCATCATCATCATCATCATTAACAGCCTGAAGACGTCCACTGCTGTACATAGGTCTCCCCGCGGAGCTTCCACCAGATCGTCAGTCCACCTGGTGGGGACCGGCCTACTCTGCGTCTTCCGGTCGCGGTCGCCTCTCAATAACCTTTCTTCCCCATCGGTTGTCAGTTCTACGAGCGATGTGGCCTGCCCATTGCCATTTCAACTTATTAATCCTTAGATCAAGATCCTTAGATTTGTTTTATCAGTCATCGGTCGGTGTAAATAAAACTATACGGAAGAAGGCGTGACAGAGATGCGTGTGAGGATGCGGAGGGCCAGAAACGCAATGCGTTATGGTGCTGCACTAACACGACAACCTCTCGCTTGCGATACAATCGGTCAAACTATCCTGATTTTCCGTGTGTTTATTTGGACTGGCTTCAAAGAGCTATACAAGGTGACCTTGAATTTTATTGGTATGTAATCCGGAAAGGGATAAATTTACACCCCAAGGTAGACAATGTTTCTTCTACGACTTTTCTAAATTAACAGTTTTTCATTGAAGAAATGCCATGTAAAATTTACGTTCGAAAATAGACTTAGCGCAGCTGGGTGGTTGGACTTTGTCCTTGACCGAGTGTATATAAATGAGTTTAACAACCTGTGTTTAGAAATGAATTTTTGGTATCTTGTAGCGATCGCACGTGCAATTTTGCGAGTGAATTTATTTTTTAACATGAAGGTTAACACACCCAGTTTCAAGTAAGGGTCTCACAACTTGTAGGGTATCATGGTCCCAGGCCCTCCATTTCGAGATAACATACCAATTCAAGGTCACCTTGTATAGTAAAAACTTTTATCTATTCTGTGAGTAATAAAACTAGTCAATAAAGTAGCTTGTCCACCGCCATCATGTCACGGGCCCCCGAGACGAGATGGCGCCGAAGTAGCAAACATTAATTACCTCTTCTGTCTACGTTAATTACTATGGCCGACACGTTTGCACACTTTGCCCATTACCGACTTCGAAAACGAGGATGTTGTCAAGTCATCTGAATTACAGTATATTTATTGTCATGTCTAACATCCCTACACTAAACATAAAAAATAAACGCACCTGTTTATTTGACAATGACATTTTGCACATAAACAAATTGTAGTAATTGTGGGAAGTAGTCATTAAAGGAAAATCGTTATAAAAGTTGTCATAACGAGAAATCGTCGAATGACATCATACAAATTAAATCGGATATTTCAGTAAGTGAAATTTAGGTATGAGGTTATGTATGTAGGTACCTAAAGGTGCTAATTGTTACCAAAATCACTACAGGATAAGTAAAAAATAAAAACAGGTTTTGGTGGAATTTGACGCGCTCTCAATGTCACCGGTTTAGACCCTCTTCCAACTAAGTTATGGTCGCATTCTCCAGTTGCTGCGAAAAATTTTAGGACTGTATTTATTTAAAATTTGTAACCTCAAATTATATTGTTGACTATTTGAGTATGATTGCCTATAATACCTATACCTATTAGTTAAATTATCGATCGATTGATGACCAACGCGATTGTTGATCAATACCGTCGCGTAGTAGTTGCGTATAACACTCGAGTCTTAGTTTATAGAGATAACAATTAAAATTAAGTTTGTGAGGTGTTGCAACACCGCGGTCCGCTGCTTGCAGTTGCGACACTTGCTTACACAATGTTTTGTTGCTGATCTTGCGGTATAAGGGATTTGGGGTTTTTATATTTTGGTAACATCAAGGTATCAATTTGGGAAAATGAAGCCAAAGATCGTCATCTTTGGCGGAAATCGCTTGTAGACGGCCTAACCGCACATGACGAGGCATGGTTCGCTACACTAGCTAATAAACGCGCTAAACGGCATGAATACGCATCTAACCCACCACCACCTAAAGCAACGCAACATCTATATATATGTGCATACTGTAGCCGTACCTGCCGCTCCCGTATTGGTCTTATAGGTCATGAGCGTAAATGCCGTGCCACAGTTAATATCAGAGACACTGCTTAAAACATCTCTTTAGATGGAATCAGGCCAATGATGATGATGATTTTGGTAAAGCGAAAACCAACTGAGATGAAAAAATATTCATCATCTATTTTATTTATATCTTTGTAGGTCAACTTCCTCCGTATTTCTGGTGTCCTGGTACAAGACTCTATGACAAGCAAAATCTTTTTTCTATTATACTTGTTTTCTTTTTTTATATAGGCCCGGTTTAGGCCCGCATTTGACCGCAATCTCATTTGATGGACAGTGACGATGCGGTCTACGATGGTACATGCTTGCTTAGAAGATTAGAAGATACCTCGCGACTTGAAGAGCTCCAGATTGTACTTATCGGGAAACAAAGACGCTGGTAACGTGTTCCATTCTGTTTTCATTTAAACGCATATAAGCAGTGTTGCCAGCCCTACTGTTTTAACAGTAGATTTGCTGTTTTTTCATTAGTAACCCTGTTTTCGGTTTTAGGTACAAATTCTACTGTTTTTCTATAATTTTAGAGCCATCTGATACAAATTGCACTTAAACGCATATAATATAAGGTTCTAAAACATTTTTTATACAATCGTAATCAACCTGATGATATCCACTGGTTAGCATAGGCCTCCCCCACACTTTGAGCGTCTGCTTTCCTGCCTCCTGCAACCAACAGCTCTCCACGGCTTTGACCAAACAGTCGTTCCTCATACTGTGTCTTCGTGTAGGCCTAGCACGAATATTTATGCGCGTGTAAGTGTAACGTTAACGTAAAACTCCCCTTTTAAGATTGCGTCTGCCACTCAACTGCTGTCAAAGTTGTATGAACTTTGACATCAGTTGAGTGGCAGGCCCGCGTCAGTAGTGCTGCTAGCTCAATCGTGAAGGGGGCAAATCAAATGCCATACAACTTGCTTACGTTAACGTTACACTTACGCGCGCGTAAATATTCGTGCTGGCCCACTGTTCGTAGTTGCCACGCTAAAACCTTTCTTCTTCTTCTCGTGTAGGCAAGTGGTCAGCCCTGGTGTCAGAATTTTTAGGCCGCCCAAAGGCTTCTGACTTGGCTTAACGACTATTGTCTTACGACAACAGCCGGGACCGACGGCTTAACGTGCCCTCCGAAGCACGGTAGCGCAAAACCTTTCTACCCCATCGGTTGTCAGTTCCACGAGCGATGTGGCCTGCCAATTGCCATTTCAACTTGCTAATTTTAAGAGCTATGTCGGTCACCTTAGTTCTCCTGCGGATCTCTTCATTCCAGATCTTATCTTGCAGGGAAACATATAGCTCACTCCATAGCTTGTTGCGTGACTTTGAACTTACTAGTGAGGCCAACAATACCTAAGAGACCACGTGACAACGTCTCATTGTCATCACTGGCAACACACACTGATTGAAAACTTTTGTTTCCAGGTGGAACATGGAAATTAGACATAATTTTGGTCTTATCCATGTCCATCATAAGACCAACTTGGAAGACTCTTCCAATGTCAACGAGCATGGTGCTTTGTATAAATACAATATTAGGCGGGTAATATTTTATCTGGTGAAAACTGCGGGAAGTGGATGAATGCAGGAGGCCAGCAGCCGCTCAAAGTGTAACTTTGTATTTATAAAGAGCCTACCTATGTTCAGCAGTTGACGTCTTCAGGCTGTTAATGGTGATGAATATTTAATCATCACGAAATCTCTTAAATATTTATTATACTTACATCTTTTGTTTATGCTCAACAGATAAACAAAAATCGCAACAATTTACCAACATACATAAACAGAATAAAGTGTCAAATGACATCAAATACTTATCAACATGTGACATATACTTATTACATATACTTTACAAACAAAACCAATGCTCATGCCCATATCAGCATAAAAAAACATCAAGCCAGTGAGGCATACTAAGATAGACAACAGCAGAAGACCCGTATGGCTTACAAATAGATAAGTATCTTCCAATGCAGTTTTTTCTACTGCAGTCCAAAGAATTTGCATACGAACTTCAGTTCCGCATCGCGACACAAGAATCTCAAGGAAAGGCCGTTGGTGAAGAAGAGGTTCCGGTTTTTTATATCAGTTCGTTCGTTTGATGGTAATGTGCATACGTGCCCTAACACAAGCTATAAAATCGACATAATTATTCGACATTATCAATTATCTCTTCGAGAAAGCATTTTTTCAGAGTCGTTTTACCATATACAGGTGTAATTTCTAACGCGGTTTGCACGGATGATTTTGATACATTTAAACGTTTCTTACTATTTTAACTAATTAAAAACAGTAATTCATTATTTTAATTAAATTTTGTATTGTAGCATTTGATTAAGTAAGTTATTCAATTATTTGGAGTTATTATTATTACCAAACCAATGTGTTAGAATTCAAAAATTTTGATCCACACGTGACCAGTATCAGGAGTAGGTATCTATTAGTTTCAAAGGATGCTAATAAATTCAATTACACCCAGTTTACAATACACCCATAATCCATAATGTACAACTAAGGTCATCAACTATTTTTGAAATAAATTAATAAATATCTTTCATTTTTATTTTTACAATTGATTGTACTTAAATTACTTGCCCAATGGAGTATTTGGCTTAATTGTTTATAAAGAAGATTTATATAGAGCTAATACTAACTGTGCTGCTGACTGCTGTAGGTATATGTATCAAGGGCTATAGATGTAAAAAATGAGAAAAGAAAGAAGTCGTCAAGAAGTTGGCCATTTTATTTATGACTATTATTAATATGAACATATTTTGTGGTAATTAACTGATTTGGTCGTCTTTGTCACAGTTAATAAATAATTATTTTATTATCTAATCTTAGCCAGTGTCGCGCTCTTGCCGCTCAAGTTTAAATTTATTTTTGATTTTTTTATTTATTGTTTCTTCTGTCAGTCTACCTTCTGATTTTCTGTAGACTTATAGTAGTTTCCTCCTTGGCGTAGATCCCAAATAATAACATACCTTTATTAAATATCTATACATATGTAAAACTGTAACGAGGCTAAATCTGTACATTGAATATATTTTGAAAATTTTGACTGCTATAACTTTCTAAGTTGATATAAAAATTTAAACAATTACAACAACTATTAATTCTTGGATTTGGCTGAAATTTGGTATGGTTATAGCTGATTATACAGGGTTACAGGAAAAATTGTGCTAGATCCGTTAAGAGCGTGGAGTACCCATGATTTCTGACTTATTTCACTATGAAACACCCTAGGCTAAACTAATAATATTTTTGTAGATATCCCTTAGAAAACAATACAGTTTCTAATATTTTTTTTATTTTTTAACTTTCACTTGTCTACTACGGTCTATTCAATTAACTTATGTACTATTTTAATGATTGACGTCCTAAAGCATCTTATTACACATGTAAAAATGCAATAATAATAATAATAAGAAGACACAAAATATTTCAATGAAAAAATTAAAAATTGAATATCTCGAAAAGGGTAAAGTTTAGCCTAGGGTGTTTCATAGTGAAATAAGTCAGAAGTGATGGGTACTCCACGCTCTTAACGGATCTAGCACGATTTTTCCTGTAACCCTGTATAACATTTAGGATACTTTTTGTTTTCTAAAACGGCCAAGTGCGGGTTGCTCAAGCAAACAAGGTGTCATTTTTATTCAAGTTTTTTGTTGGTACTTATATTATAATTATATTTGTTTATCAATTTTAATTACAATAAAAAACAAATAAAAAAAATCAAAAAACCTTCAAAAAAAATTATATTCACCCTTTCGAAGGGAAGATAGAAGGGAAAGGTAAAAAAATAGGGGAAAAGGGACGGTGTTGCAGTCCCATCCATTCATCCGTTTCCCCAATTTTTTTACCTTTCCCTTCTCTCTTACCCATAAACATAGTTAAGACTTAAAACTAATTAACCCGTGCGAAGCCGGGGCGGGTCAGCTAGTTAATTAATAAATTAATCTGTAATATGATTTTCAGAATATTATCAGGCAGAAGTTTTATTAATGCGAGGAACTAAATTGTTTATAATACAAATAAAGTTCAATTTCTCTCAAATATTTGATTAAACTTTTCCAGTTTTTTATTACAGTTTTTATTATGGTATAATAATGTACTGTAGCATTATCGTGTTAGTTTATCTAATCTATATAATATTGTTATAATATATTATAAAAATAGCAATAAAATAATTATGATAATATGTACCTCCTGTTCGTCTAGCCATTATTAAGTCAGTATACCTATACAAGGTGAAGTTGAATTGGTATGTTATCTGTACTAGGGGAACCAGATAACTGATATAATACTTAGATACTTTTTGGTTTTGTAAATACATACATAGAATACAATATAACAACCAGACGCAAAACAAACATCTACGTTCATCACACAAATATTTGTCCTGGGTAGGAATCGAACCCACAGCCCTCAGTTCAGAAGGCAGGGCTACTACCAACTGAGCTATCGGGCCCGTCAAAGCCCTACAAGTTGTGAGAGTCTTACTTGAAACTGCGTGTTTCTAAACCTCCATTCTGAAAAATAATTCCACTAACGAGCAGAAACCGTATAACGCACAATCTAATCCACGAAAGATTCAGAGACACACAAATGCACATGACTGTGATCACTAGGAGAGGTAAAAAGACACTACGTGCACGAGTCCGACTCGCACTTGGCAGGTTATTATAGGGCATACAGCGTTGTAATATAATGTCACACGCGTGCCGTTCACGTGAACGTGATAATTCGTTATTACAATAATAATATAGGCAGGTAAGTGTTTTATAATGAGTCAGGAAGCTTATTACTGTAATCTCTCCAATTTACAATACTTACACTATGATATAGTTATATAAATATCGTAAAATATAATAAAATATAATCCACACCGTTTTTCTCGGAATGTGTGAAAATCCTATATTCAGCCTTACCTAATATAAAAACCTTCGATGGAAGTTTTGGTGGGAACGCGGAAAAGTTCACTTCGTTGCATTGTATTCTCAGAACTTGTGCTTTTTCCAGTGTTAATGTTTAAAATTGGTGGAGTTTTACGCATTAAGTGCTGATTTACGAGCATGAGTGTGGGCAAGTAATATAATGTGGTGAAACGTGGTTTTTTGTGTTGCTTCCAAAATTCCATAGAAGCTTCTAGTAAAGTTGCCACCACTTTACTAGAAGATGATTTAGACTGGACTTTGACTACCTGACTTAGACTGGACTATGATTATGACTAAGACTTGACTTACGTGAAATACTCTATAACGATGAAAAATTACAATACTTTACACTGGCTAAATACACTATGTGTGGAGCCATAATCTAAGAAAAAAAAACCTTCGATGGCCAAACAAGACAGTAAATTATTAAAATCTTCTTCGGGCACCAAATCTAGTATAAGCGTGGTGAACACCCCTTGTATATACCATTTTTACTACTTACATTATGGTAGCGCTCATAGCGAAGCACGACTAGCCGTTCCTAACCGATCGGTAAAGTTAAGCAACGTTCGCTGCGGTCACTACTATGATGGGTGACCGCTACAGCAAAAAGTTGGTATTTAGAACTGAGCTCTACCGTGCTTCGGCGGGCACGTTAAGCCGTCGGTCCCGGCTGTTGCTGTAAGACAACAGTCGTTAAGCCATGTCAAAAGCCTAAGGCTTAAAAATTCTGACACCAGGGGGTCTAGCAAAGCTCCCTCACGCTAACGCTATCGCCTCACGCTAACTCCAAAATGTACTGTAGGCCTAGCATGAATATTTACGCGCGCGTAAGTGTAACGTTAACGTAAGCCAGTTGTATGGCATTTGATCGGCGCCCCATACAACTGCCTTACGTTACGTTACACTTACGCGCGCGTAAATGTTCGTGCTAGGCCTACTGGTTGTCTAGCAAAGATACCAACCACTAACGCTTACGCCAAACGCTAACTTCAAAATGTACTAGGATGACATTTTGGAAATCGATTATTTTTCCACAGCTTATGTCATTTCAATACAGTTGACAGTTGGCAGTGGTGGTGACGACAAAAAAATTTTTTGTGTATAAATTAATTATATTCCTCAAAAGATAAACAGTTGTGAAAACAAAAATAAAATATCTCAAAAAATGACCAAGTGACAACCATTTTAAAAACCGGAATAGAAAGAGATAGCTCAAACGGCCAGTGACGTCAGAGGAAGGTCGTTATAGTACCTCATTACTAAGCTGTGGTAGCTTTTCATACAATCTCTTTGGCATGTGACGTCACGAGTAGATTTTTCATAGTAACTGTGGGGGCGCTCTGTTTCGCGAGAAAGGGACAGGAGATGCCTGCTGTAGAAACTTTAAAAGCTTATTACTCCGTGATTTATTTACCGATTTTGCTTATTTTTTTAATTATTGCATTCATTTTTAATCTTCTTTATGAAAGTAATATAATTTACTTGTTCATTTTTATTAGTAGACATCATGCCTATTGTAGAAACTTCTCGATATAGTTGCGTTTATGGCAACCGTGATGATGAAGCATAGCATAATAGCGCCTATTATTTTTTTGTGCAATGCAAAAAGACTCGACAACTTGTCTAAGCTATTTTCGGATAGTTATAGGTACCTACACATCAGAATACCAAGAACAGATAGATGCTGCGATTAGTTATAATAAAGCGAATCCAATCTCTAAATCAAAAATGAATCATTATTTTCGATGAAATCGTTAAATCAAATACGTCCTCAAGCCTCAAAACACAACGCTTATAAATAACCAGCCAAGTGCGAGTCGGACTCGCGCACGAAGGGTTCCGTACCATTATCTATAAAAACGAGCAAAATATCACGTTGGTTGTATGGGAGCCCCCTTGAATATTTATTTTATACATTTTATATAAGTATATTTTAGTGTTTGTTGTTATTTTTCCCGGGCTTTGAGGAGTAATAAATACAGGCAGTCTAAGTCGGAAAGGTCCGTATTTATAATGGGTCCTTCGATTTACAATAGATTACCAAAAAATGTACGAGATGCACCTTCCACCGGCTCCTTCAAGGCCCGTTTAAAATTTTGGAAGAATATTATAAATTACCAGAATGGACTGTTAAATCGTAATTTTGATGATTATTTTTATTTTGACTTGTAACTTTGGGGTTATCAATAAATGATTTGTAATTGTATTTGTATTTGTATAGCGGCAACAGAAATACATCATCTGTAAAAATTTGAATTGCCTAACTATCACGATTCATGAGATACAGCCTGGTGACTGCTGGTGACCCTGTCGCAACAGGTGTAAATTAGGTGCAACTTGTACCTAATTTAGGGGGACCTCTTATGAGAAGCTTTGATCCGTTTTGTTTTTACTGTTCTTTTTTTTAATTTTTTGGCTCCACACATAGTGTATTTAGCCAGTGTCAAGTATTATATTTTCATCGTGTTATAAAATATTTCACGCAAAGTCATGTCCTAGTCATAGTCATAGTCATAGTCGAGTCTAAGTCAGGTAGTCATAGTCCAGTCTAAGTCATGCTCCAGCAAAGTGGTGGCAACTTTACTAGAAGCTTCTACGGAGTTTTGGGAGCAACACGAAAAATCACGTTTCACCACAATATATCACTTGTCCTCACTCATGGTCGTAATTCAGCACTTAATGCGTAAAACGCCACCAATTTTAAACACTAACACTAGAAAAAGCAAAAGGTTTGAAAAATAATACAATGCAACGACGTGAACTTTTCAGTGTTCCCGCCAAAACTCATTTACATTGTTATGCATGAAGTATCCTATCTGATTTACACGTTCAAATACAAAATCTAAAATTCTCTTTTTAAAATAGGTCTTTCATATTATTTGTATTTAGAATAAAGATGCGCACCGTTGATAAAACTCATTTCATCAGAAGAAAAAAAATTAATAAACATTGGTTAATAATCGGTTACGGCCCTTTGGCAACGGTCACGTTTTCGACCCCGTTATCTACATCGTTGCTTTTCTTTCTTTTTTTACTTGACTGACAAATAATAAAACCACTTCTTTAGGGTTCCGTACCCAAAAGGTAAAACCGCACCACCGCACCCTATTACTATGGCTCCGCTGCCCATCTGTCACCAGGCTGTATCATATGAACTTTTTTTTTTATAATAGAGCATGCAAAATTAGATTTAATAAAATGATTACACACTAGGTGAATAAAACATCACACTGATATCCAGTCCGGAACATCTGTATCCTGGAGATCAGTGGAGATTCACGAATAATTTCTAAATTAAGTGTGTAGAATTTACATGAAACAATATGCATAACACAGGGTATTTAAGGTTAGATTTAAAGTATCACAAACAGAAGTAAGTAGGTAAGTACGTATTAATTACAAATGCTTATTCACCTGGACTAGAAAATCTGTATCCCAGAAAAGTGTGATAGTTAGTTGAAATTTTCACAGATGATGTATTTCTGTTGCCGCTACAACAACAAATACTAAATAATAAAAAAAAGGTTTCTTCCCCTACAAAAAACGTGATTTTGTTGCTCGTTTTTATAGTTAATGTTATGGTACGGAACCCTTCGTGCGGTGCGCGAACCCGACTCGCACTTGGCCGGTGTTTTTTTTCTTATAGGTCAATAAATTACCTGCCTACTTTTTTTAAACCATTATTTTATATAAAAGTTATGTTATAAAATCACATAGAAAGCGCGAGTTGACTATTTCCCGAATTCGTAAAATTTTAATTTTTGTTTCCTGGGGGCTCAAGTTTTTAACTAATAAATAAAATATAGAAGAAACGAATCAGTCTAGTCTTTATCAAGTTATTATGCGCTTACTTACCAAACTACCACTTACTCGTACCGGGACTTGGCTAAACGTTTGGTGGTAGCATCAGGTGACCAGAATGCTGGCTTTTATTTCAACGTGGCAATGCTGCCAGCATTCTGGGCACTTTTCCCTCCCCCAACGGTTTATTTCAAGTTTTATATTTTAGTTTTAATGTTTTTAGGTATAGTTTAGTTTTAAGTTCTAGTTTAGTTTAGTCAAAGACTTTGTATCCAGACCCCTAATACGAAAAAAAAGTAAGGCAAAACAGTACACACCACTTGGTGTGGGTGTGATTGGATCTCAGCTGTCAAAGTCAAAATCAGTCGTTGCTTGGATGTACTTGTGAAAAAATACCAGAAAATGCCACCTTGCGTGATAGAACTTAGCTGAAATTACGAGAAATAAGTACCAAACACGGAAGCTATTTCACAAGTTTTTGGGCATTAATATGTGTTATTTAAGGTATTTTAAAATATTTTTGTCTAACAAAGACTTGAATATCAGTATTGCCACACAATGTGAAAAATTTCCCGATTTTTTGCTTAAAATTTTAGCATATCCGTACTAAGGGGCAAAATCAGAAAGAGGCCCAATCGCGAACAAACCGCTCATGCCCGCCGTGCTGATCGTGAGATACAAATAGTACCTAGTACCTACATAATATATCAGAGTCGAAATAAATATAAATTGGACACCTCATATAATTATCTTCAACAATTTATTGAATTCTACGCAGTTTCAAAGTCACATAGGATACCTAGTTGCAAAAAATGCCACCATCAATTGAAATAAAGCAGTAACTTCAAGGTTACCTACCACATTTGTTACATAACATAAGTTATATTCATATGCCTGTCTGCACCTAAGTTTGTCCGCTTCTATATTCGCACTTATCTCTCCAAATGCGTTGCAGTAGGTACGTCATAGCGGGATAAGTGCGAACTTAGGATCTCTTGTTAAAGTTTGCCTACACATAGGTACTACACATACTTACCATATTCAGTCAAAGATATTATAATAATTTCTTCATGCATAACTTGATGTATTTATTTATTTATTTATTTTTTTCTTGGGTCTGCTTTTTCATTTACCCGATTTGATCGGGTGATACTTTTCATATGGTATGTTGGTGCTGACAACACTGACGTAAAACTGACGTAAAATTGACATAAAAAAAGTTCGTGCTCTATGATCACAAACAATATTTGCTTGACTTTTTACCGAGGTTTGTATGGGGAGTTCGGTTCTGGACCTATGTAATAGGGGGAATTCTGTGAGTTTAGTATATAATATATTATGTTATTTAAGTTCTTACCAAATAAATTTCACTATAAAGTATTATACTTAAGTGAAAAAGATTTGGATATCATGGCTTAAAATACGCTACTTACGTTAAGCCTAACTTTTTCGTATTTTAACTTTTTATGTTTTTAGTTTAGTTAACATAAATTAGTTACAAGTCGTTCACCCGGGATCGGCACTAATAATAGCTGAATTTATGGAGTACCTACATTTTTAAAGGTCAAGTGCGATTTCGTATAAATTAGAGTGTTCCGTACCTATCTATACTTTAAAATCCAGAAAACTCAAACATGATTCAATATTACGATTAAAATTTTACATATAGAATAATTTACGAATGTATGTTGTTGTATGTTTTATTTCTCGTTTATTTAACAAATCCTAAATGTTTTTTTTATTTCGACGAGTCTATTGTTTGTTAAGTAAGTATTTATGTATGCTAATTTGTTACAATTTTGTTGAATTATTGTTAAACATTAACATGGTACGGCTTGGTTTATTCAGAGACTTTTCATTTACGTTAAGTTACGTAAGACTAATTAGTATTATATTTAGTAAATTACAAAGCAGTTAGCTACGCCGCGTATTTACATTTGTTTTTAAATGGTTTAAATATTCAGTTCAGCAATTGCTAATTTTGAGGTAGTTATCTAACAGTTTTATTATTGTTATTAACATCAAATACCATTGAAATTTGAAATAGGTGGTAACAATAATACTTCTTGTTATTATTTCTTGGTTAATGATAAGTTTAATGATGCACGCAGGTAGAAGTTAACAAACATTCACACACAAACTTTATAATATTAGTAGGATAGTAGAATGGTAATGCTATTTTAATATCTGTGGTAGGATTTACTTAAATTGCGTTGAGTAATTAAGCTGTAATTAGCAAAAAACGCGAGAATAATAAAAAAATAAATAAATATGTGTGGACATTTCACACAGCGCCATCTAGCCCCAAACTAAGCATAGCTTGTACTATGGGAACCAGATAACTGATACAATACTTATATACTTTTTGTGAATATTTGAATTTGGCGCGCTGAGTGTGACGTACCACCAACAATTTTTTTATAATAATTTCTCTGTCTTGTAATAATGGTTAATGATGCACGGAGGTAGAAGTTAACAAACATTCACACACACAAACTTTTGCATTTATAGTACATATTAGTAAGATAGTAAGTAATAATATTAGTAAAGTAGGAATTACTTAAACATTATAATAATGTGGCCGTCTCTATGTAAAGGTACGTGCCTAATAATGAGCGATTCAAAAGTGTTAAACATACATTAACTTTCCATTAACCTATATTGTTATGATAATCGTTGTTTTTGGAGGTCAACACTTATTTTTTGTATTGTATAGGTACTTACTTACTTACTTACTTATTAGTTAATACCTAAACACAGAATTTAAAACGTTTGCGAATATATGAGAAATAAATTACGGAATGCACTGACAACTCTAATACAAGGCTAAAACGGTTACCTATCGGTTAGAAAAAAATAAGTATTTTAATAGATTAGTAACCGACAAGATTATCAACCCATTGTAACTTTTGGATGTTATTGGCTGTTATTATTTTATATTAAACGGGTGTTAATGTATGATTAATTTTATTGATTATCATCATACGGTTTATCATATGTTACTAGTCATATAGTATATATAATATAATATTATATTAATCTTTTGCACGTCAGTCTCGTTATTTTTATTGTCTTGTTATTTTTAATAACCGCATAAAATTTATTGATGGAATTTACGTAAAAGCTAAACACAGCTGTACAATTTTTCACAC
Organism: Ennomos erosarius; assembly: GCA_963580505.1. Taxonomy (NCBI): domain Eukaryota; kingdom Metazoa; phylum Arthropoda; class Insecta; order Lepidoptera; family Geometridae; genus Ennomos; species Ennomos erosarius. The sequence goes on from OY757002.1 coordinate 6,836,465, forward strand.
TTTTTTTGTATATGTATTTTTCAAATTTTTTCAAAGTCCGCTTTAACCCTAATCAAATTCTCATAAAAGTTCAGAGCGTGTTTACGTTTAGGGGCAGCAAACTTTATTATTGTGGCATTTTATAAGATTTTTATCATTAGATTTATGCGCTTTATTGAAAAAAAAAAGAGGCTTAGGCATTCGAAAGCCATTGTATTCGTCTTACCTGCTTTACCTTTTTAAGTAATCTGCTTAGTTCTTTTTTAATTCATTCAAATACGATAGCATGCAAAAAAAAACTAAAAGCAGGCAAGTAAAAATATAATAAAAAGGGTACTCACTTGCTTCTTCTCTGCCTCCGATCCTTAAATCTAATATCACAGGATTTTATAAAAAAAAATCTACACACAATCACTTAAAAAAATATTTACAGGAATATTTACACTGGCTAAAATTTCTTTTTATAATTACATTCCCGTAAGAAAAATGTTTTCGTAATTTGAATTTATTTACATTTTCCGTCGGATTTGTGTGCCGACGATGGCGTGAGGCATGCGGTTAGAAGCGCGTCCGCGTTGACACTGACGGCCAGGTAGCACACCTTAAGCTTTAATACACTATAAAATCCAGTGGACAGCTCAATCAGTGATAAATGATAAGAACATCGCTCATGACGACCGCCGAGGACTTTACCCATATCGCCAGACGTGAACCGGTTCTACGGTTCAACGCTCCAACAATAAGCGTGTGAACTTTTTAACTTAAACTTTTTAATTGATTCGCAGGCGCGTTTGTCGAACTTCTTTGGAATTAAGTTTGAAAATTGAAAACTAATGCAATAAATAATTATTATACTGTATTGAGATTGATTCCGATTATTTTATTCCTGTATTGTGTTTTATGTTGAAAATATTAATATTGCATATTATTAAAAAAATGTTTTTGTATTTTTGTAGCCAGTATAACTAATAATTACGTAGGTACCTACTGTAATTTTTTAAAGTTTGTTTTATATCAGAACGTTGAGGTTTTATAAGATTCTAAACTACATTCATACTTTGCTAGTTTGGTATTATAGGCGTAGACTTAGGAGGTGATAAAATAGACCGTGCAATCTTTCTACGGAACCCCAAAATCAAATGTTTTTTCGCTACATAAACCAGAACAGTAATTTCCGTGTTTATTATAATGATGTGTGACTTTGCAAAACGTATTGATTTAGGTAATCGGCAGTATTAAATAAGTCCGGTGGGATTAATGAACGTACTTCTGATTAAATTAGGATTAAGAAGTACACTTTGCGATGATTTGCCAAAAATAAATCCGGTAAAATCCGAAACTTTGAAGAAATTAATAGATTGTTTGAAGCATAGATTATTTATTTTAAAGCATACATAATTATTTACGATTAAAATTAGTTTAGAGAAACCGTTTATCAATGATTTGTCAATTATAAATCCAGTAAAATTCAATACCAGATGGAAATAAGAGCAAAAATTTGTTTTTAATTTACATATAGTCACTATGGCATTATTTCTCTATGATCGTCACAATATTATATTCTTCAAAACAGATTATTTCAATGTTACTTTGTTTATTTTTTATGAGCCAATAAAAAAAAAGAAATCAGGTACCAACTACGACACGACAACACGACGACGCGACGACGACGGTACGACTAAACTATAAATATGAGGGAGGGTTGGTTGATTCCGCAGTACGGAACCCTAAAAACCTGCCAACATTTTTAGTAACTAATCGTTAATTCGAAGGAAAAACCGAATCAATTATATTATTTATTTATTTATTTATTTATTTAACATAACATGCCTTTGGGTGAGCGTTACAGTTGCCCAATTCGCCCACTCAAGGCCTTAAACTATTGGTACTTAACTACTTATCTAGCATATTATTTTGCAACCAAACTAAAAATAGACACACTAATAAAAATACTAACAATACATTAAGAACCTACTTTATAAACACTAACAAAAGTATACCACTTTTATAAAAATGTACATCTTATAGGTAATACGTAGGTAGGTAGGTCTTGTAGGTAATACGTACAAGAGCAAATACGAATGAACTTGTTCACAATTTTACACACCTCACCATATAAATGAATATGAAAAATAAATTAATATAACGTAGTTAATATAGAATACAATTCTTGCAAATTACAGTTTGCCCAAATTTGGGCTTGCTGATAAGAAATTTATCAATGCTCTGCGAATTCCTTGCGGCGTACCACAAAAGACATCTACCTCATATGGCCGGCGTGTAACAACGTTGATCAGGCGTATCGCTCGAGTAAATGGCAACTGCCTCCCTAGCTCGCTTCGGCACCTCGGTTGGACTAACAGATCGTGTCGTCGAGCTCGTCCGTAATTATCAGGTACTGCTAGGTGAAACCTTTCCAACAGCGTTGGAATGCACCTGCGTCCCGATAGGATGCTGATTACATACACCACCAACGAGACTATCCGCCTCATTTCTAAGGAGTCAAATTCTAACATCCCCCGAACGAATGCACTGGGGTATAAAAATGGGTAGCCGACAAAGTACCCATATCGTTTTCGGTAAAGCCATCTCAAAAATTTCTTCTGGATTTTCTCCACCAACTGCACGTACTTTGCCTCATACGGACACCATATCAGCATGTTGCTCTCCAGCCTGCTCCTCACAAAAGCATTGTATAATGCTTTAATAGCTGGTACGCTGTCCAGATGTCGGGATAGCCTCAGGACAAACCCGAGGGTTCTAAATGCCTGCTTGCAAATCTTCTCAACATGCAGTCTGAATGACATGTCTTCGCTCATAACAACTCCTAGATCTCTTACACATTTTACTCTTGGGATTATAAAATTTCCGAGCACGTATTGATTTACTACCGGATTCTTAAACCTTGTAAAGGATACTATGTTGCATTTATTCTCATTGAAGAAAAGCAGATTGCTCTCACTCCAGCGCCACACCCTGTCAATATCTCTTTGCAGAAGACTACAATCATCTTCGCTCTCAATTTTGACAAAAAGTTTGAAATCATCCGCAAATAGTAGGCAGCAAGCAGTTCTGACGACATCCGGCAAGTCATTGATCATAATCAAAAACTCCAGAGGACCCAAATTGCTACCTTGACTCACCCCAGAGTACGTGTAGTATGGTTCTGATTCGTAACCCTTGTACTGAACATACTCGCGACGGTTACGCAGGTACGAAAAGAAAAATCGTAACAAAGAGGGAGTAAAGCCCGCCTTCGATAGCTTTTGGATTAATATATCATTATCAACAGTGTCGAACGCCTTTCGAAAGTCAAAATACGCAGCTTCCACTTGCAATCCAGAGTCAATATATAATTGATTCATGTAATATATATATATTATATATCCGTATCCATATCCTATCCATAATTATTTAAAAACAATGAAATAGAAATACCATGTCAAAACCATAACGAAATGGGACGAACCACTTCTTTACTAACTCATAATTAACAGCCTGGTGACGTCCACTACTGAACATAGGCCTCCCCCAGAGAGTGCCACTTTCAGCGGCTGCTCGCCTCCTGCATCCATCGGCTCCCCGCGGCTTTAAAAGAGGGTCAGCTTTTTCCGTTCGGGTTTAAGACAGATTCACTCACACCCAGGTCAAACATTTGTGTGATCTACATCGTTTTGGTATAAAACAAACGGTGCGTTGAAATGACTAGGTAGGTACACAATATGTTATTCTGTTATTCTCTAAACTAACTACCTATTATCCACTATTATGATAGTATCGCACTCATTCGATAGTATTACCTCGTTCTGAGCTGTCGATATACATATCTAATATGGCATGGCTTTTTCATATGAAAACTGTCGACAGTAAAACTATCGATATTTCGGCAACACTACAGTAGGCCTAGCACGAATATTGCTAGGCAAGGCAGTTGTATGGCATTTGATCATCCCCCCATACAACTGGCTTACGTTAACGTTACACTTACGCGCGCGTAAATATTCGTGCTACGCCTACTGTAATCTTGAATTGCAATCAGTGTTTTGGTCACGAGTCGCATCGGCAGGCGTTCTGATAAAATTTAAAATGAAAAACGCTATAAGCTTCGTTACACTTACGCACGCGTAAATATTCGTGCTAGGCCCACTGGTCCCCACCCCAGGATCTCAGGGCACAGATGACTGAATATGTTACTACGGAACCCAGGGTCTCAACATCATAGAACCCAAATTATATAACCTACGGTTTTTTTAATGACGTGCAATATGCCTTTATTACTCAAGCTAATTACTACAATAATAAAAACTAAACTAGCTACGACGGTAGCTAGGGACGGCGCCTAGTATCGACACAAGTAACGTCCCCACACTAAAGACCAACCTTCCAAGAAACCAGTCATTCCGTAGGGTGTTCTACCATCGTCCTGCATGAGACCATTTAGTTCTAGAATGTATTCAACGTATATTGTTAGTAAAAATGTATTAGATGAAAATTCGTTATAAGTAATAAGTTACTTATAACGAATTTTCATCTAATACAAGTAATTAAAGATGTTTAAAACAATATTGAAAAATATTGTATTTCCTGTGATAAAATCTAATAGTCTAATGTTTTATAATTAATACGAATAGGTAGTATTTTTATGCCTAAAAATAGGCAAAATAATGATTGATGAATTAAATGCCTTAATCACTAATTGACCACTAGAAGGCGGTTTTTATCTTCAATTCTTCACTATGTGCACACCGCGGTTTCGCACGCAACTTGTCAATTTTACGGTTAAAAAGTATCCCACATAATTATTAGTTAGTTATTCAGACACAATTATGGCTTCGGCCATGACCAGCCACACTTAGGCGATGCACCTCGTAGTTACTAGATGGATGCAAGATGCAAGAAGCCCTCAAAGTAGTGCTCTATGGCGAGGCCTATGTTCAGAAAGCTAAATGAGTACATAGAGATATACAAGGTGACCTTGAATTGATATGTTATCCCGAAAGGGGGTAAATCTACACCCCAAGGTAGACAATGTTTCTTCTACGACTTTACTAAAGTTTTTCATTGAAGAAATGACATGTAAAGTTTACGTTTGAAAATAGCCTTAGCGCAGCTGGGTGGTTGAACTTCGTCCTTGACCGAGTGCACATAAATGAGTTTAACGACCTGTGTTAAGAAATGAATTTATAGTATCTTAACTCTCGTAGCGATCGCACGTGCAATTTTGCGAGTGGATTTATTTCTTACCACGGAAGTTTGAAAACACCCAGTTTCAAGTAAGGCTCTCACAACTTGTACCTAGGTCCTAGTCCCTCCATTTCGGGATGACATACTAATTCAAGGTCACCTTGTATGTACTGTGTAACATAGAAGTCTTTGAATGAGTATAATCAACCATCATCATCAACAGAGGTGATGATGATGACGGCCACCTGCGTCTTCCCCTCCTTGCCTCCTGCATCCATCGGCTCCCCAAGGTTTTCACCAGATCGTTGGTCCTTCTAGTAGGGCCTGCTTACGCTGCGTCTTCGTGTTCGTCGCCACTCAAAGTTCTTTCTTCAATCGGTTGTCAGTTCTTCGAGCGGAAATCATTCATTATCATCATTGTTTTATTCCTGTCCATACAAAGGTAGTCTGGAAGAAATCACTTTATGCGATAAGGCCGCCCGTTGTTCTACCATTCTTTGTGTTGTATTATGTGCATTGTTGTGTGTTTTTTTGGTGTATTGTATTGTATTTTATTGTATTGTATTGATGTTTGTTCTGTGTCTGGGTGTTATATTGTATTCTAAGTATGTATTTACAAAACAATTATATCAGTTATCTGGTTCCCATAGTAGAACCTTTGCTTAGCTTGGGGCTAGATGGCGCTGTGTGAAATGTCCACACATATTTATTTATTTAACTTTATTTTTAATAAATAATTAATTAGAATATAATAATATTTCTGTTTAATTCCTTTCATTCTTTTTTGTTTTTGTATAAATATTTAGTTGTTGAAATAATTATAATACTTAGATATGTTTGACACGTCAATAACGATAAAAATCTTTATTTTGCAGCATTATTAGCCAGATTTAATGATTGCTTCACTATCTAAAGAATTTAGTGACGAAAATGTAAAAAATTAGAGATGATACGCACTTTTGGTAATTATTTGGATTCGGGACATTTTGTTTATACCGAGTTTTGAGTGAATGAGGCCAAAAAATAATAAAATTATGAAATTAAGTATGTAGTAGTAGATGTTTAGTAATTAAGTTGTTTTCACGAGAAGGGGTTAATTCTCCGGGATAAAAAGTACCCTGTGTTAATCCAGTATATTAGCTATCAAACCGTACCTCTCACGTCTCTAAAATTAAATGCGAAGTAGGACTTAATTAAGTATTTTTTTTTGTGATATAAATACACCAAGGCGAAAAAAAAAATTATATAATATATGACGGAGGGACGAGCGGGATCGGCAGAGAGCTTGATTCATCTTCGTCCGCCATCTTGGGTAGTGTGGGAGATGTTTCCTCGAAATAAACTTGCGGATTGATCACAAACAACTCCTTCAATCAATCTACTAAGTAATTCACAAGAAATGTTACAAGTCTAGTGCGATGTAAACTGATTGCAATACGAAACGTGGAGAGTTCTGCGCTTGCGTCCGTTCAGTATGGCGACTCACGTTAGGATGCCTTATAAACCAAGCACAGACCAATCCCAAGCGACGACAGCTGTCAATGTCATAGCTTGACGTTTCGCAAGGCACCATAGACGTAGACAGATGACAGCTACAGTTGACGTTTCGCACGATCGAAGCGCCTCCTCGCCGACATATAAATTAATCTACGTATACCTAGGCAATTTCTTAGTTACTGTGTGCACTATGTCAAACCTACCATGGTTTTTTGGTGTGAAATTTTTGATACTTTCCTATTTATGTGTAATAATAATGTGTAATTACTTAATAATAAAAAAAACCACTAAAAAACAGAAAAATATAAATATTTAAGGGGAGCCCATAAACAAGTACCTAGGACAGACTGTCCAATTGGGCAGGTTCAACTTCTATAAAGAGGTCGCACGAAGAATCCAACTCGGCTGAGCAGCGTTCGGGAAACTTCGACCTATCTTTTTGTCCAAAATACCGCAGAGCCTGAAAACAAAGGTTTTCAATCAGTGTGTGTTGCCAGTGATGAAATATGGCACTGAAACGTGGTCTCTTACTGTTGGCCTCATTAGTAAGCTCAAAGTCACGAGCTATGGAGAGAGCTATGCTCGGTGTTTCCCTGCGAGATAAGATCCGGAACGAGGAAATCCGCAGAAGGACTAAAATGACCGATATATATATCACGCAATTATATGTACAAAAACACAACTAAAGCTATTATTAGTATTTTTTATCGAAGTACCTTCGATTCTAACACATTTAAGATTATTTATTAATATTTGTGTATATGTATAATATAATATTACATTGTTTACCTATAACTGTAACGTCAGGAACTCTGAATATAATTTTTTTAATTACTTACCTAGGCTTTGCAGGTACTAAGTCACTTGTCGTTGATCAATGATATTAAGTTATACTGTTTTAAAAAATGTTATTCTTTTATTTGGCCGTAAATTTAAGTAAGAATTGGTTTATTGTGTTTATTAAGATAAGAGCTGTGGAATAAATAAATAAAGAAAATAAATAAATAAATAAGATATAGCCCTTAAAGTGAGCAAGTTGAAATGGCAATGGGCAGGCCACATTGCTCGCAGAACTGACAACCGATGGGGAAGAAAGGTTCTCGAGTGGCGACCACGAACTGGAAGGCGCAGCGTAGGCTGGCCCCCACTAGGTGGACCGACGACCTGGGGAATACCGCGGGGAGCCGATGGATGCAGGAGGCGAGCAACCGCTCAAAGTGGCGCTCTCTGGGGGAGGCCTACGTTCAGCGTGGACATCTACGGGCTAATGATGATGATGATGATGATGATGATATACAAGAACCGTGATTTTTTGTTCGTTTTTATAGATAATGGTACGGAACCCTTTGTGGGCGGGTCCAGCACGCACTTGGCCGGCTGTTTAGTATTTTTCGTTATAACGGCAAAAGAAATACATCAATTTCAACTGTCTATCACGGTTCATCAGATACAGCCTGGTGACAGACGAACAGACAGGCTGGCACACTGTTATATCCATACAATTTTTTGTGTTTCTATTGGTTGCAATCAAGTTACATGATCGCCTTCCAAATGATCGGCTTGCCCAGTGCAGAATTACGTGAAATTAAACATTTTAAAGTGGATAAGTAAATGATATGGTCGATGGTCGGTCGCAACGCTTAACGTCAGGAAAACGACAAGCTCGTTACACCATCCATAAAAAAACCATAGATTATTCACTCGCAGAAGATATTCTTACATATCATCAGCTGGAAAATGTCCACTGGTGAGCATAGTTCTCCCTCATAACACGCCATTTTGGACGCTATCTTAGGGGATTCGCACTAATCAGCACGCTCAGGCGGCTTGGTGATCGCAAAAGATTATCATGTACCGAGGAGAGTGCTGCTCAGTGTTGCCAACCCTGACAGCCTAAAAAACAGTACGACAGCTTAAAAAAAACAGTAAAAAAAAACAGTAAAATTGTTATTTCAAAATAATAAATCTGCTGTTTTAATAAAACACGTCAAAATTCATAAAAGCGGTGTTTAATATACATACATTATTTTTAGTCCTCAAAGATATTAATTATATTTTTAATCTTCTTCCGAAAGTGAGCCATGATATTCAAAGATAGATTATGCAATCCATTATGACTTTACTTTCTTTTGCTATTTGTTTTGGACCTTATGATTTTTGGGCTTTTATTCATAATCAATCACTTTTTTCTTTTTAGGGGGAGTTTGTTCATATAATAAATCACTACTTATTCATTGTTTTAAAATGACCACTTTCGAAAATACGTTATAAACAAAATAATTGATCTTGCTTCAACTTGACGAAAACAGAGAAATGAAAATAATTATTTACAGGACTTTCCCCTATAATAATGTATAGTAATTAAGTTGTAGCAACTTTGTATGCGCTATTTTGAATGTTTATTGCAATTTGTATCTGATGGCTCTGAAATTATAGAAAAACAGTAGAATTTGTGCCTAAAACAGAAAACAGGGTTACTAATGAAAAAACAGCAAATCTACTGTTAAAACAGTAGGGTTGGCAACACTGGTGCTGCTGTTCATTCCCTGAATATTCCTTTCTATGGAATATTCCCTTAGCTTCTTACGGCACTCACGGGAAGAGATGGGATGACCGATACACGTGTATTATTACGTGTAAGTTAGTCCTAATCGTAAATAAAGGGTACCTACATTATGGCGCTGAATGCTCCCAAATCGACTATTTTGAACGTGATTATCTCATCAAAACGTATACCATTTACAGGGTTGAAAAAAATGCATGTTAATACTGGTTATATCTTCTTTCCATCTGCCGAAACCGAAACACGTTTACTAAAAGTTTACTCGATAGAAAAAAATAATATATATAAATCATAGTGATAATTTATGTTTCAATGCATCCGTCTATAAGCTTATTTTTTTATAACAATAAGCATTTCTTTTATAACTAATTATTTGCACCGAAAAATGGAAAAGTCGAAGTGCAACGCAACGTAATCGTCGTATTTTTGCTATGCATAAAGCGACCCTATTAAGTACAAAATAAGTTTCAAGTTCGTCTGCTGTAATAAACGTGCTCGCATTGGGTCCTGTCAGGGCCTTAAAAACCGGAACTGAGCAATTGGACACACGAAAAGGCGTATGAAATCACTGTAGTGATGAAAACTCACGATTACAACTGATAATGCGCGATGTGTCGTATTATAAAAAGGTGCTGTGAAGGTTAAATAAACGGCCAAGTGCGGGCCCGACTAGCGCATCAGGGTTCACTTTTTAAACCGTGGAATTTAGTTCATTAAAATTAAAATAAACAAATAAAATTAAATAATATTAACAAAGAGTACGAACCCAGAAATCAGTGGTAAAGAATATTTAAAAAAAAAGCCATGGAATTGAATTTATTGGGCTTTATTATTTAATTATTTCAATTTAACTTTAACTATTTGGTTATTTATTTTATTATTTTGTAGTATAGAGAGTAGAGTGATAATGCCATATGGTCCTCGCGTTGTGTGAATAGGCATGATGACTACTATTAAAAATGAACAAGGAAATAATAATTTCATAAAGAAGATTAAAAATGAATGCAATCATTGAAAAAATAAGTAAAATCAGTAAATAAATCACGGAGTAATAAGCTTTTAAAGTTTCTATATTCATCTCCTGTCCCTTTCTCGCGAAACAGAGCGCCTCCACAGTTATTATGAAAAATCTACCTGTGACGTCACATGCCAAAGATATTGTATGAAAAGCTACCACAGCTTAGTAATGAGGTACTATGACGACATTGCTCTGACGTCACTGACCGTTTGAGCTATCTCTTTCTATTCCGGTTTTTAAAATGCTTGTAATTTTGTCGTCTTTTGAGATATTTTATTTTAGTTTTCACAAATGTTTATCTTTTGAGGTATATTTTTAATTTATGCAAAAAAAATGTTTAGTCATCATGCCTATTGGACCCATCTCCCCATCCCCATCCCCATCTCTACCCGTGGGTGCCGTAAAAGCTGGCTAAGAGAATATCCAGAGAACGGGCAGCATTTGCCTCGGTAATACACGGTTCCCAACGATCCAGGGTCCCAACACCAATAATATAAAATAAATATATTTTTGGGTAAGCGTGCTCCACCTTCGACCTCATCGTCACTTACCATCTGGGCCCGAAGTCGTGTTGCGTCATGTCATGTGTAATTGTGTCATAATAGTACATGAACAGTACCATAATGACAGATTTTGACACTAAGGTTAGTCTACAAACCATAAGTAGACTACCATTAGTGTCAAAATCTGTCATGATGACAGATTATGACACTAATAGTAGTCTACAAACCATACGTACTTAGACTACCCTTAGTGTCAAAATCTGTCATGAACCATTATGACACAAAAGAAATAGCAGACTTCAGGCCCAGGTGAGATGTAGTCAAACGCAAACCCTTAGTACCTAAGTAACAAAATCAGATCAAATATAGGTATTATACTTACCTACTTAGAATATTCTATAGTATTATAATTATCTAATATAATATCTCCAGGTAATCTAGATTACCATATTTGCGTCGTTTTAGCAGCTTAGCCGAATTATTATTTAATTATCGCCTATCTTGTTATTTTTGGCATATTATTATCTAATCATGAAGTAAAGTATACGTGTTACAATAAAATAAGTATTACCCCGTGATATCTTTTTTATTAGAATAATAAAAATAAGTTAATAAGTAAGTAAGTGATGAGATGACTTATGGAACTGAGACGTGGTCTCTAACTGTTGGCCTCATTAGTAAGCTCAGAGTCGCGCAACGAGCTATGGAGAGAGCAGTGCTCAGTGTTTCCTTGCGAGATGAGATCCGAAATGAGGAGATTCGCAGGAGAACTAAAGTGACCGATATAGCTCTTAGGGTTAACAAGTTGAAATGGCCGGCAGGCCACATCGTTCGTAGAACTGACAACCGATGGGAAAGAAAGGTTCTCGAGTGGCGACCACGAACCGGAAGACGCAGCGTAGGCAGGCCCCCCACTAGGTGGACCGACGATCTGGTGAAAGCCGCGGCGAGCCGATGGATGCAGGAGGCGAGCAGCCGCTCAAAGTGGCGTTCCCTGGGGGAGGCCTATGTTCAGCAGTGGACGTCTACAGGCTGTTAATGATGATGAAGAATAAGTTACGCTGAAATGTAATGGGATTATCAGTACTTAGTCCATTGTTGAGGCGAGTTGAAAATTATCATTTCGTCGTCAATGACGTCAAAGCTATAATTTGATTGATTACAGTAAAGGCAATAAAACAATAAAAATCACGTCTAATTTAAGACGCACTTTACTAAAAAATTTACCGAATGTGACCAAACGTATTTTATTTGACATAAGTAGGTATAATTAAAAAACCTTCTATGCCCACTTTTTGTTTAACCTATCTTACCAACTATTTCATTAGTAATAGACTCGTCAAACGTCTACATAAAAAAAAAATTGAAAATCTCATCACACAGTTTCACCCGCTTTTCTTTACTTATATCATCATAATTGCAAAAAAGGTTTTTGTGGCATTTGACGTATTCTGTGGGACAAGCGAAGAAAATTCGGTCATATAAGAAGAGGCTGGCTTTCTTTAAAATGCAAATGCTGTCTAATCGTCGTGACAAATTTGATCTAGTCATTCTCTACAAAGTTTTACATAATAAAATTGACTGTCCTGAGTTATTAAAACAATTCAAACTTAGAATACCGTTCAGATATCCACGAAAGCCAATAACTCCATTTGCGCCTCCTTTTCGTAGAACTGTGTTGGGAGCCAATTCACCTGTTCCCCGCATGTGTCGTTTAGCCAATGAATTTAGTGATCTATTAGACATTTTCGGAGACAGCCTTACTAAATTTAAAATTAACTTCAACCAAATTATGGCCGGTGCGGCCATAAACTCTCTCTAACTTTTCTAGTTTCTCGTTATGTTTATATTGTAGTGGCCCTCTGCAACTACAATAGGTATTTTATTTTATAAGTGTCCTTTTTGGTTTGCAATGTGGTTAGGTATATAATAACTGTCTGTTATTTTTTTGCATGCTGTGTTTCCTTTTAACAGACAATGCATTTAGCAAATATGTATGTTTAGAGTTTGTAATACTTGAAACAATGTAATTGTCAATAGGAAGCCTAAATAAATAAATAAATAAATAAATAATCATCATCATCATCATCATCATCATCGTCCGAAAGATGTCCAATGCTGAAAATAGCACCACCGCCCTATAATGGGGCGGTGGTGATATTTTATATATAGTCTATAAGGGTACCTAGCTGAGTTTTGGACACGGCCGCCCATAACAGATTACAGTGTCACTTGAAACTCTAAATCTAAAGTGGCAAAAGCAGTGTTATTTAACACTGCACTGCGTACGTCATCCTGAGATATCCTGTTCTGATGTCACAGTCTAGTAATACGATTACTAGACTGTGACATCAGAACATAAAGTCTCATTTGCCCAGTGATTCCAATAGCTGCAATGCCTCTTTCAAACCAGAACACAGTAGATCCATCCACACAGTATAGATTCAGCTTGGCGGCAGAGTAACAGATTTTTTATTTGGATTTTTATATAAAAATGTCATTTTCTTATAATTTATTTTAGGCCATCGCGGCTTAAATACAGTCTATAATAAGTATGTTCTTAGTAGGTAGTGTAGTTAGATTAGTTTTAGTTTTAGTGTCGTTTATGTTATTGTAGTAGTTAGCTTGAGTAATAAAGGCATATAGGTACCCAAGATACAGGCTTAGCCTAGTTTGGGGCCCGTTGTAACGCCTATCACAACACATTCAATCTTTTTATTGATATAATGTATGTACTTCAATAGTTATGGTTCTTTGTAAATGGCTCTCGTTCTTATTTTTATTCTTATTCATATAGCCGTTAAAAAAAATGTAAGTATAAAAAATCTCAGAACAAAGGTATAGGGCACCTATACCTACACTTAAAATTATGATAATAAAGATTGCTTATCTGCTTTTTCTATCTTAGATGCGTATCTCGTCCGCTATTTCATATCTTAGTATTAAAAATTATCGACAAATAGGGTGACTTTATTCAAAATATTTTAAAGCTTATAATAATCGTATATGTAATATCAAGTGATAGCTAGGTACCTAATCATTTTAATGAGAAGGCGTTTCCTTCCATTTTTTAACGCCCCCCCCCCCCCCCCTTTCAATATTTATGAATTTTTTATATAGTGCGAGAGCCCACATCACAAATACCTACGTCATCGAGTACTCAATAGGCTATCTTTAAATCTTTAACCTACACATAAACAATCATTTAAAAACAATCAGGTCTTGCAATTCCGATCCATGGTCCATGGTCTTGGCTATTAATGGGCATAGGTTTCATCGGGGTACTCGTTGAGCTAGGTAAATGGTGTGAAGGGCACTTCGTGGGGCATGGGGCATCTTGGCTATTAGGAAAAAACCTAATCCAAAAAAAAAATAAGTTTTAATTGCTGTAATTTACTAATATTGTACAATCACTTACCATCATGTTTGACGCTGTGGAAAATGAGTTTTATGAATTATTGGTTAAAGCCAATGAAAAACTTTCGACATTAAACTTACGGCATTGGATTACCCTATCTATAGATAATAATAACTTTCACTCAGGGAGATTTACATCAGGTGAGACCGTGATCAAATGTAAGCCTATAAATGATACAAAAAACGACTTTACGTGTATATTAAAGTATTTTTATCAGCAATATTTATATACTTATGGGTAATATTTATATATTAAATATATTTATTGGCCAGGTGCAAAGGTGCCCATCACACTGGCTGTAAAAGAAAGAAAGAAATCGGCGTATCGTTAATATCATAAAATATTAGAAAACCACTCAATAAATATTATTTATAAAAGAAATTAAAATAAAACTGCAGACCATTTTCGTTTCAAATGTCAATCTGACTACGTCATATTTATTTCTTTTTAATTCAGAACATTCTCCAAACACAGAAAGAGAAAACGCAAGATGCTCCTCATCTCACCTGGTGTGGTCACAACCTAACATTTCAAAATAGAAAGAATATAATTTTCTCAATAGAAATTACTGGCAGCAGAAACAATTTAAAATTTGCAATCGTTAAAAAGTTTAAAAAAATTATCTAGTACAGTCATGCTTCAATTTTTAGTTAGTACCTACTATAGTCTAGTCCCTCCTAAGCCGAAAAGAAAGGAGAACAATCAATAAGTATAAAACATACAAAATCACATCAAAAGAATATCACATATTAATAAAAAATAAATTAGATCAAAATTATTCGTCATGAGATCGACTCTATGTCTTCTTCTTCTATTCTCTATACTGTTCAGTAATGACTAATCTTCTCTTAATAGGAGTTACGATACTGTCTGACTCCATCTCATCTATGTAAAGCTGTAATCTGGTTGAAGGAAAGCTTTAGGCAAAGTCAGAAAAATTATACCAAATCTTGTTTCCTATAAATTCAACCAGCAATCCAGTGAGGTATATAATCAGTCAATAGAATACCCTTGTCGGACTTGCATTTAGATTCTTCTATTTTTATTATGTTTCCTGTACTTACTGATTCGAAGAAAATCTTCGGTAAAGTCAGTCTTAATAATACCAAAGTCTCCTTCCAAAACAGCAATCCAGGTAGGTATCCAAATCTTGTCTAATTGCAGAGGTCACACTAGATTAATACAACTTTCTGCAGTACAAATCATGACCAGAATCATGGCTATGATGTAAAGGATCGGAAGGCCATTCATCTCATCTAATCTAAGCCATTCCGTGTAAGTCGCACCATAACCTAGGTCTTTTATCCGCCTGCATTATTCAATTATTTGCGATTTTCAGTCTTTTCGTCTTTTAATATTATAATATCGCATTTTTTTATATCAGTGATTATCGACCACTTCTTTTCTTCATTTCATTTCAGTCATAATAGGTCATGCAGCAGCAGTCATCATCTTCTTTTTTATCGGTTTTCGCATCTGTGGTCTCTAATATTTTAGTTATGTCGTAAATCCATCAAAAAATATAGGTAGTAGGTACGGTCTATCTTCTATTTTATAGGCAGCGTGTCGGCTTCAAGCTTCCTCGGATTCATCGGATCTACGAAACTTTTATTCAGCCTCCATCTTTTTTTCCAATTTTTTCCAAAATAATTTTCAGGTCAAAGTTTCCACTGTCACGGTCGCCAGATGTAAAAGAAAGAAAGAAATCGGCGTATCGTTAATATCATAAAATATTAGAAAACCACTCAATAAATATTATTTATAAAAGAAATTAAAATAAAACTGCAGACCATTTTCGTTTCAAATGTCAATCTGACTACGTCATATTTATTTCTTTTTAATTCAGAACACTGGCTGCATTGCCGCGCTGTATGGCTATGGCCAACCTTTGCACCAGGTACAAGCCGGAGCGGGAGTCACCGGTTTTTGCCCTTATTCTACGCCCTATTTCCATCACCAGACTCTTGGCCTCAGTGCCCCAACAACCCATGGTCTCCACGGCGATGGGCACGAAAAGTACAGTTAGGGGTGGGTTATTCGAATAGATGTTTTTTTTTTTATGTGTATTAGTAGTATAATTTGACATGTAAACATAAATTATAATTTAGTTTTAGTAATTAAATACAATGATTTCTATATTCATAAGTATTTGATCTCGAAATAGAAACGAATAGTCGATGTTTTTATAGCAGTAGCGTAATCAACAGGGTTGGTACTTTTTAGTTCCGTAGATCTCAGTATTTGTGGCATGCAAACAATAATAATAAATTACAAACACATGCAAGCTTGTGACAAGTTTTGCTATAGCCGTCGGTTAACCGTACTAATCGGCAGCTGATGTGCCCTGTAAGTAGCAGCCTGGTTTACGGGCCGGGTTTACGTTTTTTTTATCATAGGTATTTTCAAAGTTTTTTTATTATAGGCTTAACACGATTGGACGCTACCACAGAGCAAGAAAAATTTACTTAATTAAATACTTACTTAATTATTCATTCTGTGCATTTACATTAGAGCTTGCCTAGTTCACACTACTGCTTGACCGCAGTATAACTGGCAAAGCAGTGGTACCTACCTCGACGAACTTTGCAGAAAACTAGTACCTACAAAGTACCTATAAAGTACCTATAAAGTTGTATGAAATAAGACTAAAAAAAGAAATCGTGTAAGTACCTTACACGATTTCTTTTTTTAAGGTTCGGTACGCAAATGGTATTAACGGAGCTTAATATTAATAAAGCTCTGCTGTCCGTCCGTCACCCAGGGCATGAAGTCTGCTATTTCAATTGTGTAATAACGGTCCAAAATTCTGACACCAGGGATGTTCTGACCACTTGCCTACACGAGTCTTTCTTTCTTCATAATGGTCCATTAGGAGTTTTGGCGGGAACGCGGAAAAGTTCACGTCGTTGCATTGTATTATTATTCAAAACTTTTGCTTTTTCCAGTGTTAATGTTTAAAATTGGTGGCGTTTTACGCATTAAGTGCTGAATTACGAGCATGAGTGAGGGCAAGTGATTAACACTGGAATTCATAGTCAAGGCGGGGGCTCCTCTAGAGGATGAATCAGGCGCTGTGCGGCAAATTCTAGCTTTATGCATTTCATAAACAAAAGCAGCCCCCAATCTGGCATGATCAGAGGCTGGACGCTGATCGTCCGAATTTCGTCAACCAAACGGTCTCCTTGCTTTCAAATCGTGTTATCTTATTACTTTATGAGGTGTCGTGATATTTAAAATACGAATAAGGTATATCGGTACCGTTTCTTCAACATTTACCAGTTAAAATAATATATTTAACACAAAATATACAAAAATAATATTTTTATTAACTTTTTGTGAGTGAATGACGGGTGATATTTTGGCGCGACTTTTGATAGTTCAAAAGTCGTGTCAAAATGACACTCGATAGAATTTTCAAAGACAACATGATTGAAATCGTAGAGTATTTAATTAAAATGCTTTTCAGTTAGGGGTTTCTCCAGCGTTTGTTTATGAAAGTGAAAGAAGAATGATTCAGCATTAAACATCTAGGTAAAAGTGGAATGATAGATTTTGGGGGTTTGTTCAACCTTTGTTATGAATACCACTGAGAATGTGGTGAAACGTGATTTTTCGTGCTGCTTCCAAAACTCCATAGAAGCTTCTAGTAAAGTTGCCACCACTTTGCTGGAGCATGACTTAGACTGGACTATGACCACCTGACTTATACTGGACTATGACTATGACTAGGACATGACTGCGTGAAATATTTTATAACACGATGAAAATATAATACTTGACACTGGCTAAATACACTATGTGTGGAGCCAAAATATAAGAAAAAAAAATGGTCCATTATTCGTGCCATAATGATAGATTTTGACATTAATGTAGTCTACAAACCATAAGTAGACCATTAGTGTTAAGTATCTGTCATTATATGGTACCATTCATGAACCATTATGGTAATTGAAATATCAGACTTCGGGCCCAGGCTGTGTGTGTATTTCATGAACCATGACAGTTAGACAGTTCAAATTTTCACAGATGATGTAAGCAGGCATTTCTGTTGCCGCTATAACAACAAATACTAAAAAAATAGAATAAAACAAATATTTTTTGTGTTCAAATTTCTTTTATGTAATAAAGAGTATTTCCGATTCTATTTAATGGGGCTCCTATACTTACAACGTGATTTTTTGCTCGTGCTTATAGATAATGGTATGGAACCTTTCATGCGCGAGTCCGATTCGCACTTGGCCCTTTCAAGTTCTGGGTGCTGAGTCAATATTATGAATGTTTTTCTAATAACCGAGCCGAGTCACACACTACCTACCTACGTTGATACAATCTTTGTTACTAAGCACTACAAATATAATATAAAATCCCAGAAAATTCGCAATCGATAATATCAGTGCCATAAATATATCAAGATAATCTATGATCAAGATATCAATAGATTAAACCGATCAATCTAAAATCGATTTGTCGATATAACATCTATACTTAGTCACGTTTTATGGAATTATTTCTCATTTTTACTAACATCCACTTGATTGGTTTTATCAGCCAATAAAGAACTTATCCGATTAAAAAATTAAGCAGTACCTACATCTAGTTCGGAAAATTGAAAAGATGGTGCGGATAACAGTGCCTTAACTGCTTACGTCACAAATTAGCAAGTTGAAACCGTAATGGGCAGGCCACATCGCTCGTCGAACCGACAACCGATGGGGAAAAGGTTCTCGAGTGGCGACCACGAAACGAACGACGCATCCTAGTCCCTTCATTAGGTAGACCGACGATCAACCGCGGGAGCCGTTGGATGTTATACAGCGAGTAGCCACTCAAAATGGTGCTCTATAAGAAGCCTATCTTCAACAGTAGACGTCTGCCAGTTCGATTATAATAACTAGGTACGACCGTATGACCCCACCAGACATTAGTAAAAAGTCAGTATGTAGAGTTTCATAGCAAATCTGTGAACATAGGTAGGTACCCCCTAAATAGCTAGGGGTTTGACCAACTACTACTAATGAGTGCTACTCGATTATTATACCCACTCAGGCGCGGCGCGGCGGGCGTAGGTAGGCCCCAAAGCGATCCAAAGTAATTTAGACTTAACTAACATTAAATAGCGCGGTATGGTTTTGCATATTTACGGTTTATACGAAAAAACTAAGCAGTGTTTTAAAATTTCAAAACTAGTTTTGGTAAGTAGCGTTACTTGGCTCTCTAAAAAAATGCATTTTTACGTGTGTTGTAGTATATAAAACACACACAATAACAATACACATAATAATTGACGCTCCGCCGTACCTAAAGGAAATAGCTCTAACGCCAGCGCGCGCCGGCTCGGCGCGAGTTGCAATTTAAACTGCGGCATTTTCTTTCCTCCTGAACCATAGAGACTTCTACTTTATTCGATAGTAATGTTCAACTAGTTTCGATTTTAGTCGATTTATAACGAGTGACACCTCTAAAAATTGAATAGTCGATTTTTTGACATCCCTAGTATTTTGGCCTCTATGCACTTTAAGTTTTTCGAAGCGGGCTGCAAATGTGGTAGAAGCGCCTGAGCGGATAAAGCCCGTTGAAAATAACCGTCGTAATGAACATAATTTCTCCTACAAACACGACTCACCTGCAGGGGCAGGGGGCGAAGTGATATAACGAGACAAAGTCATACTAAATTACAACGAACAAGCAGGATGGAACAAAAGACACATTGGGTGTTAGCGATTGGCACAACACTAATTTTCGTATGAGAGGAACTTGTATCATTGGTCAACTGGGTTTATAACCAATGGTGCTGCCACAGACAAAAAACATTTATAATAGGTATATACGTACTGTAGCTTCGATAGCTCATGGGTTTAGAAGATATGATGAGAAATTTTGTATAACCCCAAAATCTTGGCCACTCACCGCCTGCCGCTCCCGCTCCCACACTCTTTTCTCAAAAACAAAGTCTTTTTGCACCCACGCACTGCACTTAACGGAGATTGACGGAATTGACACTTGGTTTTGTATTTTGTATTTATTTAGTTCCACTTCGAGAGAGTTTTTTGGCATCCGATAGCTTCTTTATTTTTTTTCACAGTGATTAGTTCTGTCGCGCACGTTTGGTGTCGCGCGCGTCGTCGAATCGCGGGATGGCGGGTTTTTTAAATTGATATGGGCCAAGGTCCCTACATTTCCCCCCACCGAAATCCGCCAGGATTTCCCAGTTACAATTCCAGGAACAATTAAATTAACATTAAGTTGAAAATTATGTTGAATAACAAAATGTTAACTGTTAGAATAAAAGTAGGTACATGATTGTTAACAAGGACCTAGCCTTTCGTAAGACTAATTATTATTGATTTAAAGAACAATGAAAAGTTTTAATACTAATTGCTATTTAGAACAATGTTGAAAGTATGTTGAATAACACGGTGTTAGAGTGCAAGTTTACATATGAGAGTGGACTGTATAAATAAAGTTTAAATTAGAAGTTAAAGTTAAATTGATAGGTACAGTATAGGTATGTTTTATTTTTTATGAGTCCTGCTCCAGAGGGAGCGGACTAAGTTTCACTACGGGTCGAGTAAGTTCACTATTTTTTGTGCGTAAACTTACGACACGAGTTACATTGTCAGGTCCGGTATGTAGCTTTATGACTCGTCCCAATGACCACTGAAGAGGAGGTGCATCAGAATGTATCAGCACTAGATCTCCGATCTTCAGGTCTTGACAACCATTGAACCACTTCTGACGCTGCTGGAGTGTATGTAGGAAGTCTTTACGCCACAAACGCCAGAACTGTTGAGCCATTTGTTGCACGGCCTGCCAACGACTGAGCCGGCCGCTAGGGGTACTAGTTAGGTCATACTCTGGAGGATCTAGCAGTTCGCGGCCTATCAAGAAGTGCGCAGGTGTAAGTACCTCGAATTCGTTCGGGTCCGTTGATAAGGCACAAAGAGGTCTCGAATTGAGTACTGCCTCCACGCGGGTAAACAGAGTAGTCAATTCTTCGAAAATTAATGTTCTTTCGCCGATAGATTTTTTTAATAGTGATTTTGCCGATTTTATTGCTGCCTCGTAAAGACCGCCGAAATGACTACCTGTAGGGGGGTTATGCTTCCACCTAACTTGACGTTTCATGAGCCCACTGGAAATATCATCTGAATTCGACTTTAGAAATTGTGATATTTCCGCGAGTTGTTTACCGGCTGAAACGAAGTTAGTCGCATTGTCTGACACGATAGCGTGGCAGAGCCCGCGCCTAGCGGTAAAGCGATCGAATGAAGCTAGAAAACATTCCGTACTCAAGGAAGATAACGTCTCTAAATGAACAGCGCGCGTAGCACAACATACAAATACACACAAGTAGGCTTTAGTTATGCGAGCATTCTTGCGAATGGACTCCTTTGTATGAAAGGGACCGCCTATATCGATACCTACCGTATGGAACGTGTGTACATCTTGAGTTCGGAATTTGGGCAGCTGACCCATAATAGGCTGTCTACTAGTGGGTCTAACTTTAAAACACGTAATGCATTTACTAGTGCGTAATCGAATCACGCTGCGAGCGGATATAATCCAATACTTTTGACTAAGTATACTTTGTAGTGTGCGTGGACCGACATGTAAATAAAGCACGTGATAATAGTCGATTAAGCGGTTAGTAAAATTGCCTTTTTTAGGCAGCAAAACCGGATGTTTCTTTTCGAAAGATAGATCGGCCAGCGAAAGCCTACCCCCCACCCTCAGGAAGCCATTCGAGTCTACAAAGGGGTTGAGCTTTTGCAGTGATTGATGAGGCTTATGACCTTTCGAAAGTAACGCAATATCTTCAGCAAAATGAAACTGTTGCACTGACTTAATTATGGTGTCACGCGCTGCGTTTAAGTCACCTATCGAGAGCTTCGTGCGCTCGTTCTTAGGCGTGCGACAGTTTTTTATAAATTTTTGCACCCAAGCTACGACATTGACTAACTTAGTATAGTTAGAATGTTTCTCGGTAAGGTCATAGATGAGATTTGGTGTTCCTTCGGTGGAAACCATCACTTTAGGCTCATTAGAAGGTTTTAATTCAGGAGGATTATCGTCTCTAAACTCGTCTATCGAACGAACTGGCCACTGTTCGCTTAATAACCAGCTGGGACCATTAAGCCATTCGGGCGTAGACAATAACGCTGAGGGCGTTGCGCCGCGAGAGCATATGTCGCTTGGATTGCAGTCGCCACTGACGTGGAACCAACTCGTACTGGGAACTGTGTCCAGTATCTTGGTCACGCGGGTCGCAACAAACGTCTTTAGTTTGTAGCTGGGTGTATTAAGCCATGCCAGTACGACGGACGAGTCTGTAAACAACAGTTTATCGTCAACGGTAATATCTCGCTCCTGTAGAATAGACATAGCATACTTCACTAGCTTGGCTAGTAAATGAGCCGCCATGAGTTCAAGTCGAGGCACGGATATTGTCTTTAATGGGGCGACCTTGGACTTGGCTATGAGCAAACTGACTTTACTTTCACCGATATCGTTAGCGGTATGTAGGTACAAGATCGCCGCATAACCTAGGGTCGAGGCGTCGGCAAATCCTAATATACGACAATAGGTACTTCGCTTGACCATTACATGCCGCTCATGTTTTAGTTCTGAGAGCAGCGGTAGCTCTCTGACGAACGCTAGCCATTCTGCTTCCAGGTTGGCTGGCAAAGGCTGGTCCCACTCCAGTTTTAGGGCCCAGAGCTTTTGCATGAAGCATTTGGCGTAAAATATACAGGGGGCTCCAAAACCAAGCGGATCGAACAGGCGACCTATTTGGGAAAGTGTGGATCGCTTCGTGACCTCATGGTCCGAGGGCGTAGTCCTGAAGGAAAAGCAGTCTGAGGCAGGTTGCCACTGAAGACCCAGGACCTTGAGTGACAAGTTTTCTTCATCATTAAACTCAATCGGTGTCTCTCGGTGGTCTTCAGGTACCGCAGCTAATACTTGTGGACTATTGCTCGACCACTTCCGGAGCACTAAGCCAGCACTTTCTAACAGAGCACGTAGGTCCTTCTGTAACTGCAATGCCTCCGCGATTGTAGGTTCAGACCACAGTAGGTCATCCATAAAAAAACCACGTATGAGTACTTTTGCAGCAGTTGGATACGCGCCTGCTTCGTCATCCGCCAACGTGTGCAGCACTTTAATAGCCAGGTACGGACTACTAGCAACACCATACGTGACTGTGTTGAGCTCGTAAACCTGTATAGGTTGATCTGTTGAGTCTCGCCACAATATGTGTTGATAGGGTCGTTGATCTTTGTGTATCAAGATTTGTCTATACATTTTACAAATGTCGGCAGATAGACAAACCTCATGTAAACGAAAGTTTATTAGAATCTGATTTATGTCGGCTTGGAGCTTAGGGCCCGCGAGCACCACATCGTTGAGAGACTTTTGATTGGTCGTTCGACATGAGGCGTCGAATACTGTCCGTAAGCGAGTACTGGTGCTCGACGGTTTGATGATGCAGAAATGCGGGATCAAATACTTGGAGTCCACGTCCTGCATATTACCCAAACACGTCATGTGCCCCAAAGACTCATATTCCGACATGAATTCATGATATTCATCTTTTAATGGAGGGTCGCGATTAAGTCGCGTCTCTAAATTTGTAAATCTACGTAGCGCCATCTGCCGCGAATCGCCGAGACTATGGTCCGGCCGAAATGGGTACCTAACTGTATACCTACCCGTTTGTGGATCGCGACTATGTTCCCGCGCGAACAAGTTTTCTGCTAGAATATCGTCCGGCTTCTGTGGTCGTTCTGACGGTATATTTTCTACTTCCCAAAATGAGTTCATCACTTGGTCTAAGTTTGTACTTGAAAACCCGGTAAAAGTGCTGCTACTGGCGGCGATACACTTTTGATTCCGTTGGTCTAAGTCCACTTGACCCGTGATGACATAACCGAAAATCGAGTTTAATGCCACTGGCATGCCTGGTTGGTCAGTAAAGAATTTTTGTCCGTCATAGATATAGGGAAATACGTCTCCTGCTATCAATACATCCACAGGTGCGGGGCGATGAAACGCAGGGTCGGCTAAGTCGAGGTGTTGGTATTTATCGCACACACCAGTCGGTAACGATATCGTAGGTAAATTGCCGGCAATGTTCGCTACGATAACAGCGTCCGTGGATAGTACCGGTAATCCACCGTGACGCGGTTTCATTGTGCATGT
The DNA here is from genome assembly GCA_963580505.1 of Ennomos erosarius. Taxonomy (NCBI): domain Eukaryota; kingdom Metazoa; phylum Arthropoda; class Insecta; order Lepidoptera; family Geometridae; genus Ennomos; species Ennomos erosarius. The sequence goes on from OY757002.1 coordinate 6,860,827, forward strand.
AGTCAAACCATAGTTTTGTACTTGGTTTCCACCTAGGCCGATCGGTCTAAAATCACACTTGCGGCGAGATAACCCTAACTTTCTAGCACAATTTTGAGTGATATAGCTTGACATAGCACCACTATCAATTAATGCACGCACGGTGTGGTACTGGCCCCAAGCATCTGCGACGTGTATAATTGCGGTGCCAAGCAAAACTGTTTGTTCCGTGGAACACGTAAGGGCTACAACATTTTCTTGACACATAGGCGACGAGTCTATGTGAAGAGTGCTGTGGTGCCTTTGTTTGCAGACCGTACAACTAAATTTGGACGTGCAATCACTAAGTGTGTGATTACCACGCAAACAGTTTACACACAACCTGAGCTCATTAACTTTGGCAGTGCGAAGCTCAGGTGTGAGCGCGTTGTAGTCGGTGCATCTATAGATAGCGTGTGGCATTTGACAACAAGGACAAGCACTGGATTTCTGTCGTTCGACAGCGCTATCCTTGCTGGCCACAGCTGACGCGAATGTAGGTTTCGTGTAAGATTTAGTCGTGTCCGTGTTTTTAGTTTGTACGTTTTGTTTAGATACAGCCTGCTTGAAAGACGGCGTAGACGGTTTGACGTACTCCGGCTTGCATTCTGACATTTCAAGGACACGTACTTGTTTTTCAACGAAGTTTAGCAGTTGCCGTACTGTAGGTATCGTACCCGGGGGCATGGTTTGTTCAAACTCACGCCGCGTCACCGGGTCGAGATTGCGTAATGATATTTGGAATAGTATAAAACTGGACAAATCCGGCACATTTAAATGTTCTAATGCGGTTATATTTTCTTGATAAGTTTGTAGAAAATTATTAAGATTCAATGCTGTCTCGCTCGTCAAAGGTTTAAAATTAAACAGCTTGTCTAAATAGGCAGTAGCAAGCGCGCGCTTATTTTCAAATCGCTTCACCAACGCATTCCAGACGATCACATAATTATCAGCTGTAACCGGCATCGACTTTACGATGGCTAATGCTGACCCGCTAACAGATGACATTAAATAATAATACTTCTCGATTTCGCTGATACTAGCATTATTATGTATTAAACTTGTAAATGTGTCACGGAAGGTCATCCAATTCTCAAGTTTACTATCAAATTTAAAGATTTGCAACTCGGGCAACTTCACTCGTAGTTTAGGTAAACATTCCTCGTTGTTACCGTGTTCCGCTTTCGCGGATAGCTTCGGCGAGCTGAGGTTGTTTGCCACTTTACGTATGTCATAATAAAGTTTATCGAAAGCCTCGATTTCACCGTACGTAGGGACGTAATTAGGTTTGTGTTTAACATACAAAGAATTTATTTCCGTTATGGCCCTGTCGTATTTTACCCGTAGACCTAACAGGTCTTGCACCCTTGCATTAAATTCCTCTTCGATCGAGGAATCTGTGGCAACAGTTCTGGACATTTCCCATAAGTTCTGTACGCGTAGAAAACACATCTGTTTAGTTGTCAGAAACGGTTGCAATGCATCGTCAAGTACCACGGTAGCATCAGCAGCCGTAGTAGTAGTCATTTTTATAGTAAATACGAAGAAATACACAAAAAAATTCGTTCGACAACAAAATCAGAAATTACGATAACTATCACGTGACCCGTTACGCACGGCGTAATGGCGGCCGGTCTGTGTCGGCGCAACCACAGAATTATCTCAGAAAACGCAACCAAATACACAAAAATTATCCACTCTATATGCAAAATTTCACACTTAACACTTACAGAATACGATTCTACCGATTATTATGTGTAAAACTGTTATACTTACAGAGAAAGATACGAATTTATGTTCCGACTAAAGGTCAACGCCCCGACTGCTTATTTCACTAAAAAACAAGTTTTCTACTAATTTAACAATTGAAATAGATAAATTATTATGTACTTTTAAATGAAAGAGCAGGGTTGATGTTGGAACCTGTGTAGTTTTTGAATAAAACACAAATTTACAATCGTGCACTGCGTGGCGGTGTAGGTACCTACGCGAGTTAAGTGAGTGAAAATACAATGTAATCGTCAATAAACTGGCGTTATAACTGGGTAATCCGGCTCGAAGGACCAAATGTAGCTTCGATAGCTCATGGGTTTAGAAGATATGATGAGAAATTTTGTATAACCCCAAAATCTTGGCCACTCACCGCCTGCCGCTCCCGCTCCCACACTCTTTTCTCAAAAACAAAGTCTTTTTGCACCCACGCACTGCACTTAACGGAGATTGACGGAATTGACACTTGGTTTTGTATTTTGTATTTATTTAGTTCCACTTCGAGAGAGTTTTTTGGCATCCGATAGCTTCTTTATTTTTTTTCACAGTGATTAGTTCTGTCGCGCACGTTTGGTGTCGCGCGCGTCGTCGAATCGCGGGATGGCGGGTTTTTTAAATTGATATGGGCCAAGGTCCCTACACGTACTATATAGCCCACACTCACGATGGACCCGTGACACCTCAAAAGATCCCCTAGGGGGTGTCACGGGCTGACCTATAAGAAGATTGTGAAAATTCGTTTTTAATTTTTAAGGTAGGTTAAGGTCAGCTTTACATCACTCTTGTAAAATGGTATGCATTTCACAAATGTTCATAAGTTAGATTATCACATTTCACTTATGAAATACATTGAAAGCGTTTCAAACAAAGCAAACTTTCGAATAACGCTGAACGATGACATACAAAGAGCCCGGACCCTAACTAGGATTCCCTGTTCCCAGGACACATGGGTCCGTATAAGAGCGCATTGAAATTAATGCGTATTTTATTGGTCTTCTAGAGATCCCATTTGTTCTAGTAGTCCTAATAGCTCTTAGGCCACGCGAATATGTAAGCAAGTATCAAGATTTCCGTGTTATTTCCTACAAGTTTCAACAATGGGTTAACCGGGGGGGTATCCCGGCTACAACACATGACCGAACCGAACGTGCTTTCCATAATAACATGTTATTATTCGAGACAAACCACAGAGTCCTTCGGGTATTTACTTGAGACGTATCCATTTGTGATTCAGATGGTATTGCAACGAAGTTCAGTATAGCAATCTACTTATACTAATAATTAAACTGTGACTGGCTAAATCTATACCTTGAATATTTTTTGAAAATTCTGATTGCTTTACACTTTTAATAAGTCGATATAAAAATACAAATCAATTTTTTTTAAATTTTTTGTCTGTCTGTCTGTCGGTCGGTCTCTTTGAACACGCATCATGCAGGAACTACTGAACGGATATTGCTGAAATTTGGTATGGTAATAGCTAATTTTCCAGAATAAAATTTAGGAGACTTTTTATTTTCTAAAACGGCCAAGTGCGCGTTGCATGAAACAATAAATATGTAATCTTTGTGCAATACTTTTTTGTTTGTATATTTTTTTTTATTCAGCAGCGCCGTCTAGCCTCAAACTAAGCATAGCTTGTACTATGGGAACCAGATAACTAACTGATAGAACACTTAAATACTTTTTTGTTAGTATATATTATACCTATATAGAGTACCCACAATACCCAGACAGCCAGACACAGAACAAACATCGACGTTCACCACACAAATGTTTGTCCCGGGTTGGAATAGAACCCACAGCCCTCAGTTCAGAAGGGAGAGCTACTACCAACTGAGCTATCAGGCCTGTCAGTTATGTACCTATTCCTTCAATCCGTATCTTTTCCTTTTATCCTTCAATAACTAGGCCTATGGCGGGGTATAACACAGATTTACCTCAAAGACTTTCAAATGCAAAACATTAATCTCATCGATAAGGTCAGACAAGCAAGATCATAAGGAAAATAATGAATCCTCAGTCTCCTGCGAAGAGTACCTAAAGTCCCTTGGTGTACTATTAAGTAATCCGTGACGAAAAGATCATCGCACTCATTATGCTTTTGCCTTTAATGGCTTTTTTAAATGTAAGTATTTTACTTTTACTTTTATTTATTAACTTTACAAAAAACTAATAAAACACGCGTAATGGCTGATCATAGACTAAACTTTATTTTACTTTTTAATTTACAGCAACAACATAAATATAAATACATACAGAAGTATATATCGAGAAATGATAGATGGCGCTAGTAGTACATTTTGATATCCATTTCTAACAAAAACGTGGTATTTTTGCATCTTTTATGAACTATAATAATGTGTTTGTAACATTTTAATGGGTCTTGAATATTTTATGAAGCTGTTTTTTTATACTTAGCAGCCATTTATAAAACCTATATGAATCGAGGGACACACTAATACAAAAAAATCTTGTGTGAGACAAAATATCCTACAGCATCACGTTTCAAAGACAGAGCATTGCAATATATGACGCTTCGTATCGTAAAGTTACTCGAGTGGTGACCACGAACTGGAAGACGCAGCGTAGGCCGGGCCCTCACTATAACCCTTACACCGACGATCTGGTGCAAGTCGCGGAAAGCTGATGGATGTAAGAGGCGAGCAGCTGATCTAGGTGGCGCTCTCTGGGTGAGGCCTATGTTCAGCAGTAGACGACTTTATGCTGATGATGATGATGACTAAAAGTTCCTTGTTCGTTAATTTGATTACATAATGGAAATTAAGTAGTAGCGTTAAGGCGCTGAATGCTCCCAAATCGACTATTTTGAACATCATTATCTCAAAACGTATACCACTTACAGGATTGAAAAAAATGCACGTTAATACTGGTCATATCTTCTTTCCATCTGCCGAAACGGAAACACGTTTACGAAAAGATTTCTCGATAGAAAAAAATCGTGAAGTGACCTCGAAAAAATCATTCAAACGTCCTAAAATGTTACATTATAATAAGATATATTGAAATAAATCATAGTGATAAGTTATGTTTCAATGCATCCGTCTATATGCTTATTTTTTTTATAACAATAAGCATTTCTTTTATAACTAATTATTTGTACCAAAAAATGGAAAAGTCGAAGTGCAGCGCAACGTAATCGCCATATTTTTGCTATGCATAAAGCGACCCTACAACGTACAGCATAAGTTTCAAGTTCGTCTGCTGTAATAAACGTGCTCGCATTGGGTCCTGTCAGGGCCTTAAGCATAAACTGTCGGGACACTATAGGTACTCTAAGGGTCAATTCAGACATAGCAGCAAAACGCTCGTGCACTTTTTAAAACCTTACTTAATTTTAATGATGCACACTATTTTCAGCTTTGTCTTGTTTGATCGTTTTACTGCTCTGTCTGAATAGGCATGATGACTAAATTTTTTTTTTGCATATATTAAAAATATTGCTCAAAAGCAAAACATTTGTGAAAACAAAAATAAAATATCTCAAAAAACGACAAAGTTACAAGCATTTTAAAAACCGGAATAGAAAGAAATAGCTCAAACGGCCAGTGACGTCAGAGCAATGTCGTCTTAGTACCTCATTACTAAGCTGTGGTAGCTTTACACACATTTCTTTGGCGTGTGACGTCACGAGTGGATTTTTCATAGTAACTGTGGAGGCGCTCTGTTTCGCGAGAAAGGGACAGGAGATGCCTCCTGTAGAAACTTTAAAAGCTTATTACTCCGTGATTTATTTACCGATTTTACTTATTTTTTCGATTATTGTATTCATTTTTAATCTTTTTTATGAAAGTATTATTTACTTCTTCATTTTTAATAGTAGTCATCATGCCTATTGAACCTAAAACATAGTACATTTTGGTGGGGAAATCCCTACAGCGCATTTCAGTATCTAAGAAAGATATTTTTATCTGGTTATCCTTATACATTTATTTACGATCAAACGGAACATGTTCTGAATAATAAATACATACTTAGAAAAACTGAAACAGACGTGTTTCTTTATCTATAATTATTATACTTAGATGCCCTCTGCTATCTGTCTGGTCTGTCTGTACCATACACTATTTAATTATAGGTACCTACTCTCAAATATACAAGCAATTGAATTCATTAGCATAAACTGAGTAATAATAATAAGGCCCAACGACCATATACTTACATAGATCCTGGACCCTAACTAGGATCCTCTGTATCTAGGGACCCAGGAACTACGAGGACCATTGTTTTCTCTTTTCTCAACACCGACACACAGAACAAGGTTATAAAATGTACCTACTTGATACTTAGTCTTTAGTAGGTACATCATTTCATTATCATCATTAACAGCCCGTAAACGTCCACTGCTGAACATAAACCTCCCTCATAGAGCGCCACCTTGAGTGGCTGCTGGCCTCCTGCATCCATCGGCTCCCCGCGGCTTTCACCAGGTCATCGGTCCACCTAGTGGGGGGCCGGCCTACGCTGCGTCTTCCAGTTCGTGGTCGCCACTCGAGAACCTTTCTTCCCCATCGGTTGTCAGTTCTACGAGCGATGTGGCATTATTTTTTGATAATTCATTAAAGAGTAAGTGTTTTTGATGTAGTTTTTTTGATTTTCTAGTTGTTATCATGTATAATTTATGTAAACCAAACATTATAATTGATTTAATTAAAATGTTAAAGAATAGAATGCAAATGAAAATATATTTTATTGAATATTATGAAGATTGCCGCGGCGCCTAAAGTAAGTAGGTTGGCACGAATGACTGATACGAAGACTTTTTTACCTTTAAAAAAATTGAAAACAGTATTAAGTAGGTATCAATAATTATTTAAAATTTGTTTTAGGCATGAATGGAGTTTTTTTTTGTGTTTGGCCCCTTTGTTCGTTTTCACGCGTCATCGAAACCTATATGGTATGGTACTTCCCGATTACCTTAGGACTTATAGAGCACAATGAAATATATGAGTAACTAAACCAACATATCCTTTTTTCTTTTAATTATTATGTGTGTAACCTTTCCTTTATAATTACAAAAATTTATGATATTTTTTTTATAGCAATATTGCCTGAGCTTAATCAATAGAAAATGAAAAAATTCCGCTTGCTGTAACATATTCCATTATAAGATTATAATCGTATGACTATTTCAGCCGCTTACCCGTCGGTAGCGTGGCCGAGCGGTCTAAGGCGCTGGTTTAAGGCACCAGTCTCTTCGGAGGCGTGGGTTCGAATCCCACCGCTGCCAAGATATTTTTGTTTTATTTTTGTATTTAGAAAAATAATCGCACATAACAACTGCATAGTAGGCCCAATTTTGAAGGCTTTAGTTGACAGATCTAAAACTCTTAGAACTGTTGCTGTCCTTGTCAAATAGGCGGCAATGTACTAAAGCCTTCAAAATTAGGCCTACTATTTAACAGTTTAATTTTTACAATTTAATTTTACTACCTACCATTGACTTTTGACTTTAATTTATTAACTTTACTTGATAAAATTATGATCAGATCACGCACATAAAGAGGGCGCTTATATCAAAATTGCTACTCGCGGTATTTTTTATATTTAGCAACTATGGTATTAAAGGCATAATTGTGATAAAGAAAAGATAGTATAACAACAAAATAAAAATGGTTTATTCCATGATATTTAATTATACTTTCGTAATGGCCAATAATAGAACTGTTATGATATACATTTCATAGTACACAGTACTAACCTCAACTCACTCCAGCAGGATCTCCATGAACAGTTTTACCGCAATAATGAATTAATCAACCTTAGCAGGTTGATCCTTGTCGCAATACGTTAATACGAGACATTTTTAATGATTCCAATCTTTAGATTAAAATCCTAGATCCTTTTTTATGATGATATAACTTCAACTTACAAAAATGTCAGCTGTCACTGTTATCTAAACGTTTATCGTTTTACGGAACCACAGACTACTTAGAAATATATATGAGCTACCAATCGATATTGCCATTCGATACAGACTATTCAATATTAGTTATCCTAACAATGGTATGGTAAAAAGTTAAAAACACGGCATAAAAATAGATTCTAATATAGAATGGTAGACCAGTATAAAAAAGTACCTAACTAAGCCTTAGTTTTACTTCTACCTAGTAGATTTCACATAGAATAAGAAGAAATAACCAACAGTTACGTCATTACTAGCTCGATACGTCATTTATTCCCATAAACAAAAGTATCTTAGCTATAACCTGTCTAATAATGGTCAAGACTGGTTGAGTTAAGGGGCCAAGTGTGAGACGGACTCGCGCACGAAGGTTTCGGTAGTCTATAAGAACGAGCAATAAATCATGTTTATTGTACGGGAACCCCCTTAAATATTTATTTTATTCTAATTTTTAGTAAGTATTTGTTGTTATACCGGCAACAGAAATACATCTGTGAAAATTTCCATTTTTTTTTGAACTGGCTAATGCTGTTGATCTCTACCGACTTTTACAGCGTCACCGGGCGGGAGGGCATTCCCCGATAATTATACTACTCTATGCTTAAGGCACCCAGCCGACAAAAGAGGGGGGCAACTAGCTCAAAAGCGCCCCTGGGGTGCGAGCCTCGGCTTGGGCTGTTACCGGGATAAGAGGATCGAGAAGGCTACGTCCGCTGCAGGAGTGGACCCTATGGAAAGTCGCGACTATTCTAGCTAACCTACGGGGGGTACGTCGACCTCGCCGGCGGGGTCGGTGTCTCATTGTGTTACGCTGGTATCCTATACTGGTGCCGAAATCGGTACCTGAGCCAGACCCCGGCCGGGCCTGGGCTAGACTGGTCCAGTGATCCTAGCGCAGCCGAAACAACGGCTGCTATAGGATCTTCCGGGTCGCTCAAGACGTGTCTTGGGCGGCGACGACGGTGTGCCAAAAATTTCAACTGTCTAAATATCCCGGTTCAAGAGATACAGCCTGGCGACAGACAAACAGGCAGGGAACCCTAAAAATATCACAAATAGGTACAAAATATAAAATTCCAAAAGACGGAATTTTCACTACATTTTGCTTCTTTTTTAAAGCATACAATTTAGGTTCTTCAGCATAATATAATATTAATTCTTTGTAGGCTATATTAATGGGTTATTTATTACCATCTGCCCCCACGAACGTCCTCCATCTGGTCACACTTACGGCTGTCAACCCCTACATATTAAAAATGGGGACGGACGGAAATGTTATTACCATCTGTCAGTAAATTAGGTACACAGCACGCTGTAGTTATTATCTAGTCCAAAATAATGAAGCCAAATATTTTAAACTTCCACACCCCACTTGCTCTCAAATAAATGTAGGCGTTATAAAAAATATTTAAAAAAGTTTAAAAACAATAAAGTTTAGAATAAAGAACTTACTAAATACAAAAAGTGTAGGGTAGGTTTTTGACCCGTAGTTAAGGTAACCAATAAATAAATATGTGTGGATATTTCACACAGCGCCATCTAGCTGTAAACTAAGCAAAGCTTGTACTTCTTCTTCTCGTGTAGGCAAGTGGTCAGCCCTGGTGTCAGAATTTTTAACGACTATTGTCTTACTTCAACAGCCGGGACCGACGGCTTAACGTGCCCTCCGAAGCACGGTAGCGCTCAGTTCTAAATACCAACTTTTTACCAACCAAACAACGTTCGCTGCGGTCACCCATCATAGTAGTGACCGCAGCGAACGTTGCTTAACTTTACCGATCGGTTAGGAACGGCTAGTCGTGCTATGGGAACCAAATAACTGATATAATACTTGATATACTTTTTTGTAAATAGTAAATACAGTATACATAGAATACAATATAACACCCAGACACAGAACAAACATGTATATGTTCATCACACAAATGTTCGTCCTGGGTAGGAATCGAACCCTCAACCCGCAGTTCAGAAGGCAGGGCTACTAATGCGATGGTTGAAAATTCTAACGAATTCTAACCTTACTTGTAAGTTTATAATAGGTTTTGTTTTAAAAAACAACATAGCTACGATTTTACTAAATGACAGCCCTAATTAGGGCTAATTTCACCGCCGCTCGTATCACAAAGCGAGTTCAATAGTTCTGAGTAAACGCGTTCAAATGTTGGTTTTGATCTAGTTTTTTTTTTGTGGAATCCAAGTTTAAGGCCGCCGGTGTATTAGTCCTTAGTCGCAGCCAGAGGTCATGTAACCATAGCTCAGTTGGTAGAGCATCCAATGCGGTAAGTTGGAAGGCGCGGGTTCAAATCCCACTGGTTGCTAATATGTTAAGCACTATTATAATATCTTTAAATGTTTATGTGTAGTTTATTAGATTTAAAAATCAATGTCACCCACGTTTTGGTTACATCTAAAAATGTTTGTTATACTTAATGGTAACGAAAACGATTCTCAATTTGCATTTCAATTTTTAAGCTATTTTTCATAAGCTGACAACAAAAATGTAAAAATAGCTATGAAATTTTAACGTGAGTGTTTTTAGCCATTTAATCTGCGTTAATTAACAACGACAACAAAATTTTCAAGTTTCAAACTAATAAATAGACAAATTCATTTTAGTACCACTGAAAATTGAGCTGTCCACGCCACCCACAAGATGCATTTAGCATCAACGCATTCTGATTGACCACGTGCGTTCAACGTAATCGATTTACAAATTAATTAACAATTTCTAAAAAAAAAATGCTGAACGTGAAAAAACAGTGAAATCTAGATTCTACATACAACATTTATTGCACTGGTTTTCTAGTTTAAGCACATTTATGGCGCATTCCACAAACACGAATAATCTACACATTCTATGTCACTATTTCGTACTTTTCACTATTAGCACTCACCATTACATAGCGAGAGATTTATCACATTCGTGTGCACTTCACAAACGCTGACGTCAGACTGCCTGAATATCGCGTTTTTCGCGACACGGCATTCGATTTTTCGAAAACAGCTGAGAATCCGAGACCAGAACTTCACGAGCTATATTATACTGCTTTTAGTATGAGCAGAAAGGTCAACAATTAATAGTTAATGTCTGTCAGAGGTCACTGACGCACATAAATAGAGAAGAAATGTCGATCTCGCTTTTTCTACCATTTAGGCACACTTTACTCCATTACATGTTTTATTTAGTCGTTTTTTTTAGTTTCTACGGTTTAGTATCAGTTTTAGATTTAAAAACATGTGATTTTTAGAGTTAGACGCCATTTTGGCTTGAGACTGGTTGGTTTGCGCATGCGGGAGTTTATTAAGGGCAAGGGTAAGCTTAGAGGATGGGTTGTACCATCCCGGTTAAAGTTCCTGATAAAGTAGGTACCTACAAATACTAAGGGTGGGTTTTTTTATCAGTAATTAAGGTAACTAACGGTCAAAATTTCCAACAAATTTTGACCATTGGTTACCATAACTACGAATAAAAAGCCCGTAGTTAACTACAACTAGCATTAAACTTAACTAATATAGCCCTTAAAATTAGAAGTTAAAATGGCAATGGGCAGGTCACGCTCGCTCGTAGAACGGACAACCGATGGTGAAGAAAGGTCCTCGAGTGGCGGCCATGAACCGGAAGACGCAGCGTTGGCCGGCCCTCACTAGGTGGACCGATGATCTGGTGAAACCCGCGGGGAGCCGATGGATGCAGGAGGCGAGCAGTTGTTCAAAGTGACGCTCTCTGGAGGAGACCTATGTTCAGCAGTGGACGCCTTCAGGCTGTTGATGATATAGGTAGGTAAGGCTGTAGCTAGGTATGGTAGGTAAGTAGAACATGCAATTCAGCTTATATCTAAAGTTTTAACTGCAGGTTAGCTGTAGTTTATAGTTAACTGGTGAAACCGAGCCTAAGCAAAGCCGATTGTTCTATAGACTGCCCCAGACACATTAGTTAGTTTAGGGGCACATTATATCGAGTCACAAGAGGTGGAACTAAGTATAATTGCTAAAAAATACTAATTTAGAGTTTACATTTAGTGGTTTTTTTTTTAGTTTAGGTATACCTATAATGATGAATGATATCCCACTCGTTGCAAAACATTCTACATTAATTGTAATGTATCTTTCTTGCGTTAGGTTAGTTTTGACAACACTAGAAGTACACAATTACAATAAAACGAAGTGATCCTGATTAATTATAAATAACCGAAAAATCGTCTGTTTTATTGTGAAACACATTGCCATAAATCGACAGTTCATAAGTAACCGCGTTTTTTTATAAACAAATGTTTATTACAAAAAGGCGGTGACATATAACCTACACACTTTTGGTTTCGGCTTTTTCTAGACGTAGAAACAACTTAGCAATGAATAAAAGACAATCGTTCATACTTAAGTGCAGACATTGGACCAGTAAATACGAAAACGCGTACTTTTGAACGCGTAGTGTGGAGTAACGAATGATATTATTCAATTTTAAAAATATAATAGGTAAGAAGAAAACCTGTACAATTTTTTTAAGTGGACACATTTTTGAAAAATACTACTTATTTAAAAAAAAAAGTACAAACTCAGGCCTAAAAAATTCAAATTATCAGCGACAACACCAAATTTTATGTTTATATTACGAGTAATTAAATAAAAACCCAGTCAAAAATTGGATTTATAATGTAATGCCGCATGGCTCGCTGTCCGCTGACTGAGCTCCACGCGTCGCGTGGAGCTCAGTCAGCCAGCCGCGCTCGCAGTGAACGCATGTGCCCCGGCCGCTCTGCGCGACGACAGCGATCGACAATCGACAACGATTTATTTTCAAATTAGATTTCTTATTCTAAGATTAGAACATATTACAGTATTATAACCCTTACTGGGTTATATTTTTATTTGGACGAGTGTGTATATAGTAGGTTAGTGTTATTAATAGAAAATGGGGAGAAAAGATAAGAAGAAAGATTTTTTTACGGAAACTTAAAATAAAAACTATAAAAAATGATGGAATGTTTGGGTAAGTTGAACAATATTTTTATTTTATTCATAATTTTATCGAAGTAAGTAGGTAAAACACAAAGACAATAAATTACAAATCATAACGTACACTTGCCGTAAAATAAAAGATATCTATAGATATATCTAGAACTATTCCTAGAGAATTATAGTGTATCATTGCACTCTAATTCTCTAGGAATAGAGTCTATATTTGGTAAGACTAAATTCAAGCATTACCTGCTCCTTGCGAAACGTAATTCTCTACAATTAGAGTAGGTATATTACGAAGACTACGTGCCGTTTTCACGATCACAGGAGCATATTATGGATAGTCACAAATGTATTTACTTTCTCGAACCAAATAAAATTATTATTCATTACTCTTCAGCAAAGCTCATTACTAATATTTATGAAATTTTTAGATCAAAAAAACGGAAACTTGAAACTGGCGATGGTCAACCCACATCCTAAATAGAGCCCGTAAATAGAGAGTGAGTACCTATTTGTCATGTCTGTAATTCATATTTTTATTTTTACGTATGCTGTGGGTTCAATTCCTACCCAGCGGGCCTAGCATGGCCAGTGGACGATTCCTCCCAGGGAGTAGATAACAACCTTATCCTCACTGTCGCTTTACTCCACTCTGCGAGCATGGCCGCGGCAGTGGAAAGCTTTATACGGGGGATAAATGGCGGGAGTAGCTGGGAGTAGCGATATTTGGATAGCTCCGCCGCAATGTTGCCAGAATGAGAAAATTAAACTAAAAAGACATTACTTCTATCAATATTTGGTTCAGTCCATCAAACTTTCCATAATCATTGGGCTAAATACACCCGAGAGTGAAGCCAAAACCTAATTGAACATAATCGTACAAACACGACTCACCTAGCCACCTACAGGGCGAGGTAACAAAACGAGACAGTCATACGAAATTACAAAGGGCAGAGCAGGATGGAATAAAAGACACATTGGGAGCCCCGCTTCCTCTCGTAGGATTAGCAGTTGACATACACTACTAATTTTCGTACGAGGGGAAGTTGTATCGTTGTTTAACTGGATTTATATAAGAAAAAACAGAGTTTGGTTAGTCTGTGTTTTATGTATTTGATTTGAGGTTATTAGATAACATTAAAAATTATAAAAGTTACAATAATTCTGTGAATTCATGATTATTTACACTCGTAAACAATGAGCGGAAAAAAATGAGTACCTACGTACATACTTATTTTTTAGTAATCTCTACACCGTATTTTACCCGAATATATTAGGTAAATAAGTAACACAGAATTCGCCCTATTACATAGATAAGTAAAGAAAAACCAACCCTTATTAGCTCCATGCCCTAACCCTTATCAACGAATGATCATTGCGTTGATTTTACAAAGGATTTTATCATTTATACTCTAACTAGCTTTTGCCTGCGGCTTCGCACGCTTGTGTTATGTTATTTTTACGTTATAGTCTAATAATAGATCGTGCATTTCGTACCAAACAACAAAATCCACTAAATCTTTTCGAAGCTGTGCACAGTAACCTGTATTAGCATAGGTATAACGCAAGCATAGCCGTGAGTGGAAGCTATTTAAGCCATTACCTAAAATTAAATGTTTTAAGTCTAATATAGATTTATAACAGTAACAGAAGTTTCAAACAAAAAACTACAATTTTATAAGTACCTCTTCATATTACAACAAAAAGAAATCATCATCACTTCACTCAGATCTTTAACAGAAGTTTCAGTAAATTTGGTTTAGGTAGTAGTTACCTAAGCAGGCAGGTACAGTTTAGAAAAATATGGAAGAATCACACACGATGATACTGTTTTGCTCAGTTTTACATATTATCCGCGCGCTTTTTGTTCCATTTACCACATTTTTTTTACCTTCTTAAGTTTGGTTCCGTGCGAATTGAGTACCTAACTACCTACACACAAGATAGTTACTTACCTACTATAACTATAACCTTCTTGAAATAACTGAGTAATCAATCATTTTCTGCTCCCGTGGTTTATTTATAAGCCCACAGATCTAAAATATTTTAACTATTAAAAACTTATTTCAACATGCAAGAAGAAGAACAACAAATCAAAAACAGTAAAAAACGAACGTTACGCGCCATGTTGTTAATTCGAGGATACAATTTTATTTCCATAATGAATACCTACATATTATTATATCTAAGTAGGTACCTACCCTTTTTAAACATTTTTCATCTAATATTTCGTATCATTGGCTAAATACAAATAATAACACCTCCGGCTTACTTTATTACCAAAATAAAAAAGGTTTTATTATGCGTAGCAATGGTAAGGGTATATAACTTAAGTAGCTATCAGGGGGTCTAGCAAAGATACCAACCACTAACGCTAACGCCAAACGCTAACTCCAAAACTGTACTGAAATGACATTAGCTGTGGAAAAGTAAGCGATTTCCGAAATTTCATCCTAAGTAGTACATTTTGGAGTTAGCGTTTGGCGTTAGCGTTAGTGGTTGGTATCTTTGCTAGACCCCCAGGTACCTTAAAACTTTCTTGGGGTCGATCAAGAATGTAGCAGTAGCGCATAAATAATTGTATCTATCTAATTAGAATGGTAACGTGTAGTAAGTTTATGTAAATAATACATTTTACCAGATCGCCAATAAAGAACTTTGCTCCCGCCAAAACCCTATAAATCGAAAATTTGAATAAAAATGTAAGCTTCAATATTGGCTAAGTATGATAATCACGTGAAGCCTTATGAATAATTATAAAAAGTCTAAGTAAGTACCTACCCTTTTAAACAGTCTGCATAAAATATTTCCTATTATTGGCTAAATACATATATTGTCTAATGCCAAAATAAAAAAGGGTTTACAATGCATAGCAAAAGTAAGGGTAATAGGCACAGATTCCTGAATATTTTACTACTAATGGTTAAGCTATAGGTACTATAAATACAATTTTAAATACTTATTTCGAATGGTATAATGCGTAGTAGATTTTTGAAAACTAATACATAATACCAGATCGCCAATAAATCGAAAACACGTAAAATAATTTAGTTATGTTTCAATATTGGCTAAATATGATATCGCGTGAAGCCTTAAAACCATATGACTTCCTTGGGTATAGGTACTTACATAATAAACACAATGTTTTTCTCTAATCGGCATTGCATCGAGCGCAGACGAAGTTATCGCGCAATGTATTTCGCCGTAGCCCGAAAAGTGTGATAGACTGCCGGTAATGCAAGCGCGCCAATTGTTATTTACTGTTTTATTGTTTTTTATCTTATAAATAAAGACATGCATAAATAATTTACTTCCTTATTGCTTAGTGCAGTGGGGATTGTTCAGAACGAAACAAAAATGATTGAGGTTCCGTACTCAAAGGGTAAATCCTTATTACTAAACCTCCGCTGTCCGTCTGTCTGTCTGTGTGTCCATCAGTCACCAGGATGTATTCATGAATCGTGATAGTTAGACAGTTGAATTTTTCACAGATGATATATTTCTGTTGCCACTATAAAAACCGTGATCCGTATTCAAAACGACAGATAAACACAAATAAAAAAAATTGGTTTTACTTCATATTGATAAGAAATTATAAATTAAAACTATTAAAATTTATTTTTGTAATCGCAAATAATACTCTCTCAGTTTGTAAAATATATTTATTCGCTGACATGCAATATAACGCCACTGCTTCCTCCATTTTATTTAGCCCACGTCGGTCGCGCAGCAGGCAAACAAATTGACTGTGTGTCCAGGTTGGGGCGCTTCAAAAACATCGAGGATAGTCAATAGATATTTTTGCGCGCCAACTCAACAGCGAATGTTCGGGCGTATATGAAGCCGCGCCATAATAGTAACAGAGTTTTTTTCTTTATTCTGTGCATCCGGATAACCCGAGATAAAATTACCGTCAGTAGCAGTGTAGCAGAGTAACATTTTTTTCTCTCATCTGTGGTTAGTAGCCAAAATATAACTTACCTTTTGACACTGGCTAAATACCTACACTATGTGTGGAGCCAAAATATAAGAAAAAAAACTTACCTTGAGGCCTTGAAGCGGCCATCTTGTTAAAATCCCGTTTCGTTTCATAATGAAATCTTAATCATTTTCACAAAAAAAAAATGTTAACGATATATAAAATTTAATATATCCTATGTTTTGCGCCGGGTTTTTCTAAGCTTATTAGTGAAAACCGCATGAAAATCCGTTCAGTATTTTCGGACTTGTGCCGTAACAAACAAACAAACAAACAAACAAACAGACAAAATGTCTAAAAAGCAGCTTAACGTGATCAGCGAAAAATTTCAAGCCAACCTGTGTCATTTTTTTTTCGATATCTTGCATTTACAGATTTTTTTATCTCTACAGTTTTATTATATGTATAGATATAGATGACTGTGTTGATTTTGGTAGTGTAAAGAATCTGTGTGACAAAATTTCATCTAATGACAAAAAACATACTGACAAACAGGCAATGTTTGACTTTAGGGATATTATGATAATTATACTACCTACGGTAGATTGATTTTACAAAATGTTAATTTGTTTTAGGTGGACTGGATCATATTCAACATCAACTCGTTACTTGGCTTTTGTAGAGGTACCACCACAATTTCACCAATTCTTTGTGGCCATGGTTACTGACACTTTGCAGAGTCCGGGAATCCATAAAAAATAAAATAATATACCAACCCACAGTCAATATCCAAGAAAGAAACTAAACAGAGTGCCGATTTACTCAAAAAACATCGGACATTCACCATTCTTGAAGCTGGAAAAATTGTACTTGCATGTTATGTTTTGCATTACATGTACATGGTTATAAAGACTAGATTATATACTTGTGTTTAAGAAGACCCAGAAAATTACCAAAATTAGCACCCGGTACTTATAAAAACTTCTTGTAAAGGGTGTAAATGTGCAAATGAAATTTATAAGTATCATCATTAACAGCCTGAAGACGTCCACTGCTGAACATAGGCCTCCCCCCGGGAGCGCCACTCAGAGCGGCTGCTCGCCTCCTGCATCCATCGCCGCCCCCCCCCCCCTCCCCTTATAAGTATAATACATGATATTTTTATTATTTCATACTAAAACACAGACAATAATGTTATACTATACTCACAGAGGGGTTATCTGTGACTATACCTACTAGTACCTAAACTATTCAAAACAGTAACTAAGGCTGAGTTGCACCATAATCACGGTTAAAGTTACGGTCAAATTTTGACATTAGCCCGCCCCGCGAAGCGTGGAACGGTTATAGTTAGCGTTAAAGTTAGAGTTAAAGTAAGCTGGTGCAACTCAGCCTAAGTAAATTCTATTAAAATTTCATAGCTACCTAATGATTATGAAGATGCAGAACAATTTTGATGATGGAATTCATAATATACATAGGTAAACCATATCAAAATGCAAATAAACATTTACCTATTTTATATATTACATCTTATAAATATACCTATAATAAAAATAAATAACTATGTGTGGACATTTTACACAGTGCCGTCTAGCCCTAAATTAATCATGGATTGTATCTACTATGGGAACCAGATAACTGATACAATACTTAGATACTTTTTAGGGTTCCGTACCCAAAGGGTAAAGTGAACCCTATTACTAAGGCTCCGCTGTCTGTCTGTCTGTCACCAAGCTGTATCTCATGAACCGTGATAGTTACAGATTTGAAAACCGGCAAAAGAAATACACAGATTGTTTATTTCATTTGCCGGTATAACAATGAATAAGTACTAAAAAACAGAACAAAATAAATACTAAGGGGATGGGTGGTTTTTTGGTCATTTTTTTAGATAATGGTACGGAACCCTTAGTGCACGAGTCCGAATCGCACGTGGCCGGTTATTTGTTTGTAAATACATATTTTTATAGCAGTATCGCCTGCTCAGCGTAATCTACAGATCAATTTGTAATTTGTATTTGTTGTTGTTGATACGTGATACGTTTTTGTTATTATAGTAGAAAACCCAGAGAATTCGCCCTATTTACATAGAAAAACAAACACTTCGCCTTCCATTCAATTTTATACCCACCATCAAGATTCAAAGAGCAATATTCCCTGCTATTCGTCAATTCGTGAGAATGTTATCCACTTATCGCCGAGGCCGTGTTCTGAAGTCGGGAGTAGCGGGAGTAGCGAAATAATAATGTCTACGATAGCCGTCAAAGGGGAATATTCCTTTCCTTTCCTCGTTGCCGTGCTACGAAAGGTGGAGGGGGGATTATTTCAACTGACAGGTGGAAAAAACCGGGGAACGCCATTTTGTCCACATGCCGTGCTAGGCCCGCAGGACAAATATTTGTGTGATGAACATAGTGTTTGTTCTGCGTCTGGCTGTTATATTGTATTCTATGTATGTATTTACAAAACAAAAAAAAGTATCCAAGTATTATATCAGTTATCGGTTCCCATAGTACAAGTTTTGCTTAGTTTGGGGCTAGATGGCGCTGTGTGAAATGTCCACACATATTTATTTATTATTTATTATTACCTATACAAATTTACCTTATGCTGTGTAGGAAACCGAAAACCATATCCGAACAAAAAGCTATGGAGTCATCACTTGTTATCTAAAATAAATATTTATATTATGTGAGTAGGTTAATGTGTATTGTATTGTATTGTATATAATATAATACAATAGAATACACATTATTGACAATAAAGAAAAAGAAAACAGAAACTATATTTCCGTCTCTGTCATTGACATTCCGAATGACAGTGATAGAAATTATAGTTTCCGAATTCAGAATGAATCCAACGGTTTTTGAATAAGGGTACTTTCAGTAGTTTAAGAGTAGCTTTTACTTTTTGATAATTAATTATATCATTTTATTTTGCAGCCAACCAGAAATATCGTCGACTTTCGCAGAGTTACACAATGTGACGCCCACGTAAAATTTCATTATTACTTTATTGATGTTGTGGTAAATTTAAAATAAATTTATTGTAACATACTTATGTTTTCTTACTGATTATAAGTTTTTCAGGACAATTGAGAAGAACAAAACGCTTCCAAGTGACTATGAATGTTCACCTAGATCTTCTGTGAGTTGATAAAATATTAGAGTATTCTTAAACAATTTCAGAATACAGTAAGTAAAAGTAGCTAACCTAATAGTTATGTTTACTTTTTCATTTGTATATCAGACGGTCAAAGAACCTAACGTCAGCGACGTCATTCAAAATAAAAATGAAGGTTCATTTGAGGATTCAGAGGAAACGGTAAACTTATTGTTTATTTAATCTTTTTTGGATTATTTAGTATTTATTATAAAAAGAAAACACTCGTCGTATTACCGACTTCAAAAAAGTTTGGTAGTTTCCTAATTTCTTTAATAGTAATGTAAGTAATTTTATTTCAGCTAGAAAAACCACTTCCTGAAAATAAAGAGCTTTCATACGTAGTGGAAAGTACCTCTGAAATTAATGTAAGTAAGCATTTTGCTATCGCTAAGTAATATTAACATAATATTTTTTTTTTTACTAAATATACAATAAAATGTGTATGTACTTATATTTCAGATTCAAACAGAAACACACGATTTGGGGCATCGAGTAATTGATGTTAATCATTTTACATCACAACTTGTACAGCTTTCTCAACATGAGTCTCTGTTCAATTGCGGATTAGCCTCAATGAAATTAGTTTCTGAACATCGAGTAGGATTAGAATCAGAATTCACATTTGTCTGCTCTATGTGTAATTACAAAAATAAAATAAAATCATCTTTGGCTGATGTAAACAAAGATGCTGTTGCAGGAATAATGGCAGCAGGTTGTGGTCACGCGCAACTAAAGCAGTTTTCAGCAGCAATAGAATTACCGTTATGTCTGATTACACGTACAATAAAATGCAGGATGCTGTTTGCAATGATTGGGAAGAAACTGCTTGGGACGAAATGAAAATAGCCGGAGAAAAAGAGAGAGAAGCTGCTATTTATGAAGGCCGAGTTACAAAAGACGGTACTCCCATGATTGATGTCATTGTAGATGGGTGTTGAAACAAGCGCTCCTACAGAACAAACTATGCTGCGTTATCGGGAGC
Organism: Ennomos erosarius; assembly: GCA_963580505.1. NCBI lineage: Eukaryota > Metazoa > Arthropoda > Insecta > Lepidoptera > Geometridae > Ennomos > Ennomos erosarius. The sequence continues at coordinate 6,881,569 of OY757002.1, forward strand.
TGCAGCCATAATTGACAGACGGTTTGGCCAAGTTTTATACATGTGTGTCAAAAACAAGTATTGTTGCATTTGCGCTAGAGCTCAAAATAAAAAAGAGACTTCCAGAGAACATGTGTGCTATAAAAACTTTGATGGGGCTTCTACTGCAATGGAGTCAGAAATAATATCAGAAGGATTCAAGCAATCCATCGAAATGCACGGCTTAATATACACGACTTATTGCCGATGGTGACAGTAGCACTTATGCCAAAATAATAAATGCCCGGCCATATCCAGGCATAACCGTGTCAAAAATTTACTGTCGCAATCATTTACTAAGAAATTACTGTAACAAGTTGCAACAACTTACCTCAGATACCCCTTTCAATGTAACAGACAGAAAATATTTATCATAAGAAAAAATATTGCTCTCCTAAAAATATGTTTTGTGACGCTATAAAACTACATAAAGAAAGCCAAAATACGGATGGTTTATATGAAGATATAAATGCATCCATTGGCCATGCCTTTAACTCCCATGAAAAGTGTAACCAGTTATTATGCAAAAAACATATGCAATTAGAAGCTCCTAAGCCGTTTTCTGGAAGTTTGCTTTGGCAAAAAATAAAGACTTATGTTGCACGATTGGCTGAGAAGGCTCATAATCTGGTCGAAGATGTCGACAGTAATGTTGTCGAAAGATTCAATGTAGTGATTGCCAAACTTGTTGGAGAAAAAGGATAAATTACTCTCAAAGGAGAGCTTACCAAGCAAGATGCTCTGGTACAGTAATATCTTTCAATACTGGCAAATTGCTGTCGAGTGTCCACCGTAAATATCCGTGTTTATGGAAATAGTCCAAAACGAACCATAACAAAACACGAAAAAGCAGTAAATGAAAAAAGAAATAAAACCAAACTAAACTGTAAAAGGAAAAAAAATCGCTTCTTGGTGCCACGTACATTAAATCGAGATTATGGAGAAACTGTGGATAAACCCGACTTAAATGAAAACACCTTAAAAAAGGCCAAAGACACCTTCATCCAGAATTTAATGAAAACCGAGGAACAGCGTAAAGACGTCGAAAAACGAACTATACTAGAAAGTGAATCTGGTGAATGGTTAGAATTAAGGCGAAGCATGTTAACTGCTTCAAACTTTGGTAAAATTGTAAAAAGAAAAAGTGACAAATACATGCAAAAATATAGTTAAAAATCTATTATACAAACCAAATATTGATAATGTGTCATCTATAAGCCATGGAAGTATTGAAGAAAGAATGAAAAAAATCGCATCGAACAATTGTCTATAAAAGAAAATATCAAAATTGAAAAATGCGGTTTATTTATAGATGATAAATATCCGTTTTTGGGGGCGACGCCTGATGGCATTACTAATGATGATAAAATAGTTGAAGTTACATGTCCTATAGCACCATTTAAAATGGGTATAGACGAGGCGATCCAGCTCAACAAAATTCATTTTTATAAAAAAAATAAGGACAACGAAATTGTCATAAACAAAAAATCAGACTGGTACTTTCAAGTCCAAGGTCAATTACATATCTGTAAAAAAACAGCAGGCCTTACTTGGAATATGGTACGGAGACAACAAATTGAAAACAGAAGTAATTAACAAAGATGATAAATTTTGGACAGATGTAATGGAGCCTGCTGAAGTTTTATTACGATTGTCTCCTTCCTGAGTTGGTCGACCCTAGACATATAAGGAATAGGCCAATTCGTGATCCAGAGTACGTCATTACAAAAGGCAAAGAAAATGAAGTTAGTACCATATCAAAAGAAAAAACACTAGTGAAGTTGGCGATGGTTCTGTCGTAGATATTGCAGATTATGTGATGCCTTTTTCACAGTATTGATAGCATGCCACACATAAGCAGAGAAAAGGGTTTCATGACTGTCTCTTCCAGCAGAAATTTTATAGTTTCGAAATTTCGGACCATATTTGCATGTTCGGTAATTTCGAAATTGATACCCTACTCGAAAGTTTTATTTCAAAACGGTATAGAAAAAACGTAAAAACTTTCGTCGTGGTATGTAATCTGTTCCTAGTATATAGTAATATGTGATCTGTACGTGCGTTACAACTTTAACCTCCTCATTTCTGGTCTCCTGAGCACTACTTCATACCTAAGAATCCACAAATAAATTAGTATAATAATATTTTCCCCCATGGGACTAGTAGGATAGACGCCAACCAAAGAGAGACTAACAATTGGTTTTAAAGAAAAACCGGGTTGTTGATCAAAATTATTCAAGACACAATGCAGAAAGAAGACTCACTGAACTCTGAAAACAACCTCTGGAAGTTTTCTGGAGTGAAATAAAATGATGATCTTCAGTGCTATATATAACTTTATATAGCCTATGACACGCAGAGTGTTAAGATCTATCAATTGACACCTTGCTGTTTGGAATAGGATAAGTAACTTAGGAGATACGAGGGAACATATGAACATACATACATATACATACATACATACAAACATAGACAGTCAAACTCATAACCCTCTTTTTGGTAGTCGGGTAAAAATGCTAAAACGTGATTTATTTTTCGTTTTTTTTGCTCTTGTGTAAAAAGCAGATTCGCAAGTTTGCCGTGGAGGGGACGATATGATTTCAAGATATTTTTTATCTTGTGTTTAATCAGAGGCTCTAAAAGTTGTGATATGCTGATAATGTGAAATGTATATTTATTAATAAGTATCTAAAAAAATGAAGAATAAATAAAATAGTTCAATTGGATTTTTGTCTTTTTTTTATATGAATAAAACAAATAAAGAAGTGGTGACTCCATGATAGCTATACTCCAGGCAGCGAGAGTCCGAACAGCGTTCGAGGTCAAATCGAGTTGACGCGCGTCGCCGGCGCTCGACCATCGCCGCGGCCCATCGCCCGGTCGAGCGCGAACGCGTAAATTTATCAGGGTGAAGACGGTGTGCGGTACTCGAGTTTTGAAATAATAGTTTATCAATGCGTCGCCTTAAATTGTTTGTATTTCCGCATCTAATAAATTACAACTAATTATAAAATAAGCTATTACTATATTAAACATTAAATAATGTATACGTCCTATATACAAGCAAATGTACAGTCATAAAAACAATAGGCTATTTGACTACTTTTTAGTTTTTGTTTTATTTTATTAATTGGGATCTCTGAAGCACCCTACAATCAATGTTTCCTGGATTCCTTTCGTATTTTCGGTAAAAACAAATTAATGTAATGAGGAATGTAATACGAATTTAGATTACATTGTTTAGTTCAACGGGAAATGTAATAAGTAATACCTATAGGTACCTAAAATATAGGTTTATCTCGACACAACAATCAAAATTAAAACAACACAAAATAAAAATATCATAATATAGGTATTTAACATAATATTATAATTGTTCAAAAACTTTTTTAGTCATCATCATCATAATCACCAGCGTAAAGACGTCCACTGCTGAACATAGCCCTCCTCCAAAGAGCACCACTTTGAGCGGCTGCTAGCTTCTTGCATCCATCGGCTCCCCACGTTCCTGAGCTGACTATTTTAGTAATTAAATGCAATGATTTCTATATTCATAACTATCTGACCTCGAAATAGAAAAAGGAATGGAGTCGATGTTTTTATATCAGTATCGCCTGCTTTCAGTTCCGTAGATCTCAGTATTTGTGGCATGCAAACTATAATAATAAATTACAAACACATGCGAGCTTTTGCTATAGCCGTCGGTTAACTGTATTAATCGGCAGCTGATGTGTCCTGTAAGTTACGCCCTGGTTTACGGGTCGGTTAGCGCTACTCGGACATTCTGTAATTCATTACTGCAGTTACAAGTGATATTACGCGGTGATAATCACCGCAATCAATATAGAGAACGAAGCCCCTATACTCTCACGATAACGACTCTTTATTAAAACTACTATAATATTATATTATAAATATGATATGTTAATACATCATAAACAAGACATCTATATCTATTGTAACCAGTACAATATCCTCTAAAATACATTTAACTAAAAACAAGAATAAGCAAAATAATCTCAAATCAATATTACCTTTAAAAAATCCTGTCCATTTTATTTGACACTGATTATGATTAGCGGGCACTTAGAATAGCGTGTTTTTAGCGATAAAATGGAAGCTATATTACCAGTCTAGTTAAAAGATAGTCGGTGACAAAATTACTTCTCGCCGATTAATAATGCATATATATCGCTTCGCAGAGCATTAGCTTAATGTCTCCCTTATTTGCAGTATTTACCTTTATCTATCTACTCTAGGACCGGTCTAACTTTTTTCGCTGAAAACTGTTCGCCAAGTAACTTCATAACCTGCGCATGAGTTTTACTAGGATCTTTAACCATAGCGTAGTTCGCTTTAACGTACTGAGCGAATCCGTTCGTCGCGGCTTGTCTAGCCGGCGTCTTAATAATAGCGCCATCTTTCGTCTTTTTGTTGACAACTATCTCGAAAGTTCCACGGCAATAGCCACAGCATTTCTTCGTTATGTCTATGGATTTCGAATGGCGGTGGATGCTGAAATATAAACCAATAAATAAATACGAGTAGAGTTTTCGCGGGAACATGAAAAAGTTCACGTCGTTGCATTGTATTATTTCTCAAAACTTGTGCTTTTTTCAGTGTTAATGTTTAAAATTGGTGGCGTATTACTCATTAAGTGCTGGATTACGAGCATGAGTGTAGACAAGTGATATAATGTGGTGAAACGTGGTTTTTCGTGTTGCTTCCAAAATTCCATAGAAGCTTCTAGTAAAGTTGCCACCACTTTACTAGAGCATGACTTAGACTGGACTATGACTATGACTAAGACTTGACTACGTAAAATATTCTAAAACTCGATGAAAATATACAATACTTGACACTGGCTAAATGTGTGGAGCCAAAATATAAAAAAAAATACGAGTAGCTCGTCACGTCATTCAATCCCATAAAAATAATAATGTACAACGATCACATACATAGATCCTGGACCCTAACTAGGATTCCCTGTCTGAAAGGGACCCCGGAACTACGAGGGCCATGGTCCCACAACACCCAGACACAGAACAAGTATATGCGCTTTCTTTTCTGTGCACAAATACTTGTCCTGTCGCAGGAATCGAACCCGCCACCTCCGGGTCATGAGCCGACCTGCTCAACCACCACACCACGGAAGATGTCAAAATATTAGAATCAAAATTACTTTTTGGTCTACTACTGTGTTCCAGCTAGTGAAATTACTGGGCAAATGAGACTGTGATCCGATTTCACAGTCTCAGGATGACGTTTTGTTTGAAGACTTTTTGATGTCAGCTGAAAATGCCGGTAGGGCTTCTAGTAATAGTACTCTAGGTATTATATTATCTGTGGTATTAGTACACTTTACACACTCGTGCTTTTTAGTGAAATTAGCAGCGAGACCGAATGTTCATCATCATCATCATCATCAACAGCCTGACGACGTCCACTGCTGAACATAGGCCTCCCCCCGGGAGCGCCACTTAGAGCGGCTGCTCGCCTCCTGCATTCATCGACTCCCCGCGGCTTTCAACAGCACCCCTATTCCCAACCCTTCGAAAACTTTTCGATTCCAAATCTACACTCTCCATCCCCTTCATTCTAAATGTAGATGAAAGCGACGGATAGCGTGAATTTCGAATCGAAACGTTTTCGATGGGTTGGGAGAATAGGGGTGCTGGTCGTCGGTCCACCTAGGTCAGTATGACAGTAATCAATTTGTATCATACACAGATATTATTATATTTATATTTACCTGTATCCACATTTGACGCATTTATACGAGTACTTGAAATGTATCTCCAGGTCGTGGCATCTTGATATTTGTCCTAGTTCGGGAAACACGCGCAGCGCTTTAGTCGCCCTGGAAAAGGCACAAGATTTTCTAAAAGGTGGGTCTACGGTAGTTAGGGTTCTGTTCAAAAATGGCAAAGCGATCCCTATTACTAAAGCTCCGCTGTCGATCCGTCTGTCACCAGGCTGTATCTCATGAACCGTGATTTAGACAGTTGAAATTTTCACAGATGATGTATTTCTGTTGCCGCTATAATAACATGTACTAAAAAACTGAATAAAATAAATATCTAAGGGGGCTCCCGTACAACCAACGTGACTTTTTGCTCGTTTTTAAAGATAATGGTATGGAACCCTTCGCTCACGAGTTCAACACACACTTGTTTTTAAATAATTAGATCATACCATTAATTGATTGATTGATTGTTGATCATTATCCCGACCCGACGGGCCCGATAGCTCAGTTGGTAGTATCCCTGCCTTCTGAACTGAGGGCTGTGAGTTCGATTCCTACCCAGGACAAACATTTGTGTGATGAACATAGATGTTTGTTCTGCATCTGGGTGTTATATTGTATTCTATGTATGTATTTACAAACAAAAAGGTATATAAGTATTGTACCAGTTATCTGGTTCCTATAGTACAAGCTATGCTTAGTTTGGGGCTAGATGGCGCTGTGTGAAATGTCCACACATATTTATTTATTTATTCATTATGATTTCTGTGTAAATGAATGATAATATGAAGAGAGTCACGGCCGGGGCGGTTGCTGCGTTACCCAGAACTCTGCAATGTGCACATTATTACTTTATTTACATCTCTCATTTGCCTAGTAATTTCACTAGCTACAGCGCCCATCAAACTGGAACACACTGCAATCAGTTACTTTTACTAGGTAGTGGGAAAGCAAAGTACCTCTAGGGTAGTCTTTGCCAGTTATTCTGCCGCCAAGCTAAACTGACTGATTGATTGTTTGACAAATGAATATATGAATAAATAAATAAATATGTGTGGACATTTGACACAACGCCATCCAGCCCCAAACTAAGTTTGTACTATGGGAATAGGAACCAGATAACCGATATAATACTTAGATACTTTTTTGTTTGTAAATACATACATAGAATACAATATAACACCCAGATACAAAACAAACATCTATCATCACACAAATGCTTGTCCTGGGTAGGAATCGAACCCACAGCCCTCAGTTCAGAAGGCAGGGATACTTACCAATACCAACTGAGCTCTCAGACCCGTCAACTATTGATTGCTAATCAATTGACCGTTTTATCTTCTTACCATTTCTTCCAAAGCGTTTTTTTTTTATAGGTTATTGATTGATTGTTAATTGGTTGGTTTGTTGATTGATTGATTGATTGTTGATTGATTGACATACCATTTCTTCCAAAGCGGTCCATGTCCAGCTTTAAGCTCAGCATCGATGAGCCAAGTAACAACGTGACACAGCTTGTGTATAGATATTAATTAACAAATATGATTGTTGATTGATTGATTGATTGATAGATAATTGATTGATTGTTAATTGGTTGGTTTGTTGATTGATTGATTGCTGATTGATTGACATACCATTTCTTCCAAAGCGGTCCATGTCCAGCTTTAAGCTTAGCATCGATGAGACAAGTAACAACGTGACACAGCTTGTGTATAGATATTAATTAACAAATATGATTGTTGATTGATTGATTGATAGATTATTGATTGATTGTTAATTGGTTGGTTTGTTGATTGATTGATTGTTGATTGATTGACATACCATTTCTTCCAAAGCGGTCCATGTCCAGCTTTAAGCTCAGCATCGATGAGCCACGTAGCAGCGTGACACAGCTCGTGTATGAGCGTGTCACGCAGTCGCTGAGGTGTGTCCACAACTTTAGTGGATAGTTTGATGATCGATGTTTTTATACGATCGCCCTTCGCATTCTTGACTAACCTATTCGTTGTTGTACTGGAAAAGGAAACATTTTTTTTTGTTAGACCAACTTTTTTTAGCATCATCATCAGCTCATCATCATCATCATCAACAGCCTGAAGATGTCCGCGGCTAGACGTAGCCCCCCCCCCCCCAAAGAGCGCTACTTTGAGCGGCTGCTTGCCTCCTACATCCATCGGCTCCCCGCGGTTTTCACCAGTGGGGTGATTACGTAACTTTGACAGCAATGCAACAGGAGAAATTTCATTCCGAATATGAAAATTTTCATAGTAACTATGCACATAAACTGCGTATTGAAACTGTCAAATCCATACATCTTTGTGTTTCTATTGGTTGGTTACATAATCGACTAGCAGATCGTCAGTCCACCTAGTCGGTGGCCGGTCTACGTTGCGCCTTCCGGTACATGCTCGCCACTCGAGAACCTTTCTTCCCCATCGGTTGTCAGTTCTACGAGCGATGAGGCCATTTCAACTTGCTAATCCTAAGAGCTATCGGTGACTTAGTCCTTCTGCAGCCTTAGGCTGATGATGATGAATAATTCCAAGTATTTCTCAATATAAATAAATACAATAGGCATGATGACTCTAATTTTTTTTTTGATAAATCAATTTTATTCCTCAAAAGATAAACATTTGTGAGAACAAAAATTAAATATCTCAAAAAATGACCAAGTTACAAGCATTTTAAAAACCGGAATAGAAAGAGATAGTTCAAACGGCCAGTGACGTCAGAGGAAGGTTGTTCATAGTACCTCATTACTAAGCTGTGGTAGCTTCATACAATCTCTTTAGCATGTGACGTCACGAGTAGATTTTTCATAGTAACTGTGGGGGCGCTCTGTTTCGTGAGAAAGGGACAGGTGCCTCCTGTAGAAACTTTAAAAGCTTATTACTCCGTGATTTACCGATTTTGCTTATTTTTTAAATTATTGCATTCATTTTTAATCTTCTTTAGGAAAGTAATAATTACTTGTTCATTTTTAATAGTAGTCATCATGCCTATTATGTATTCTGTTGGTTGAAGTTGGTAAAGTGATTATTATTATTGTTATTTCCCACCCAACCAGTTATTCTACCACCAAGCAGTAGTGTGCAAGCACTACTGTGTTCTGTGAAGAGCATTGTAACTAATAAAATTACTGGGCAAATGAGACTTTATGACTTGATCTCACAGTCTTGTGATCTGATTACTAGACTGTGTGATGTCTCAGGATGTGCAGTGCAGTGTCACGCGAAACTTTATTTTAAAGTTCCGAGTGACACTGCAACTGTAATGGGCGGCCGTGTCGCTTAACATCACCTGAACGACTAGCTCGTCACGTCATCCATTCTCATAAAAAAAATTAAGGTGATTGTTATTTTCCATCCACCCCTCTGTGGCAATGCTAGCGACAAACTCTTACCCAGCGGTACTTCTAAACTTGGTGTCCCAAACGATGGTCATGTCAGCATCCATGACGTCATCAAACACGAGTTTATTGAACTCTGCGTACAGTCGCCTTGACAACTGCTCTTTGAGGGTTTTGTAACTATCCTGGTACTGAATTGCTTCGGGGTGACACCGCCATGACGGGACATTGTCTGAAAATTTTGTAGACAGTGGACTAGTGGTTGAGCATGTCGGTTCATAACGCGAAGCCGGCAGGTCTGATTCCCGCGACATGACAAGTATTCGTGTACAGGAAAAAAACCGCAAATACTTGTACAGTAGTGTGTCTGGGTGTTGTGGGACCATAAGTCACTGATTATCAGTTTAACTACAGTAAGTTAATAGTACTATTATTAGGTGGACCGATGACCTGATCAGAACCGTGGGGAGCCGATGGATGCAAGAGGCAAGCAGCCGCTTAAGATGGCGCTTTTTGGGGGAGGCCTGTGTTCAGCAGTGGACGTCTTCAGGCTGATGATGATGATGATAAGTTAATAGTAAGCCAAAAGGCAGAAATGGCGCCACAGAAATAAAGGGACTAAAGACAACCTGGTAGATGGAAAGAGAGCAAAAAGACAACCACAGAGAAAGAAGGTGGGTAGACTCAAAAGGAAATGAAAAAAAGGAGGGTATAATACGCCATTTTAATCAAAGTCAGTGTAAAATGGCGTATACAAGGTGACCTTGAGTTGGTATGTTACCCCGAAATGGGGGGACTGGGACCATGATACCCTACAAGTTGTGAGAGCCTTACTTGAAACTGGGTGTTTCAAAACCTCAATGGTAAAAAATAAATCCACTCGCAAAATTGCACGTGCGATCCATACGAGAGTTAACAAGATACTACAAATTCATTTCTAAACACAGGTCGTTAAACTCAGTTATGTGCACTCGGTCAAGGTCGAAGTTCAACCACCCAGCTGCGCTAAGGCTATTTTCGAACATAAACTTCACATGGCATTTCTTCAATGAAAAACTATTAATTTAGTAAAGTCGTAGAAGAAACATTGTCTATCTTGGGGTGTAGATTAACCCCGATGACATTCTAATTCAATGTCACCTTGTATAAGGATATTATACTAATCTTTAGAACCAATGCCTGGTTAAATCAGTTTTTAGCTCGTTACTATACTTAAGGCTGGTTTCTTAATTCATCACCATCGGTAGGGTTTTTTAATACGTCAACATCATCATCATCATCAGCCTGTAGACATCCACTGCATACATAGGCCTCCTTCAAAGAGTGCTACTCTGAGTGGCCGCTTGGCTCCTGCATCTATCAAACTTTTTAATACCGTTAAAATTAATTCGTTGTCTTACCTGCCAAAGAACCCATGAAGCTTAACCTCCTTACATCATCCTTCGGAGTAACGGACACATTTTCTATCATCTTCGTCAGCATTTCAATACTACCACTCTTCTTTTTCTCACCATTTTTATCTCTCTTCTTTATAACATTAATATCATTTTCAATTTTGTTCATCAACACATCAACATTGTCCAATTTAGTTTTATCATTTTCATCCAGTTTCATAACTTCTACTAACTCCGTAACAGACATACCCTTTTTTATTTTAACCTTCTTCGTTGTACTGTTTACATTTCTTACTTTTATTTTCTGTTTTAAATCGGGAGTGCTTGGAACTTTTTCAGTGTACAACTTCTTCTTAGATTTCTTTTCTGTGTCACCGAAGTTAGTCTTGTTCCGTTTCACATCAGAACCTGTCAAGTAAAGCTGCTTGTTCCGTTGCAAGTCGTGTCTAATATTTTCTTTTTCTTCCTCATCGTCAAATAGCTTCTTAGTGATTCCGTTGAAATTCTCATACTTATGCGATATGGTTTTGAACAAAGTTGGAATAGATTTCCATGCATCTCCGTATAGGTCACTGAGTATTTTCTTCTGCGAATGCTGAATCGTTTTCAATGAACATTGTTCATTTGATTCATTGGCTGTATCCTTGGGTGTGGATGGTATAGGGTCATGTCTTGGGTTAGCGGTAATTATATGTTGAGCTGGTGACCATCCACCGATGCTAGGCTGAGATTCTTTAGCTGGGAATGAACTGTCTTTTGAGCAGTTGAATGACACCTGAAATATAATAAATAAATAAATAGTTATTATTAATTAATTATAATTTTTTTTTGTATCAATTTTTTTTTCTTGAATATAACCACTCAGGCGCGGCGCAGCGGGCATAGGTAGGTCCCAAAGCGATCCAAAGTATATTAGAATTTACTAACCTCAAATGACGTGTGATAAAAAACACACACAATAACAATACACATAATAATTGACTCTCCGCCGTACCTAAAGGAAATAGCTCTGACGCCGGCTCGCGCCGGCTCGGCGTAAGTTGCAATTTAAACTGAGGCACTTTTTTGCTCCTGAACCAAGAGACTTTTACCGTTATTCGATAGTGATGTTCAACTATTTTCGATTTTAGTTGATTTATAACGAATTGAATTGAATTGAATTGAAATTGAATAGTCGATGTTTTGAACCAGTTTTTTCCCAGTACTGCAATTAGCTGCGAGCCACTATTGTGGTCTCTATGCACTTTAGGTTTTTCAAAGCGGGCTACATTTGTGGCAGAAGCACCTGAGCGGATAAGTAATACATAAATTAACAAAATCAGTCAAATCAGTGCTTCAGTTCTTGAAGAGAATTCTTGAAGAATAAGACCACTATACAAAATAATGTATACAGATACACATAATATTCTATGTGTATATGTCACAAGCAGTGGCAACTCACCATAAGCTAATTGTTTGTCACTCACTACATTAAAAAAAATGATAGCTTACATTGCCAAATTTGCTGGGCTCCTTGTCTCCGAGAGATATTAGTGGTAAATCATTGTCAGAAAAGTCACAGGAACTGTTAATGACTATTGGAGAATAGATCGTTGCTTTTGGTTGAACCTGAAATGCACAAAAAAAATTGTTTTGATTAATAATAGATACCTACCTAATGTTCTAAGATAAGACAATACAAATAAAAACTATGTTAAAAACCTTCTAGAGCTAACAACTTGGTATTTTTCTTGACATAGATGTAGGATTAGTAGGGATTATTAGTAGCGATTAGTAGGTAGGGCATTTTTCTAAGTCAAAGTTAAAGAATTTCATTGCAAATAGGCTAATTTGTCTGGAAGAGATTGCTTTAAGCGATAAGACCGCCCATTAAGATACTTAGTTTTAAGCTTGTGCGTGTACATTGAGTGTGTAGAGTGTTTCTGTATATGTGGTGATTCAATTAAGAGTTTACCTATCTATTTTTTTCATAAAACTCTGTATTTTCCAAAAATCATATAGGAGTTTTGCCTTAGTGGTACTTATTTGGGGAGGCCTATGTTTAGCAGTAGACGTCTTCTGATGATGATGATGATGATATAATCTTAATCAGAACTCAGTAGATAAACTTTATTGACACCATAATAAACAAACAAGGCACTTACACTTTTCGGATATACCAATTTTAACCTGTCGTCGAAAGACTCGTCCAGCACGATAACATCGGAGCTACGATTCACTTTTGTAGATTCTACGTCATTTTTAGATTTGTTTTTCTTCAGAGAAAGTTTCTGATGTCCTGAAACAATGAGGTACTTTACCAATTCCATCTGCATTTTGCATGCAATAAATACCACTGCAACAGTGTATTAGAGCTTACTGCTATTTTTCCTGCGAGGTATCTTTAAAGTGTCCATTTTGCGAAGATATCTTCTTTGGAGATATAATTGATATAATTTTAATTTTCCATCGCAAAAGAATAGTCAAATAAATAAACAAATACATAAATAACTTTTAAAAACTAACAGCCGTTGCGGTGATTGGTGATTGGATTGATTGATCTGACAAGACAAGACTTTTATTAAAATTTGATCTGTCAATGTCAAATGAAATCAGAGAAAGGATGAGGATGTCTGTCTTTTTTTTTCTTCTTAGATTTTGGCTCCACACGTCGTGTATTTAGCCAGTGTCAAATATTGTAATTTTTATCGTTAAAGAATATATCACGTAAAGTCAAGTCATAGTCATAGTCCAGTCTAAGTCAGGTAGTCGTAGTCCAGTCTAAGTCATGCTCCAGTAAAGTGGTGGCAACTTTACTAGAAGTTTCTATGGAATTTTGGAAGCAACACGAAAACTCACGTTTCACCACATTATATCACTTGCCCACACTCATGCTCGTAATTTAGCACTTAATGCGTAAAACGCCACCAATTTTAAACATTATACTGGAAAAAGCACAATTTTGAGAAATAATACAATGCAACGACGTGGACATTTCCGCGTTCTCGCCAAAACTCCCGTCTGTCATTTAGTGATGAGTAGCAAAACTATATAAATAGTAGGTCGGTCTTTGAAGAAAATCCGACAATGGCGGTTGTGAATTTTGAATTAATTTTTTAAAACTAGTGTATCTTGAACTTTAATGTGTAATAAGGGTGGATTATTATCCGTTGAGTGTTCGTGAACGTGCACGAGTGTTGGCAAATGGTTTCAAGATCATAAAACCCATACATTTTCGTTTATGCTTCAACGGCCTTTTTAGAGCCTTCAGTAAAATATCCTCCATTTTACTGTTGGCGTTTTGACTGACAAAATAAGACTTTGACTTGACATAACCGTAAAAATTTTACTCACTTGACATTGGCAGAATTATTGCAAACAAGCGATAGAAAGCCATTAAAGAAGAAGAAGAAGAAATAGTAGGTCACGATCAGACGCCTAGATGGCGTTACGTACATAAATAAAAGTGAAAAAATTATGGAGTTTATTTTTTTGCAGGGGATTTATTGGGAGATTGGGAGTATCTCCACTTAGTATGTCGACCTAATTAACAGCCTCACTCATCACAGACTACTAAAAAAGCCTCAATGCAAGCCCCATAGATTAAAATTTTGAAAGGCCTTGGGGGTCTAGCAAAGATACCAACCACTAACGCTAACGCCAAACGCTAACTTCAAAATGTACTAAAATGACATTTCGGAAATCGCTAACTTTTCAGTAGCGAATGTCATTTCGATACATTTTGGAGATAGCGTTAGCGTGAGGTATCTTTGCTAGACCCCCAGGAATGACATTTCGGAAATCGCTTACTTTTCCGCAGCTAATGTCATTCAATATATTTTAGGAGTTAGCGTTTGGCGATAGCGTTAGCGATTGGGATCTTTGCTTAAACCCCCTAGCAACGATCCCTTTCCATTAGCTTTAACGCCAAACGATAACTCAAAATATATGGGAATGACAGCCCCTGCGGAAAACTTTTCCGCAGCTAATGTCACAGCTAATGTCATTCTCCCAGAAATACGAAAATATAACTTCCTTGCATTCTCCATACATTTTTTGGCTATCGTTTGGCGTTAATGCTAATGGAAAGGAATCTCTGCTAGACCCCCTGGGGGTCTAGGAAAGATCCCAAAGGTATAGAAATGACAGTCCATGCAGATAACTTTTCCGCAGCTAATGTCAAAGCTAATGTCATTCCCCATACATCTTGCGTTATTGTTTTGCGTTACGACGTTAACGCTAATGCTTACGCTAAAAAAAAATTATTTTCATAATTCACAAAAAAAAAAACCACCAAATTTCAATACCAGTTTTTATTTATCATACATTTTAATTGTTTTATTAAAATAATACCTAGTCGATATAGGTACAGTCTTTAATTATAAAAGAAAATAGTATTTTACAAACAAATAGGACGCAAGTCCGCGGGTACTCGTGTACCTATCCTTAATAATTTATTTACAAAAACTTCAAATAAGTCGCCCAGATAGGTACAGAATACATTATATACCGTTCTAATGTTTCTTAGTTACTTATTAGATTATTTACATAGGAATATTTAAGAGGAAATGTTATGCAGAGTGAAAAAAAATTAATGATTATATTTTAACGTAAGTACATATTGTAAGAAATCAAAGAACTGCTAACATATATAAAATTATAGTTTTTTTTTATTTGTAGGTGCTTACTGATACCTTTTAACACTTTGTATAACATTTTATTTTAAATGCAGCGATTTTTTCTATTTTGTTACTTATTTTTACAATTTTCCTATCTATTAAGCTTTACCTTTAACATCAATTTGATATTTATATTTGTTTTTTTACACAGTTTCCTTACGATACGAAACGAAGACAATTGTAGTTTTTTTTCACTAGCAACTTTATCGCTTTTCCTTTTTTCTTCATAATTATTTTAGAAAAATATGAAAATGTATTTGTGTACTATATTTAAAAAAAATTAAGTGTATACTTTAAATTATGGCAGGAAAATGGTAAAATGTTCTTGAAATTAAGTCATCATTGACTAGGTAATGTGTAGGTACCTTAATTCGATAGCAAAAATAGCACAAGGAATGTGTGCATTTATTGCTGTGTAGTGGTAAAACGTAAATATTTTAAAGCTCGATTCAAACGGGCGCTTTATTTATACCGCTGTGAGTAGCGGTATACCACGCGGAATTCCACCCGGGTATTTTGTATGAAGTTACGCTCAAGTTTCGCTTTAGCCGCGCACTTCATTACAAAATAGCCTAAATAGCAATAATAGTAGGTACAAATAACGCGTCGGTTTGAATAGGGCTTTAGTTGCAAACGACGTAGTTCTTATGAATAAAAGTAGGCCTAATTCGTTATGAAGTAAGAAGTTTTATTTGTGAAATAAATAGTTTAGACAATTAAAATTATTTAACAAAAATAATGAAGTAAGTATAGACATAATATAGCTGCCATTTGATAACACAAAAAGCCACAGAAATTACTTATTCAATTTTAATTAATAATTTTGTTCTATTTCAATTATTCTTGTTGTTGAATCAACATTATTAATTACGACAACATTATCAACAACATTGTCAACATTATTATTATTATATACTTAAGTAATAAAATCAGATAAATTCAATGTCAAAATTACCACGAAATAAATTCAGGAAACTTATGGGCCTCGTTTCACACATTCGGTTTGTCACGAAAGGGGAGTGACGGACACAACCCAATAATATTAATGTCACGAAGAATAATAACAATTAATCTGATGACAAAAAGTACCTATAACTTCTTTTTCAAAACTAATATCGTGAATACAAAAATTGTCAACAATACAAATTGCAGGCCTTGACCAGTTTTCGAGACGGACTTAGCTATTTCTCACACTTTAATTATATGCTATGGACAGATTTGTTAAAAACGAATCATTTTATATATCACAATTAAATTATCATTACATTTAACGCTAATTGTTAACATTCTGTTAAAACTAAATGGCATGATATTTAGGGGGATTATAATTAATTTATTCCAGAATACGTTGCATTTACGACTTATAAATAAAAATAAACAGCTATTTACAAGAGGCCGTTATTATCCGATTATTTTAACCATAATTTTAAAACATTTACAATTTTACATTATCCTTAAAATGATACATAGGTAATAGTGATATTATTTAATATTATCAATGCTGTGAAGATTACGTTTTTAGAATGTCAAATACACATTTTCATGATTTGTATGTTTATTATAACTATAATTATATATTTATTACATTATAACATTCAACTGTAATAAATAGCATTATTTATTTTCTCAATATTTCAACACATTTATGAGTCATACAAAAGCCGCGTAGTAAAAAACTGCGCATCAACGACTTATTTTTGAATGGATTCACGCATTACAAACACTCTTATTTCGTGAAACTTAACGCAATGCTCAACGCAAAATCACTATCAGAAATATAGGTCTGCTGTATCTGACAGCATGATGGTAAATCAGGTGGTCGAGTCTTCAAAACTTCTAATCCTTACGAAGCCATCTTGGTCTACTAGCATACTATTACCAACCGGCTCACTAGGTATACCATCTTGTGGCTGGGAGTATGAAGCTTCATACCCACAAGTCCTGGGAGCTGGAGTAGGGTACGGTCTCTCACTTGGCTCCTCAGTAAACCCGTAAAGATCCGTCGATTTTGGTCTATCAGGGAACCCGTTTCCCTTCCCACGCTTCTGGCTTCCACTAGAGTTGACGGTCAACGGGGAATTTCTTCTCTGAGAAGTTCTGACCTGACACTCGTTGTTGTAACTCCTGTTAGGATTTAGGGTCTGGATGCCAGAAGCGTGGTAAGACGCGTTTTCTGTATCATAGTTCCCGTATTCATCAGGCAAATGTGGCTGGTGGTAATGGTGTCCCATCGAATCGTAACCCATTGTCATGCAGTTCTGCACGTTCTTGTTTTTAGGTCGGTGCTTCTTTCTGGGATTGCTGTTCGTTCTAGCAGAAACCCGGTCGTAAGACATGTGCTTAAAATTGTGAGAACTACGATTCGAACCGCCATTGTAGTTTTGGTTCTTTATGTCTCTGATAAAGTCACTGTTGCTGCCGTATTGGATCACGTTGTATTCGTGGTCTAAAGGATCGTCTCCTTGTAATGACTGGATTGCTGGATCACAGTTCGAATAGTGATCATCAGAAGCTGACTCAATGCCGTTGTAACCATGATTGGGATGGTGTTTGATCAAGTGATTGGTTACACCCTGACTTGAAGCAGCGTTGGATGACTCAGTGGAGCTGCTATGACCAGCGTTTGCTATGGAACTATGTCCGGAATAGTTCTCAGTACCAGAGTTAGCGTCGCAGTTGCCTGCCAAAGTGTTGAGCGGGAACCTTTGATGGTCCATCACAGGAGCACAGCATGGGTCAGGCATGTTTGGATGATGCCCTGTACCTTCATAAATAGGCTTGCCAGTTCTTAAAGTATACGTATGAAGGTTGGTGTTGGTATTGCATATAGCAGGATAGTCAGGATCAAACTGTTCGTTGCTGGAACCAGCTCCACAATCAAAGAGACCCATGCCAGGAATCTTATGGCCATCGGTTTTTTCATGTGGCACAGCAACGACGCTGACTTTGAGACTTATCACCCAAGAAATAAGAGCTACTATACTGATCTCGATCAGCCGAAGAGAGAACTGGTAGCCCCATTGGAGCCAGTTGAATTTCGTCATATTGACTTGGTTCTTTATCCCAAAGATCCCGAATATCTGCAACGCCGCCATTAGAACGAACAGCAATGCCGTTGCCAAGTTAATATGTATCGCTTGGTACAGATTTTGGAACCCGTTGATATACGTGTGACTTTTCTTTTGCAAAACTGTTTTCAGTGTTTTATACACATATACGTAGCTGAGGCCTAATATCAGGCAAGCTATAATGAATATAATTTGACATGTAAGACCTAGTACCCTTTTTTCGACTCCATACGGAGATCTGTATATAGTATTACTATTTTCAAAGATATGTAACATTAAACACGACACCAGATGTATGCCACCTCCCACTATAATAGTTCTGGGACGTATAAGGAACGAGCAGCAGGTGTTCTTAAAATTTATACTATTATTCAAAAGAAATAATATGGTACAAGAGAACGCAATGCTGAGGAAAATCTCCGGAATATGAAGGAGAATTTCACTCAAGAAAATTGGCAAGGAATTGTTTATGTTGTATGGGTCGTAGCACATGTAAAATATTCTCATGAGACAAACTAGGACCAAAATCAAATGAAGCACAATGAAGTAACATTGTGTAAATAAATGGGTGAATTTGTTGTAGCAAATGATCTTGAAGATGGAGTAGACGGCTAGTATGGTAAACATAATAGTCGCTAAGTAAATATGTACGTTCCATGCGAAGGACCAATTTGCTCCAGATCTTTGCATGGGTTCATTATTTTTGTCTTGCTTCAGCACTTTCTTATCGGAGTTAACGTTGGCTAAATTGTGATATCGCTCCGTGGACATTTCTGGGTCTTTCAACTCGAACCCAATGGTTGTCGCTGGCATTATATCGTCCTTCCTACTGTCGTTCATTTTAGTTGAATACTGAAGATTCCTTCTCGTATTCGTCTCACCATTTTGGTCTACTATTAAAGGCCTATCTAAATTGTTCATTTCAGGGTCCAGAACTGCTAGAACACCTTCCGTCGAGGTGTCTCTAGTAGAATCTGAAAGCGTCACACCAGTTTCCTTCGTGATGTATACGTCACTTTTAGAAGTCTTCTCCTGGTTGTGTTGAGGCTTCGCCGTGACGGTCCTCAGGAGGACGTCAGGGATGTCCTCTTTGCGACCGTTGGACCCCGAAAGGATTCGAGAAATGGTCGGAATGTTTAGGGAGTTCGGCACGAAGTCGGTGAAGTTCGCTTGGTCGCTCTTCGCATCGCTGTCTAACTCATCCGGCTGGAAAGAGATAATAGAACTTTAAGAATTGAAACGTTGTTTAAGTTAACAAAGAAAGTAGACAAATTAGACAAAAAATAGACAAAAATTCTGCTATTCAAAATCCGTAAATGATTATGAAAGTATCAAATCGAAATCAGTACAGCGTTCACTAAAATTAAGCAACACAACAATGGGCATTTTGCTGATCTTCTGTTTATAGAATGAAATAGGCAGAATATTTTAGCATTATTCTTATATTTCGATTTATAGGTTTCTCCAACAATAAAAATCTAAATAAGGTTGCTAGAACACAACTATAGTACCACATGACAACACGTGTCTATTAAAGAAATGGTATATTAAAAAACCTTTTATGAGATTAATTAGTAACCACAGCAATAATAGTAAAGGGTCTGACATACTAAAAGATCATAATTGTCTATGGTTGGTTAGGAACAGTGAATGTTTACTAATGCTTCTTACAATTAAGAAAATAGAATTGTAGTCCCTAACGGCTTGGTTCTATCTGCGCTTTTACCACTTAACACTAGAATTAACGTGTCCATTAACACCTCGCTTATTCCTTTCTCAGGCCTACTTTCATGATTGACTCAACACGTTGAATCATCTATACATTCTTTATTTATCATCAATGATTCATGTTGTAGTTACACTGAAATACTAGGTATTAGTTCACCAAGTTTTTCAAGTAGGAGAAACCGCATTTACTTTTGTCCAGTCATGAGTGTTTTAGCATTTTATATTTCTGTTTAATGCTCTCTGCAGTATCAGCTTGAAAGTATGTGAATTGTTTCCTGTATGCAGCATTACGACATTTTTATCACTTTTCGTTTTATCATCTGCATCTTTTTTACTGTCAAGTATTTTTGACTTTACTGCGCTGTTGAATATTGTGTCTTTTACCTTGTTTTCGTGCGTATCGTTTAACGTTAAGGCTAACTACTATATCTTGGTAATTCATTTTCATCAATCACCTCAGTCATGTCACTCATAAATATACATACTATAATATAGCTTACTATTTTTTGATACTTATTTCTACCTTACATTGTATTTTTATTTTAACTGTTAAAATTTCTTTATTTTATGGCTTTCCTTTTGGCTTTTTCTTTCCTCTATTCCTATCAGCTACACATTGCCCCTTTTTATTAATTAATTAATGTGCTCTATAAGCTAATCTGCTGCATGAAATGTCTGTCTCACTCTTACACCTGACACTTCAGTTTATAGGGGAGCCTTTTCTCATTAATCAGATCAGTATGTTATTTTGTATGTTTCCCTCACTTCCTACCAGCTATAGCCACAACTACATTTACAACTATAATTATAGCAATCACTTCTGTAGCCCTGACACGTATCATAACCTTTTCAACTATGAAACCATCTCTTTACACACAATCATCGCGCTTCATGCATTTCGCCTTGCTAATCTATTTATTTTTCTTTTCAGGTCTTACCTTATGGCTAGGAGTGTTCAATGCCTTCTTCTTCTGAGGCTCAACGCTTGCAGGTGGCATCGGCGCCGCCGGTGGGGGCGCCGGCACCTGAGGCGACGATGTCTCCTGAAAGACCAGGAATTATACATTTAATGAAAACCAAGAAGAAGCTCTTCTTGGAAGAAGTTCTTCGTTAAATCGCGCAACGAACTATGGAGAAAGCTGTGCTCAGAGTTTTTTTGCGTGAGGAGATCCGCAAGATAACTAAAGTAAATGATTTTTGCTCTTAGAATTAACAAACTGAAGTGGCAGTGGGCAGGCCACATCGCTCGTAAAACTAACAAACGATGGGGAAGAAAAGTTCTCAGGTGGCGGCCACGAACTGGAAGGCGTAGCGTAGGCCAGTTTTCCACTAGGTGGACCGGCGACACAACTAACAAACTGCGGGGAGCCGGTGGATGCAGGAGGCAAGCAGTCGCTAAAAGTAGGAGGAATCTTATGTTTAGCAGTGAAAGTCTTCAGGCTGCTAATGATGATGATAGCTATTCGTTTGAGATCAGAAATATTCATAGGTAATCAGAATTTTTGTTTGCAGGATGTTCTTGATAACCATTTTTGAGTGATATTGGTGTTATTGCTTACCTGTCCAGGAGGCCTGATTGGTATCCTATCGTGACCGGGCCCGAGCGAGGGCGGAGGGATAGGCCTCCGGTTGAGATAGTTGTTCCCATCTGTGTTTGTGCCTGAAACATGAGGTGCTCTCATTAAAAACGTGTGGCTGGAACACGGATTTAAAGACGCGTACGAGTTCGGACATTGATTATCAAAGATGAGCTATTGAAAAAGTCGACGAGGTAAAATACCTCGGACATATAATCACAAGCGATCTACTCGACAACGCTGATATACAGAGACAATGACGAGCCATTGCAGTGCGTGGCAACATGCTTGCCAGACGTTTTAGTCGATGTAGCGATGCAGTGAAGGCACAACTGTTTATAAGTTACTGCACTAGCGTATACACCGTAGAACTCTGGGCGACGAACACCAAGGCTGCCCTAAGTGATATGCGAGTGCAATATAATGATGCGTGGCGCACGATATTTCGTCTACCACGATACTGCAGCGCGAGCACTGTGTTCGCTGAAGGCCGCGCGCCAGGATGGCAAGCGCTATTAAGAAACCGGTCAGCCACCGCGCGTACTGCCTTATACCACTCGGTGAACTCCCTGGTGGCCGCTGTGCGAGACTGGGACCAGAGCCCACTACACCGAATGTGGCAATCATACCATGCCCCCATTACCTAAGATACGCAGGTGTCCTAGGCTAATTTTTAGAAATTTGTTAGTTTTATTAGTTTTAGTTTGTATTAGAGTAGGTACCTACGTTTGGTTTGGATTTTTATCTGGAAATAAACTCTTTCATTTCATTTCATTTCATTTCATTTCATTCATTCATCATTGAGATACCTACAAGGAAACACAGGAGTATAATTAATTTCGACGCTGTGTAATCCCCCATTTACCGTTACGTTACTAATAAATTTTAAACATTTATGGATATTTATGGTAAACCGCGGTGAGCCCATGCAAGCAGGAGGCAAGCAGCCATTCAGTGGCAGCTTGCAACACTTAGCACTCTGTGGAGGAAGCATATGTTCACGTTCAGTAGTGGACGTCCTGATAATGATGACATTGGTAATTTACCTATATTAGTCCTTTGAGTTCAATCAACCATAAGGCCATCCCAGCGGTGTGAGAATAGAAACACCTCATCTCTTCCCGCGGGCGCTGTAAGAGCCGGCTAAGGGAATATCCAGGGAATGGGCAGCAGCATTCTTTGAGGTACGATAAATCTGTGATCACCAAGCCACCTGCCAAGCGTGTTAGTTGTGGCAAACTCCCCAAATGATAGGCATCCAAAGTGGCATTTTACGGGGGAGACCTGCGTTCAGCAATCAGCAGTGGATGTCTTCCGGCAGCTGCTATGATTTGAAGTGTGCTCACTGAACTTACCCCTAAGTGTAGGCTTGTCCGCGAAAGGGTTCCTATACTCGGGCGGCAGAGGAGGGGTGAAGACAGCCCGTCCGAGGGGAGCGTACGAAGGCACCGCCGCTCCCCCCACCCCCGCAAGCAATGCCGCACCGTGGTGCTGTGGAGGCCTGGGGACAAGAGAGATTGAGATATCAGTTAGGTAGAAGAGGATGAAAGACAAATTGAGGTTACTACCAAAGACTTAATAGGGGGAATTCTGTGGTTACTACTTGGTTTTTAGCTGATTAGGTACTTTTAATGTCGAGATTTTTTTTAAACACGTCACCCTAAAGTCCCATTCAAACCAGCGCGCTCAGAATAAGTTCGCTACCGGTGTGAGTAGCAGTAAATACCACGCGATCAATTTATTTTGTATTAAGTTCCGCGGCTAGAGCGAAACTTCATACAAAATACCGCAGCGGAATCCCGCGCGGTACACCACTACCCACAGCGGTAGCGAATAATGCACCGGTTTGAATAGGCCTTTATATTCACGTCTATCCGCGCCTTTAGCTGGTACATACTTTTCGTGACATTCATCCACGATTACATAGGTAGGTAATAATATTCGGTGCCGCAACGCATTTGGGTGCGTCCTAGAGAGAAGTGCGTACATAAAAACTGGCAAACATTAGTGCAGACGTGCACAACTCTTTGCCAATGACACAAAAGTTGCTTATAGATGTTTCATTATGATAGACCTCCTATGTTGTCCTATAGGTATATCATTACTTATCTGCTATTAATTCCAATGTCGAATAGAGGATTTTTTTTAAAGAGGATGGGGAAGAAAGGTTCTCGAGTGGCGACCACGAACCGGAAGACGCAGCGTCAGCCGGCCCCCACTACATGGATGAAAGCCGCGTGAGCCGATGGATGCAAGAGGCGTGCAGCCGCTCAGTGGCGCTCTCTGCATGGTGGAGGCCTATGTTCAGCAGTGGACATCTGATCTTTTTTATCGTACAACTTCTTTATCACATAGTTAGGTATTCTATTTGACTATGCAATGTACTTAACATGGACGCCTACTTGAAGTTAACATTTTTAGATGCATAATAAATGCATGTATATAGGTACCCATATTATATCTAAGGTCAATATGACGTACATAAACCTCTGTCCAAGACAAACCAATTGCAGCACGAAATCCGCAGATCCAGAAATATAGCATCAGCAAAAATAAAGCGCTGCAGTGCCGCATACGTCTCTCCGTACACAGCGATGCTCAAATATATTTTGTGGTATTATCGAAATTTTATTCCACCATTATCCCGATGGAACTTTTTAGATTTGTGGCTGGTTAGTTGAAGTGGGAATCTATTCAAGATATATTATCAATTGAAATGGTTTTGTAAAGCAGATGCAATAGATGAGAATTGCACACATTTCAATAATAATAACTAGTAAAATAATTGACTGAATACATGAATCGTGCTAAGCCATTTAAAATATGTAATGGCTGTATGCGTAAGTCGTGCGAAGCCATGCTTAACATTTTTAATTTAACAACATAATTATTATTCTATAATGCACTTAGGCCGTAGAAAGAAAAAGAAATCCAAAGTCGACGTTATGGAATGTATTAATTGTTAAAGTAAGTATAAAAACATAGAAATATATATTATATAACATAGCTTAGATTCGTGACCAAGTAAGTTTAATTAAATACAGTTAGGTGATTCGTTCCATTTTACGTAAACCTCGTTTTATAACTTCAAAAACAGAACGCGACGTAGACCTACAATACGAATATTTTCTTAATGTCACTGAACTTGTAGCTGTAACACGACCAGTAAGCCTAGACCTCTCTTAACATACCAGTCTATAGGAGAACACAGATCAAAGCAGTTAGCATCTGTGCAGTTAGCAGTCTGGTATGGAAATGACAAAAATTGGCAAAACTCCAATGGTTCCATTCAGTTAGCTGTATTTCCAGTACGCAAACCGCATTATAATGAGCCACAAAGAATAAAAAATGTTTAAAAATTAAAAAGAATATTAACCTGTTGATTTTTAAGCATAAAAACTTATTTGTCTAAGCTGTTGATGGTCGTCTTAATTTTACTTTTTGGCACATACCGTTTGGCGCATTATGCCAAAGCTGTGTAAATTGTAGGCTCCGTCTCGCGTAAGATGTACCGCGGCCGTGTCGCCACATTCGCGCTACGGAATGTTGTGCTGACCTCTATATTTTAGACTCCCCAAAATTTCAATATAAAGTAATTTGTGAATATCGATTTTATTTAGTAATTAAAGCACTGTAATTTAAAAAACAGAGACTTATCTTACGTCAACTTTTGGACTTAACTAATATATTTTTATATTATCAATCAATCAAATAACTTACTATGCAATAACTAACTTATTATGCAATAACATAGATGTGACTACTGCTATACACTATGTAAATTACAAGCGTACCATAGAAATGCATTTTGCGTGACGTATGCGGTGCAATTACGAACGCGACCTACATTTCGCAGCACAAACCCGTCAAACGTTTCCAAACGTCTGTTTGCTTGCATGGTTCACGTGTGAAACGGTATTTGCCATGCCTTTTAATTCGGTTATAATATATCTTAATATGTAAATTAGTTTACTTATACTTAGGTTAGGTACACAAGTGAAATGTATTCAAAGGCTTTTTGAAACCTGTGCTAGTTGAAAGGCGGAACTTATTCAATATTCTATAATAAACGCCCTTAATCAATAGGCCCTTCTAGTAATCAAGAATAGCTGACTATTATGTTTAAATTATTCATGATCTTAAACCTTAAAATGCATGAAATGTATAAATTTATTTACTTTTCCATTTGTAGTCATTCTACTCGTCGGTAGATGGCGCCACATGTATTAAAGATGGGAAAGCGTGCAAGTATCCCGTCAATGCTAAATCACAGAAACTATTATAACCAAAGCGGTTTAACGATCAAAATAACATTATGTGATTGGCGTATTTTTACGATCATAAAAATATTCAGTTGTTTTTGTAGAATTTCGTGTTATCAAGACTCTGCTACTCGCCGCTAGATGGCGGAACTAGCATAAACTCTACAACTTGGAAGCTAAGCTTACCTATGTTTTGTAACATAACACGCGTTCAGAATATTTGAATTACTAATGATATTCGTGATAGAATGATGAATAGACAATTAGACTGCATCTACATAGATTTAATCCCAGATAGTTCTGATGAAATTAATTAATAATGTATGAAGGACGGTTAACTTAGATCACCGATTACTTACCTGAATCTAACATAGGTTTACACGCGAAAGCAAACTACCTACCTACATAATTTATATTATGAAATTAATGGTTATACCCATGGACGAATTCTTGCTCTGTAGTTATACCTATGAGAACCAGGATCTCATTTTTAATCCCTTAGGTATCGTTTCAAGGGCTCAAACCGGAATAGACCCTATTTTAGGTAAGGTACCTACTTTAACAGTTCCAACTTTAACATAATCTTTCAAATTGATCAAAATAGCGAGGCGTAGGTAAGCACCTAGTGTTCTATCTGTTAGGTTAACTAATATTGAATATCTGTATCTTGTATTTATATCGAATGGCAATATCGATTGGGAGCTCATATATATTTTTAAGTAGTCTGTGGTTCCGTAAAACGGTAAACGTCAAGATAACAATGACAGCTGACATTTGTAAAAAGAAGAAGAAGGATTATTATTATCATAAGAAAATATCTAGTATTTTGCTAAGCTTTTTTTTTTTTTTTTTTCTTTTATTTTGGGTCTACACATAGTGTATTTAGCCAGTGTCAAATATTATATTTTCATCGTGTTATAAAATATTTCACGTAAAGTCATGTCCTAGTCATAGTCATAGTCCAGTCTAAGTCAGGTAGTCATAGTCCAGTCTAAGTCATGCTCCAGCAAAGTGGTGGCAACTTTACTAGAAGCTTCTATGGAGTTTTGGAAGCAACACGAAAAGTCACGTTTCACCACATTATATCACTTCCCCTCACTCCTGCTCGTAATTCAGCACTTAATGCGTAAAACGCCACCAATTTTAAACATTAACACTGGAAAAAGCAAAAGTTTTGAAAAATAATAAAATGCAACGACGTGAACTCTTCCGCGTTCCCGCCAAAACTCTTTGCTAAGCTTTTTAGATTGGAAAACATTAAAAATGTCTCGTATTAAGGTGGTACGTCACGC
The DNA here is from genome assembly GCA_963580505.1 of Ennomos erosarius. NCBI lineage: Eukaryota > Metazoa > Arthropoda > Insecta > Lepidoptera > Geometridae > Ennomos > Ennomos erosarius. The sequence continues at coordinate 6,908,661 of OY757002.1, forward strand.
TCAGCGCGCCAAATTCAAATTTTCTTGCGTTTTTTGCTAATTACAGCTTAATTACTCAACGCAATTACATGAAAACCAATGATATTTAGGTGATACTTTTAATCATAATTAGTTGATACATTCTATTTATATGCGGCAAACTAGTTTTCATGTGATTGCGTTGAGTAATTAAGCTGTAATTAAAGAAAATTTGAATTTGGCGCGCTGAGCGACCTGCTAAGGTTGATTTATTCGTTATTACGGTAAAACTGTTCATGAAGATCCTGCTGGAGTGAGTTGAGGTTAGTACTGTGTACTATGAAATGTATTTCATAACAGTTCTATTATTGGCCATTACGAAAGTGTAATTAAATATCATGGAATAAACCATTTTGTTGTTATACTATCTTTTCTTTACCACAATATTCACAATTATGCCTTTAATATATCTAATACATATAATAAAACTGCAACTGGTCTAAATCTGTACATTGAATTTTTTTTTGATAATTTTGATTGGATTACACTTCTTAATGATTTAGAAATATTTATATTTTTATTTTGTCTGTCTGTCTGTCCCTTTGAACACGCATCATGCTGGAACTACTGAACGGATTTCGCTGAAATTTGGTACTATGGCCCATTCAGAATAATTAATATTAATATGTTATTGAAAACAACCAAAAGCGGGTTGCACGAAGATTTTTATGGTACCGAAATATTTTATTGATTGTAAGTATTTATATAAGTTTTGAATTTATTTATATTCCTGTCGAAGTGAAGAGAGAAGGGAAATGGAAAAAGATAGGTATTGTAATATAAAAATTATCTCAATGCACAGTCCTACATTAAGGCGCTGAATGCTCCCAAATCGACTATTTTGAACGTGATTATCTCAAAAATTATACCATTTACAGGATTGAAAAAAATGCACGTTAATACTGGTCATATCTTCTTTCCATCTGCTGAAACCAAAACACGTTTACGAAAAGTTTTCTCTATAGAAAAAAATCGTGAAGTGACCTCTAAAAAATCATTCAAACGTCCTAAAATGTTACATTGAAATAAGACACCCCACTGAAATAAATCATAGTGATAAGCTATGTTTCAATGCATCCGTCTATAATCTTATTTTTTTTATAACAATAAGCATTTCTTTTATAACTAATTATTTGTACCGAAAAATGGAAAAGTCGAAGTGCAACGCAACGTAATCGCCATATTTTTGCTTTGCATAAAGCGACCCTATAAGGTACAAAATAAGTTTCAAGTTTGTCTGCTGTAATAAACGTGCTCGCATTGGGTCCTGTCAGGGCCTTACGTAAGTACTACTTACTATGAAGCAAACTGCCTTCAATCACGGCAGTGGCGTCGACATTCCCAAAAGTATTCACGTCTTTCCTAACAATGTTTTACTGAGACAATCATTAATCCTCAGCTTCATTGTTCAAACTACTTTGCATTTGTTGCATTGTTCCGTTTTATTTGAGTTTTATCGCGGTAGCTTCACTTCCGATGCCATTAAAGTTTGCGAGAGCGATTTAATTATTCAATAATGCATTGGAGAATTTGGAATAAAAATGTTGTAGAAATAAGGAATCTCTTAGAATTAGCAAGTTGAAATGGCAATGGGCAGGCCACATCGCTCGCAGAACTGGGGGTCTAGCAAAGATACCAACCGCTAACGCTAACGCCTCACGCTAACTCCAAAATGAATTGAAATGATGTTCGCTGCGGAAAAGTTAGCGATTTCCGAAGTGTCATTTCAGTACATTTTGGCGATAGCGTTAGAGTGAGGGAGCGTTGCTAGACCCCCTGATAACCGATGGGGAAGAAAGGTTTTCGAGTCCCGACCACGAACGTGAAGACGCAACGTAGGCCCCCCCAATAGGTGGACCGACGATCTGGTGAAAATCACGGGGAGCCGATGGATGCGGGACGCAAGCAGCCGCTTAAGGTGGCGCTCTCTGGCGGAGGTCTATGTTCAGCAGTGGACGTCTTCAAGTTGTCGATGATGATGATGATGATGATGAGAAATAAGGAGGAGGTTGGGAGGTTTTCAGTCTTTGTACGAATAGAAGTCCTGTAGGAACCCATCTTTTCCCGTGGATGCCCTGTAAAGGAATATCTAGGGAATGGGTTGAACGACATTGGTTGTGTAGCAGCATTCTTCGTTCTTACACTTGAAACGTTACAACATGCTTGATAAGTCCGTTGATAACCCGATAAGTACTACTTTACATCTGAAATGAGATCCGTAGGAGAACTAAAGTGACCGATGTAGCTCTTAGGATTAGCAAGTTGAAATGGCAATGGGCAGGCCACATCGCTCGCAGAACTGACAACCGATGGGGAAGAAAGGTTCTCGAGTGGCGACCACGAACCGGAAGACGCAGCGTAGGCCGGCCCCCCACTAGGTGGACCGACGACCTGGTGATGGCGCTCAATGGGTGAGGCCTATGCTGAGGAGGTATTCAGACTGTTAATGATGACGAATTAATTTAAGTATCGATCATCATCATCCTGAAAATGTCCACTGCTAAATATAGGACTCCCCATAGAGCACCTCTATGACCGGCTAGACTTGCCTTTTGCAACCACCGCACCGGCTCCCATCGGTTCTGACTTCTGACCCTGAGATTGTTTTATTAAGGCGCTGAATGCTCCCAAATCGACTATTTTGAACGTGATTATCTCAAAACGTATACCATTTACAGGATTGAAAAAAATACATGTTAATACTGGTCATATCTTCTTTCCATCTGCTGAAACCGAAACACGTTTACCAAAAGTTTTCTCGATAGAAAAAAATCGTGAAGTGACCTCTAAAAAATCATTTAAACGTCCTAAAATGTTACTTTATAATAAGACACCCCATTGAAATAAATCATAGTGATAAGTTATGTTTCAATGCATCCGTCTATAAGCTTAGTTTTTTATAACAATAAGCATTTCTTTTATAACTAATAATTTGTACCGAAAAAAGTCGAAGTGCAACGCAACGTAATCGCCATATTTTTGCTATGCATAAAGCGACCCTATAAGGTACAAAATAAGTTTCAAGTTTGTCTGCTGTAATAAACGTGCTCGCATCGGCTCCTGTCAGCGTCTTAAGCCCAAATAAATTCCTATAAAATCTCTTCTATTATTCTTCTCTTTAATATTAAATTAAAACACAACAATTTCTAATCCACAAAAATCGTTCAGCTATTCCCGTTTGAAACCATACTAAAATCGAATATACGTTTTGACAGCGCGGAATTATTGCTTCAATCATGCTTAGTTGGGCTTTTAAAACGGTGAAGCGCGCGAATTCGGGACTTCTGGGACAATTAGATTGACGACGGATATTTTTACATTTTGTGTTGTGTTCAGTACAGTCCTATGAACTTTTTATTTGTTTATTTATTAGATCCGATCTTTTTCAATTGCAGAATACATGTTGACACTTAAAGGCACATTTAACTAAATTCAGGAACCTAGTTAGAATCTAAATCGGTCCCTAAAGCTCCCGCCCGGCGACGCAGACTCAGGACTCCGGTGAGGTGGGATAGTGTTCAAACACAAGCCTATCAAGAGTGAAAAAAGCGCTGTAAAGGTCGGTAGAGCATTAGACCGTTCAAAAAAAAGGTCTAATCTAATACGGCATCTAACGGGGTAGCGATAGCAAGTAAGGCACCACACTTCTGGATTCGATATGAAAAGCAAAGTTAGAAAAGGCCTGGCGGGATACTCGTATTTACTAATCATCATTAAATATTTAACTCAGGTAAACAAATATTAGGAGTTTTAAATCGAAATGAGAATGGTATGAAATAACTACAAAAATAAATAAATATAGGAAACTCAAAGTAATTTTAGAATTTTAACATTGGGATTAGCAATAGCAAAAGAAAGAAATATATTAAAAAGTTACTATAAATCAAAACAATAAAACAAACTTCAATAAACCAAGTTTAATCCCAAAACTAAATCTTCCAAGTTATGAAACTCCGTACTTAGATTATTTAAATTTCCAGACCCTACCGCTAAGTGGTAAAGTTAAGCCATTCTGCTTAGACGAAACATAATTTTTAAAAGAGATTATAAACACGTTTATTCGTGAGTCGTGTTTGAACTCGGCAACGATTTGCATAATTACCTCAGAGAAGAAGAATTAGGTAGATACAGCGCATGGAACTAGAAAGTAATGCATTCTAAAATAATACGAAATGGTACACAAAAGTGACCCACTTTCAAAGATCAAATTATCACTTCCGAAGTACGTTATTGTCAAACACGATGCGATTTTATATTTTAAAAAATCTACACTTATAACACAACTGTAAGACTTGTTACATAATTATAAACTTTAGAATTAGTAATGGAGGGTTCGAATCCTGCAACAAGCCGCTGTATTTCTGATTAAAGAAAGGACGTGTCTTATATTTAAAATACTGTAAGAAACGCCGTATTTTTTATCATAAATAAAAAAAGCGACATGTCAAGTGAGAATGTGCACTGGAAAAGTTTCGAGAATAATGTAGCACACAAAATGGTATGAAATTTTTTTACACACTCGTAATTAAGCCGCAGCGTCAGCCCTACTAGATGGACCGACGATCTGGGAGAAACCGCGGTGAGCCGATGGATCCAGGAGGCAAACAGCCGCTCAAAGTGATGCTCTTAGGGGAAGCCTATATTTAGTGGTTGTCTTCAGACTGTTGATGATGATAATGATAACGATGACGTTGTGATTTAAAGATCTAGTCATGCCTCCTAGTGAGCTTTTTGGTGCTTTACAATTTGCTTCACTTTTTCAGTTCTCCTAGCGGCATCTATCTATCTATTAGTCTGAGATAATTACCAAGGTTTCGCAAGGAGTTAAGTAACGCTATGATGGCAGTCACGTCTTCGCTCGTGAAGCCACTTGACGAATTGTTCACGATGGATCGACAAATTAAAAAGTACCTAAACAGAATTTTCGACAAAATTTTATGAAACTTGCTAAGGCCTTTTTTTGATGGGGGGAAATGGCCTCGCATTTCCCTGCCATCACCCCCGTGGTCAGTCCGCCGCCGGGATGGGGCGAGATAGGGTTGCGCTAGCATTCACTATCTCGCCCCAGCGGTAGGCCCTTTCGGGCCTCTGCGCCAGTGGGTGGGTTACCTTCAAGTTGCTAAGGCCTACGTTAAGATCGCCCATTGTGATACTTATTATGCTCCTCTGCACCAAAGTTCGACAGCTTTTAAGACCGTATTTATCTTTTTAAAACGTACCCAAATGCGTTGCAGTAGGTATGTACGCCATAGAGCTATAAGCATGAAAGTATATATGAGCTCGATACACCCATACACCCAGCCGCCTGCCAAGCGGGGTGTTTATGGCAAACCTGTATGATAAACGTCCAAAGTGATGTTTTATGGGAAGGCCTATGTTCAGTATTGGAAGTCTTCCGGCTGATGATGATGGTGATAATGACATCTGTTTATCTATTAATAATTTCATGAAGGAAGTACCCCACTAAGTGGACCGACGATCTGGTGAAAACCGCGGGGAGCCGATGGATACAGGAGGCGAGCAGCCACTCAAAGTGGCACTCAATGGGGGCCTATGTTCAGCAATAGACTGTTGAAGTGATGATGTTGAAATATAGACTCGGTATGAGACTCGATGATGAAGATGATGATGATGATGATGTAGTTATGTACCTACCTAACGGGCACATTTGTTACCGTCTTCAACTTCACAGAAGTAACAGAACTGTCACATAGTACAGTTCCCGACTCTCATTAAGGCTTGGCAATTTGATACTTTAATTATGATAAATTGGTCTCCACAAATAATTATAGTGGATGACGTCGCAAGCAATCCTGTGATTTGTGGCCTCGTAGCTCAGTTGGTAGTATTTCTGCCTTCTGAACCATGCCCCCCCCCCCATGGGTTCGATTCCCGCTCATGACCGATGTAAGATGAACGATGTTTGTTCTGTGTCAAGGTATTACATTACAAAAACACCTTTTATATTATTTTATTTTGAGGTGTAGAAATTTCTAACGTAGGGTATCATACTTATTCCTTCTGCCGAGGCTAGACCGGCTTGGGCCGATGTAGCTACTAGTAGCTTCGCACCTAAAGTTCGAGGCACGCCAGGCTGTTTCAATCAAAAACTTATCCCATTATTCTAATTAAAGACAACCGCGAAAAAGCTAACGCAATCGGAATCACAACCGATTTAACCCGTTCACACTTCCAGCAACAAAAGTAATTGAAAATCGTTCGTTTGCTGTTAATTTAAATGGAAATCCGACCCTGGGGAGGCGGGAATCAAAACTGGAATATAGTAAATTTGTGCCAAAATGTTTTTTGTCTAATAAGCCCACAGCTATAACCAATGTTCGTGCGAACTTTTTTGGGGTTTGTAACAATTACTTATTCTGTGTCTTAAGGCGCTGAATGCTCCCAAATCGACTATTTTGAACGTGATTATCTCAAAACGTATACCGTTTACAGGATTGAAAAAAATTCACGTTAATACTGGTCATATCTTCTTTCCATCTGCTGAAACCGAAACACGTTTACGAAAAGTTTTCTCGATAGAAAAAAATCGTGAAATGACCTCTAAAAATCATTCAAACGTTTTAAAATGTTACATTATAATAAGACACCCCATTGAAATAAATCATAGTGATAAGTTATGTTTTAATGCATCCGTCTATAAGCTTATTTTTTTATAACAATAAGCATTTTATTTGTACCGAAAAATGGAAAAGTCGAAGTGCAACGCAACGTAATCGCCATATTTCTGCTATGCATAAAGCGACCCTATAACGTACAACATAAGTTTCAAGTTTGTCTGCGGTCCTGTCAGCACCTTAATGGTGTTTTTGGTAGGAGGGTGGGTAATTACAGAACGCTGGGAAAGAGCGGCTTCGCGATTATATTATGGCGGATTTCTAGCTGTTGCATTTACAGATAGACAAATAAAATTTAAATAATAATGATTATTACTGGTTTTTGTATTTATTGATTTTTTGGCGCGTTTACCTAATTTCTGTGTAAACAAAAACTACAGTATGTGATTTTAATGACTACTGAAATTTTGTAATTTACACTGTTAAGGGCTTTTAATGTTTTGGCATGCCTATTGTCCGCCATCTTGATTTTTCATCAAAATGGCGGTCACTCATAAAAACTTATATATATTTATAGCTGAATCTAATACTAACATTGTATGAGACTAAATCTTCTGTATCATCACATTTCCAAGATATACGCATTCAGAGTTCAACTGGTGGCGCCGCCGCGAAACTATAATGAACTATTTATGACATAACATTCACATAATTATTATCAACTTCAACTCTTAGTGGCTGCGGCAATTTCACCACATTTTCGCCAGTATCATGAACTAAAATAGTTTTATGATAAAAAAATAAGTAGTTTGTAAAAAGAAAACTATCGAAACACATCATTCAGTAAATTCAATTGAAAATCATCCGAGCAAGACGTCTCCATATAATATACGGAACACTTGGCACGTCCCGGTTCACATTTGACCCGTTTCAAGTTTGTTTTCGAAGCAAAGTTGTGCAGCCGATGACATTGATTGATCGCGAGGCGAGTGAAAAGTACAGGGGATCATCGCTGTTAGAATAAACTGGATAAACTTATCTTTCGTCTACACTGAGGCCATTAACTGCTGTACTTTTATTGGTTGCAACTTGCAGTACCTATATCTATGTCTATCACTTGTGTTTACATCTGTCTTTGTCTCACTCACTTATGCTAACTGTAGCGAGTAGAGCACAGTAGCGATGGCAATTAATGCGATTTTGCGTAAATTTCATAAATATGCTAATTCACGAATCTTAGCATGGTAATTGCTATTGCTATGCTATTTACTAAAATGAAATGAAAAATGAAATGAAACTTGAATTGAAAAATGAAATGAAAAAGGAATGAAAAATTAAACGAAACATGATATGAAACTTTATATTAAAAATTAAATTCAAAATGAACTAAATTAATTGAAATGAAATTCACAACTATGACAACAACAACAACTACTAATGACAGAATTTCCCAACTACATTTAATTTGCGAAATGCTAATTGAGTTTTAACATGCTAAAAATTAATGCGAATGCTAATTAATCCATCACTAGAGCACCGGGGCAAAAATAATTTTGTTTTGTTAATTTTGTTTACTAGGAGAGCTTTACTAGCACGGATAGTAAACGAAGTTAAATATCTTAGCACAGTTGTCTTTCCCCTGTGCTTTACGCGCTACAACCGGAGTAAGACGGGGTATAACAATTTTGTTTAGGGTGTTATTTTCATTTCAACTTTTAATCCTTTCTTGGTGCATAATTACTAATAAGTAATAAGGAAATACGATAAGTACAAGGGAAGGCATTTATTTTTTGGGCTAATTTTGAACCCTACATAATTTTGTGTTAATTATATTTAAGAATTATACAAAATAATCTAAATCTGAGATTACACTTCAAATCTGACTTTAAAAATTAATATTGGAGTGCAAAGTTGTAGAATAACAAGTCCTAGATTTCGAGAGATAGAGCAATTCGCTTACGTGATTACTTGATTAGTGACCAAACACTAAAACATCAAACTACTCTATCTTTTATGATTTTAATATAGTCCGCGTAAAATACTTCTGGTTTGATATTTATTCTATGAGCGTATTATTTCCTGTAGATTCCGCTGTCAAACCTCCGCGTGAATATCAGGAAAACCGGAATATACCAGAATTGGTTTGTTTGTTCAGGTCTGATCCCGATATTACTTTTGTTTGTATGATAATGATAACAAAGTTTGAATATTTTGATTAAAGTTTTTGTTGGGGCTGGCCTTCGACCTAGAAGCACGTTTCATCAGTATTAATAATTAGATAAATTAACGGGAAAAATGCAATTTATCAATTCAAATAATTACCTAACATGAATAATAAAACGGATTGAACCGTAGGTACTGATGAATTTACTGTAAGTATTATATTAAAAGAAATAGAAAAAGGCAAATGAACCTCATTTTATGACCTGATTACACAGTGTAGTAATCTGATTACTAGACTGTGTGATGTCTCAGGATGACGTGCGCAGTGCAGTGTCACGCGGAACTTTATTATTTTAAAGTTCCGAGAGACACTGCAACTGTTATGGGCGGCCGTATTGCTTAACATCAGGTGAACGATTAAATCGACACGTCATTCATTCTCATAAAAAAAAATCTTGGGATTGAACTAACGCGACCCTACCCTATTTTGTATTTACGAATAATAAATTCAAATTAATAATATGTGTTATATTTTTTTTTTATTTTTACATTTATGAATCATATCATTTAAACAACTTTTGTATAAAGTTTATTTTGTAAACATTGACATAGTAGGTATATTATTACAGAAAACTCTATGAAAACAGGTAAATTTTAAGCTAACCTAAAATTTACTCTGGCTCAACTTAGGTAACCTAACCAAGAAAACCGAGGTATAATATGTATGCCTAAGTAGTAAAAGAGCTTAGGTTCAAGTAATTTTGGTACTTATCTAATAAAATAGACTGGAATAAACTGAAAAGAATTTTCATTATAAAAATTTGAGTTTCCAAATAGTTAAAGCAATTTTATATCCATCGTTAATTTTAACGGATAATTATTATTATAAAAATCATGAAACTTGCTGGTGAAAACTACAGACCAGCACTTTTTATGATTAAGTTATTAAAATAAGTAGTAAATTAACAGAAACCTTATTGACTAGCCCATAAAGATCTTTATTGAAATTCAGTCTATTAGTTCTCCGATGAAACCTAATTATCAGTCGCTCGTTCACTTTCTAAAAGTCTTTATTCTAAAAAAAGCGTAATAACACGATAAAAACTTTAAAACGTCCTCCGCTAGCTGCGGCCATTTTCAATTTAATTTAACGGCGCCTATTCAGTGTTGCCAGTGCGAGGGTCGAGTACCAATACGCTGGGAGTGGTACTAAGGATTAAATAATCAATTACCTAATTTAACTATTTTTAAAACCTTGATTTTATTATTTATAAATTTTACAGGCAACCTTCTCCGTTTTTCAAACACAAATAGTCATTATTGCAATAAAAAACTGATATAGTAATAGTTATATCAAAAGAAAATTACTTATAGGTAAGTGTAATGATTCGTAAATAGGTTTTATTATTATTTGGCTACATATTTTGTTAAGCTTTGAATTCTAGTCCTTCAGCCATGTCCCATTGAGAAACATTGAATCTAATCGCAAAATTACTAATAATAGCATTTTTAAAGACACCTATTCACATATCTCACTCTTACACAACACCTTACCCTCACATACCTACTCCCTACTATACAACGGTTGAGCTTCTATTAGAGCCAAATCTTTAGTATTGTTGTTTAGAGATGAGTCATCAGAATGGCCTGGCAGTTTGCAGTCAACTGTCATTTTATACTGGGTGTAATTGAATTCATTAGCACCCTTTGAAACTAGGCACCTACTCCTGATACCGGTCACGCGTGGACCAAAATTTTTGAATTCTAACTCATTGGTTTGGTAATAATAATAACTCAAAAAAATTGAATAACTTACTCAATCCAATGCTACAATACAAAATTTAATTGGAATAATGGAGTACTGTTTTTAATTAGTACATACAAGGTATAAAAACGTTAAAATGTATCAAAATCATCCGTGCCAACTGCGTTAGGCCCCGCGGCAATCTTCATAATTTTCAATAAAAATATTTTCATTTACACTCTTTCATTTACTCTTTAATAATTATCTATAAATGATGTACTATCATGGGCTTAATTTATGCTTATGAATTAAATTACATCCTGTATAGTATGAGCACACAATAATTATGTAATGTTTCGTTTTGTCTATTGTCTTGTTTTTCTCCTTTATCTATATTAACTTCTTTTTATTGGTTTTGTTATTATGTGTGACACCTGCTGAATAACATTATTATGTAAGCTAAGTACTTTTTCTCCACTATTATTTATGTTCATGTTAATTGTATAATCCTGTTTTGGCTTTATTGTAACCTAAATTCTATCTTTTTTGTATGTAAAATGTAACGCTGTTGGATTATCGAAAAAAATAAAAAATAATTAAAATATTTGATACAGTGGAGCTGGAGGATAAATAAAAAAATATAACAGAAAAAAGGCCGGTGCATCAACACCTGAGTTAGACAATTACCCCAGAGCGTAAACTCAGTATCTTAAACACCGAAGAGTGATTCCCAACTTAAATCTTAACCGTAAATCCGCGATTCAAACGCACGTTAAAATTTAAACTGCGTTCTATCGTGTAAAACTTTATTGTTTTATCGCGTAAAAAAGTTTGCAGCGCGTTTGACGCGGTATTCGGCCATAAAATGTCGTAAAGCGAACATGAATAGCGTATTCCATATTTGAAACTTGAAATCGCGTAGAGTTGGACGTATTTTCATACCTAGTAGGGTATTAATGATACTCAGTACGCTCAAAGTGATACTAACTTTACAAATGTTATTGTTGAAACTTCTGAATTTGTGATGAAAGCTCTCATCAAAGATGGTAAGATAAATGGAAATGTTTTTGAAAGACGTGTTTAATGTATTTTACGAAAAACCACAATACTAACTTATTAAATGAAATAGGTATATACAAAGATTTACGGTGAGACTTCAGATACGTGATAATATAAATCCGAGTATTCCTAGTACTACTTTGAGATACTTCATCACTATACAATATCTTCTTCTTCTTCTTTAATGGCTTTCTATCGCTTTTTTTGCAAAATTCTGCCAATGTCAAGTGAGTAAAATTTGTACGGTCATGTCAAGTCAGTCATATTTTGACAGTCAAAACGCCAACAGTAAAATGGTGGATATTTTACTGAAGGCTCTGAAAAAGGCCGTTGAAGCAAAAACGAAAATGCATGTTTCTATAATATTGAAACCATTTGCCAACACTCCTGCACGTCCACAAACGCTTAACGGATAATAATCCACCCTTATTACACATTAAAGTTCAAGATACACTAGTTTTGAAAAATAAATTCAAATCACAACCGCCAATGTCGGATTTTCTTCAAAGACCTACACAACATCATTTTGACGTTTTAGGTATTTTAAATACTAACTAACACTACCTGATACTGGTACTAACCTCGGTTTGTGATACGTCGGGTTGCTGTTAGTCTTGAGTATGTCAGCATTGGGCACCGATGTGGGCAACGCGTGCTCTCGCTCCAACTCGCTCTCATAGCTCTCTAGCGGCACGTGCTTGCCCGGTAGAGGATCGGCTGTAACAATGAAACAGGAATTTTAACATCAACAAGAATAAAAATTTATTACAATACAAACCTCAACACGATAGTTTTTGAGTTTTTTTTTTTATTTTTGCGTTATAAAATTGTCCAGTAGAGACGATAATGATCTAAATCTAAACCATAATAATAAACCATCTATAAATACCATTCTGTGTCTATAGTTACATAATAAAATGCAAGAATTGTGTAGTATTTTTGTAATTCAAAAAACATGTGAGTAAATGAAAAGAATGATATAAATAAACGATTATATTAGCAATACTAGTATGTGATTTTTTACGTATTATAAGATATTGGATACCTAGCAGTTATTCAGAACACATTATTACGTCTTCGTTTATGAGCAGGTACTCGATTTTTTAGCAAAGCAATAGTGATCTAACTTGCTATAATTAAATGGTTTTGTATTTTTTTTTATAAACCCAACGATCCCATTCGTGATATTCCTTATATCTTATACCTAATGATGTGTCGAGAGGTCCAAGATCCTGGTATTGATACTAACATAAAACGTTACTAGAGCTCTCTGACGATAATAGGTATTTTTATCTAGAGTATAACAGAAGGCCATAACAGTTTTAGATATGGAACAAAATGGTATTAAAACTTTTTGCTGCCATCGCGCCAATACTTAGTAATATCACTTATTCTGTGGAACCACTTGCGTAAGAACTAAGTCAAGTTAATATCGATCTCTCCAAGGTACTGTTAAATTATACAACAACTCTATTAAAAAAGTAGATTTTATCTTCATAGCCTTTACCTTTAGAAAAGTGGCAAAGGTCATGGCCACACATACAGCCACAACTTATACAATAATTTTACTATCCTTTAATTTTATTTTAAAATTCGAAGGGCGGTGTTCCATTTATAAACTGTTTGTTTACGTTTAGGTGTCGAAACACTAAACCCTGTAGTGTTAAAAACCCTTCATAGCTAACCGGGATGTTTTAAACTAAACATTAGGGATTAACTAAACCGACCTTGGTTGAAAGGTTGGATTCTCGGTAGTGTAAACAATTTGAGATAGCTGTACGTTTGTTTTAAGCATTTTAATTGGACAAACTAATAAGAGTTTACGGTGTTATTTCAACCAAGTAAAATTAATTAAATTCGATAGTTTTATTTAAATTATGAAGGGAAAAAATTTAAACTTTTTAGTAACATTATTTTTTTCTCTTTATAAAGCTAAAAAAAATATTTTCATAAACCGAAGCAAACGAAACCTATTTTTTACGCAAATAAATGAGTTTGTAACAGGACAGGGCAATTTATAATTAATTAAAACAAAATTGAAAGAGTGAACCCTCTCGGTACCTACTAAAAATTAATAGACACTAAAGTTAATTAAACCCAAACGCGAGCCGTATAATATGGTCTACGAATTAGACTCTAAAATTAAATTAAAAGGCTATTCAAATCTAAAACTAATTTAAAATTAGAAACTCGTGATTCCAATTTTAAATCTTTTAACTTTAAGGCCTCACAGAATGTCACTGAGACAAACGGCTAACGGCCAGTGTTATCGCTCGTATCAAATTAAAACTATGTGTTTGCGATTCCCACAGGTTATCATATTCAAAGTTCATTGGAACGAGATAAAAGCCATTGTTCTTAAAACGTCGGGTCAAATAGTGTTATAACTTCACGATGTTACTGTTTATCACAACTACACTCTTTGTTCGCTGACCTACTTTTCGGTTTTGACGTTTAAAGAGAACCTACTTTTGAATAACGATTATTCGAATGTGCGTAGAGAAAGCACTGGCGCGTATTTATTCTTTTTAATTGCTTCTGACAGGCTACGGAATGTGGACGCCTTCCATTTTTGATTGTTTTGTATTTTCGGAACACTAGTGATGTGTGTATCACTGATTGCTAGTAAAATCTAACGGTTTGCTGTTATTAAAAACCGTTATTTGCCGGAATTTAACATTGGCTATAATTGTTATCTTACCAATCGTAACTAGAAATGTTAACTTTTATGCAGAACCGATACAGTATAATAATAGCAATCTTGTAATATTGAAAAACAGACAATCCAATGACAAAGGTACAAAAAGACAAGAATGCCGTCACGTAAAGCCGAAATCATCTTTTTCATTGCTCAGGTAAAAAAAGCCTGACTCAATGCCACAGTATCCACGATTGCTATTATTCAGACACCTATTATCACGGAACGTGCGAAGCAAAAAAATAAAAAGTCAAGTAGGAGTGAAGACTTGCGTGTCATATTTTATAATTTTGACGCCTAATTTTAGGGATGGGATGGGACTGAGTCACGCTGCGGTTTCATTGTATCGATTTTTTTAGTATCTCGAATTAATGAATACAGTGATAATAAAGATCGGATTTCAGATCAATTCGACTGTTAAAATGTTTTTACGTAGGATTGCGTGAATTATAACTGCATAACGCACAAGGTTTCACAGGAAAGATAATAAAGTTTTTGGAATTCGAAGGATTACGATTAATAATTTCTTACAGCAGTATAATACCAATAAAATTTATTTTTAATAACGTTGATGTTATGGCTGTTGGTAGAACAGAATATCAAGCTTCGGCGAAAAATGCTTAATAATTTTTTTTATTAAAAACCGAATTATAATCAGATATCGTTCGAGGTAATGGCACAAACTTTATAAACTTATAAAAATAATATTTCGTGACATTTCACATTCAAACTAAAATTAATAAACTATTTAATTTACACTAGGAGTGGGTGTAAAAAACGAGCCTGTTTAGATAATTCAAATTATCCGTCTGTAAGTCTGGTTCTAGACTAAACTATTTTTGTCAGGAACTTATCAACTTGTAAACTTAACTGAAGGTTGAAAACGCTTGAGTGGCTGCTCAACTTCTGAATCCATCGGTTCCTCACGTCTTTCACCAGATCATTTCAATGTTATGTTTATGTAGAATTATGTATGTAGATAATAAATAATAGTGGTTCCCCCATGATTACCTTCAAACTACAAAATGCGTTCCGTTATCAGCTCTCAAGCGTGCCCGGTTCCATTGTCGTCTAAACACCTATGAATCATAGTGTATCTCGCTCGAGCCACTGAACCGAGGAACCATGCCCATTTGTTTTCAATTAATACGAGAAAGTAATGTTCAATACAGACGGGGCGATGTTAAGGCGACGATTTGTTCGTGACAAACGTGTCACGAACAATTCTGCTGCAATGCAGATGTATACAACTATCAAGACCGTTTATCCGCCAAGACAGGATAGAACTTGTTAATTTTGCATGTACACTGTACAGTGTATCGATTCAGTAATAATATTTTGTTATATTATTTTTGTCACCGTCGTAAACTTGTTATAACTATAAATTCAACGGTGATTAAATAACTAGTTTAACACTAATTGTAAGCAAATGATATCAAATCTCCTTGATAACTTGTAAGATGGATTCATAATTACCTGTCCAAACACTATAAGAACACATTTAGATCTAAGAACCTATCTAAGTTGTAGATCTACATTTCATCTATATCCTATATTGTACGTACATAGTAACTGAGGACAAGAATTATACGTGATATTAGAATACCCAAATGATTATGGTCAAAAGTAATAAAGATCATAATGAGAGGTGTAGTACACATACATATTAATGCAGATGTAGTTTAAACTTGAGTTCAAGCATTTCAATAAAAAAAAAAATACGAACTTTCTGATATAATAATTAAAAGCTTAAATATTCGTGTATCCACGCCTTAAAACTGCGGACTGCCAATTGCGGGTCCCGTCTGTCCAATATTAATTGAAGTGTTCCGGTTTTTTTTCGACCGCACTATGCAATTCGTTCATTGCGGCTCGATTGTCTGTGGTTTCATTTTTCTCTTTTTTGCAATGCCACATGCAAAGTTTTTAAATTAAACTTTGTTTTGTTTTTATATCTAAAACTAAGTACATAATAAATTGCTGTGGCTGCTCATAAATAAAAGCGATTGCGGCAAATTCCCAGCGTGGATCATTCATCGTGTCTTAAAGTAGAATAATCCCGCCAAAAGCACTCTCAAAAGACAATAACCCTAATCTATAAAAGGAAACACCGGCGCTCGCTAAATGTTCCATAAAAAAGAAAAGTATCGCATTCGAAATTCAAAATGCAAGTAGGCTGTACAAGATTGAATCACAATCGCGATTCTGACTCACATCAGCCCGCCATTACGCACTAATGACAGCTGAATCACCGATAACGTTTAACGATTTCAATCGGTTTTCTATTGAATCGATTTATTTTTTCACTGCCCTAATCGTTGACAGTTAGAGAAAAATTAAAAATACGCCTGGCTGGATTTTTTAAAGCTAAGATTTTATGCCATGCTTAGGTAAACCACTGCATCCGCCAACTTTTTTATTGTACGCTGTTAAACTCGTGCTTTTTCTTATTTATTTTGCTAAACTTTTACACTAAAACTGTGGTAGAGTTTACAAAACTTTGAGTTGTATGTTTTTAAATAATCTAAGATAAATAAACCACTGCCCAGAAAGCCTTGATGACCTCGCCGCCTTTCAAGTTCAAGAGCGGTGGCCTGTGGTTGTGCGGGGACCGAGATGCCTGAAAAGATGTAGGGGATCTTCGTCCAACATTGAAACAGAAAAAAAGAAGCAAAACCACAATCTAATAAATGGTAAGATTGAACAGTCTAGGCACTTTGCATTTACGGCCTTTAGCAACTTTTATCTTTAAAAAAGTGAAGCACCTATCGGATAGAGGCTTTTAAGCGTCACAGATAACTCAACTGTGAATAAGTTACGATAGCTAAGCGAACGAGGAGCTAAAAGTACTGTGAAGTATTTTTACTTATGTAATCTGTGGCACTATGTATGTAGGCGTGACTTCAAAATTCGAATGCTTGCCAAGGTCGAAGCAAGACTTAATAAAATATTCTCCGAACGAGGGAATGAGAAAGAGGGTCATAATTTATTTCTTTCTCTACTTTTTTCTGAGATAACACATAAAGTGCTTCACGTTGAAGCTCTGGGAACTTTGCAGGTTCTAGTTTTAGTGTTCGAATTTTATGAAGTGGAAATTTTGTATTTCGAAAGATTAGAGAGAGACAGTTTTATTTTGTTTACGGCCGGACGCTAGTTGCGACACTTTTTAAATCTGCAGACAAATATAAAAATATTCTAAGTTATTCTTTATCTAGTCGAAATATAATGAAATAAAACGAAACAAATAACGCATGTCCACATCACTAAAAATCGTGGGAATGTGACCGTATTCCAAATTCGGAATAAAACGAAACAGAGTTTTGGCGGGAACGCGGAAGAGTTCACGTCGTTGCATTGTATTATTTTTCAAAACTTTTGCTTTTTCCAGTGTTAATGTTTAAAATTGGTGGCGTTTTACGCATTAAGTGCTGAATTACGAGCAGGAGTGAGGGCAAGTGATATAATGTGGTGAAACGTGACTTTTCGTGTTGCTTCCAAAACTCCATAGAAGCTTCTAGTAAAGTTGCCACCACTTTGCTGGAGCACGACTTAGACTGGACTATGACTATCTGACTTAGACTGGACTATGACTATGACTAGGACATGACTTTACGTGAAATATTTTGTAACACGTTGAAAATATAATACTTGACACTGGCTAAATACACTATGTGTGGAGCCAAAATAAAAGAAAAAAAAAAAAAAAAAAAAACCGAAACTAGTTTTGTATTTGGAATACGCAAACCTAATTTAAATTAGGAATACGGTACGGTCAATTTTTTCTCGGAAGAAACGAGACAAAGCGCGCAAAACAGATAGCGCCAAGATATAAATAAGCAAGAGAGAACCAGCAATCTTTAGAATAATGGTAAGAGCTGAAGGCTGTTAAAAGCAGCTGAGATAAGAAAACAGCATGCTAAGAACAGGTATCCAGCTCAACAGAAACGTATTGAGTGTTAAAAAGCAAATTCTATTAAGAAAAGAAAATGTTCTTTTGAAATGTTCACGGAAAACGAAGTGAACTTGTACAGACAATGGCTTTGTTAGCTCACCTCGTTATGCTTTTGTTTAATCTTTTTAAAAGAAAAATCTGCAAGGATAGAACGTTAGATTAGAATTGCCAGAAGGAAAACCAATTTTCTTCCTTAAAATAATAAATTATTCTTTTAGCATGTGAATTTGGAATCGAATCTCTTTGGTTGTGCCTATTATTGTTTGTGCCTGACTCGTTTGGATATCTTTAGAAGCCGATTTGAAGCCATTCTATCATGAAAAGCCAAAAGCCACAGTTTCCATTTTTTCTGTTTTTGAAAATGAGTAAAAGTAACTAAAATAATCGGTGACTATATTATTGATCTGTTTTCCAATAAAGAATAACCGCCCAAGTGGGAGTCGGACTCGCGCACGAAGGGTTCCGTATCATTATCTATAGAAACGAGCAAAAAATCAAGTTGGTTGTATGGGAGGCATGGGAGTTAATTAAAATAATGAAGTACTGTTTTTAATTAGTACATACAAGGTATAAAAACGTTTAAATGTATCAAAATCATCCTTGCCAACCGCGTTAGGCGCCGCAGAAATCTTCACCATTTTCAAAAAAAATATTTTCATTTACACTATACTCTTTAATAATCATCTATAAATGATGTACTATCATGGGCTCAATTTATGCTAATGAATTAAATTACACCCTGTATTAACGTATGGACATTCTTACACTTGTACATTTTAACATATTCTGACACATAATATGTTTTAGCGATACAATAGATTCATCTCAACATTATGGTATGTGAACCAATTGGACCCTAAATCCCACAGATTAGAGAAAAAATCTTCGTCTACTTATACTAAATCCTGTCGTAAGGATAGCACAACGTTCATTCAAACGTTTCCTGTCCTGAAAATTTTAACGTGAACTATGCAGATAGTTCCATTATTCCATACGTATTCTATAGAGTTCTAGAATACGAAGAAACTTTTCCCTGACCTAATATTTAGTTTTAAAATAAACGGAAACGAAACTTGGTTGTTCATTGTGTAAATTATAGTTACTATTAATATGTATTACATTATCTGTGGTTCGGCTTATTAATATATGTTAAAATACCGAGTAATTTATCCATTATTCACGTCTCTCTAATAATAATTGACCGCAGGAGGCGCGTGGGTTGATTTCCGCATAGTAAGATGGGAAGAGAATTTTGCATAAATTAGATTGGTTCAGATTATTAACTTATTGGAATTTATTTAAAAGAGGTAAGTTTGCAAGGAGTGGTGCCTTCCGGCCTACTCCAAAAACTTGGCACCAGTGGCCTTACCGCGTAAGCCCGGTGGCAATCGTAATCGTGTGCTCTCTTGCTCGCACTCAAGGGCTTGTACATTAGCGCAAGCAGGATGGCAGGCGATGTTCATTACCAGAATGCTTACGCGGTAGGGCTGCTGGACGGAGTAGCAGTTTTTATTTTACGGATTAAGTAGATAACTTAATGTACTTAGCTTTGAAATAGTCTTATAAATCGCCACCGCCGCGTCGTCACTTACGATCAGGTGAGACAGTAGTCAAACGTTAGCCTAACGATGATAAAAAAAAATAGAACGCAGCAACGTACTTTTTTTTATATTTTGGCTCCACACATAAAGAAAGAAAGAAAGAAAATACATTTATTTCAGGACATCACACAACATTACATTCTAACATACAACATAAATAATATAACAATAGAAAACATAATGCTACCTATAAAATGTAATGCTGCGTGACGTCATGATAAAGGACATAGTGTATTTAGCCAGTGTCAAGTATTATATTTTCATCGTGTTATAAAATATTTCACGCAAAGTCATGTCCTAGTCATAGTCATACAGTCTAAGTCAGGTAGTCATAGTCCAGTCTAAATCATGCTCCAGCAAAGTGGTGGCAACTTTACTAGAAGCTTCTATGGAGTTTTGGAAGCTACACGAAAAGTCACGTTTCACCACATTATATCTCTTGCCCTCACTCATGCTCGTAATTCAGCACTTAATGCGTAAAACGCCACCAATTTTAAACATTAACACTGGTAAAAGCAAAAGTTTTGAAAAATAATACAATGCAACGACGTGAACTCTTCCGCGTTCCCGCCAAAACTCAGCAACGTACTTCCTATTTACCCTTTTTATCATTACCTTTTTTTTTAAACGAGGTACCAATCAAACATACAAAACGCTCCCAAAAGCTCCCAAAAATTAATCATAATGGCAACCTCGTTAAAAAGAAAAACATTCCAAAATCGAAATTCGGGCACGTAAAATTCAAAAGTGGAAATAGAATTTTATTACCGGGACAAGTAATTACGTTAATCCAGGAAAGTTTGGGATTGCCCAGAAAGGAACATTTTTGAAGGCCCGGTCTGAATGTTTGTTCGGTTTTTGCCTAAATTGGGGCCGTGATAAAAACTTGTCTGATTAAGGTTTGATTGGATTTTCGATGTAACTCGATATTCGTGTTTGTTTCACCTCGCATATTAAAGTTTATTGAATGTATTATATATTAAATATAGAAATGTTACGCAGAGAGTTTTATACACACTCTATAGAGTTATTTAATTATAAATAACATCTGTCGTTTTCTCAACTAGACATTTCACGGAAAGGCCGACCATTTTGGATTTTGTCATATTTTTCTTTTATGTACAATTAATATTACTTTTATTGTAGCTAGGTATTGAGTTCAAATAACTTATTCATCTAAATTCACCAAATTAAAAATCCACATCACTTATTTTTCCAGGAAATCAAAACACGGAGGCCTTACAAAGCGAAATCAGCGAACAGGGAAATAAGAGCATTTTTTGTTATTCCCTTCATACGGAGGCTTTTTTCTTCGTGCTATACATCAAAGACACGTCAAACGCTTTACTGGGTGGAGTAATGTCTTCCTTTCTCTTTGTTTATAGAAAAATGGGTAATAATATATTTTCCTTATTTCAGTTACATGCTAGTGACATTATTGTATTGTAGTGGAAATGTGATTAGGTGTTATTGTAGTTCCATCTTTCAGTGATTTCTGTTTGGGAATGTCCTTACCGAAACAGTCTGAAAATCAAATGTGTACCTTTTATAGTTATAAAAGCCTTAGGGTAGTTTTTTGAACCTTAGTTAAGGTAATTGTTAAAACTAACAAATTTAAGTAGGTAATTGGCAAAATTCTTTAGATATTTTTAACTATTAGTTACTTAACTGTGGATCAAAAAACAGACTCTCATTGACCTATGTGTGTGAATATCTGACAGACAACATAATATTTTATAACCCGAATCGCTGCACCTATAGGGCCTTGACATTATTTTAGAAGGTGTTGTTATTTTAGAAGAAGGGTACAAAGAAGTTTAAACATCATCTAATTAAAAATTCAACGTTTGAGCATTTTGACTGGGGTGCTAACACAGTAAATATTTTTAAGATAAACACAGCTAATTAAATATATTTTAATCCCTGCTAAATAAAATTTCAGGTATACCTTTTCGCAGATCATCACGGCGAAATTCATTACACATGGCTACCGATTTATGAAACGTGAATATACCAACTAAAAATAGTTGCCCTAATTTCTCAGTAAAATACTGGCATAAGCCGACCCCACACATAGATCACCCATAAACAAACGACCGAAAGAAAATCAATAAAAAATCCTTAAATAGACTTGTTTGTAGCACTTTCCCAGGAACCAGAAGCAGCCAGGAAAACTGCCCATCTCAGAAGTAATAAAATTGTAAGACACGCCGTTAAAAATGTAAAAAAACGGTCAGTAAGTGTAAAAACAATGTCTACAAACCCATGTGTTCGGTGTAAACAATGTAGATGTTTAATTTGTTTTACAGCCTGTGTTTTTGTAGTGCTTCGTAGCGTTGCAATTTAATTTGGCTTTTTGGTAGAATTATCGCGGCTCTATCTGGCAACTCTTTGGATGATAGACCATGTTAAAAAACTTTTAAATGATCCTGTGTGTGTAATTGTGTATAATACATATAAATCTTACACCAATTAAAATACCAAACCACCTATAAACCTATTTTATATATAATTTAAATGTTTCTTTCAGGAATAACATAAATTAGGTACATTCCATCCTTTTTGTGTCTATAAAGACTAAATTGGATCATTTTTAAATCTTATGATACGTGACATTAATTATCTAACCATTAATTTAAAATCTATATATAATAGAATCAGAATCAAAATTACAAAATATAAAACCAAAATAGTTTTCTGATACATCGGCCATATTTCACAACTTTTTACGCCGGAGTTAATTAACCCTAAACTAGTTCAACCGTTCCAAAGTAACCACATAATTTTTAGTTAAGATTTCTAATCTCTATATTTGAAAACTGAAGCAACATTCAATCAAAATTAAAGCATAACATTATCGTGTAATAAATCAGTACAATTACGCATAGTTTTAATAATCACTGGTTGAACCGAGAGTTATGGCGCGCGGTTAAAATTAACAACCGGTTTAACTCTTTAACTACGATAGTAAAACAGAATTAGCTGATACAACTATCCTTTACGCCGTAAAAAGTTTATAGCGTTTGAAAAAAGGGTAACAGATTAAAATTGCTTGACATGGCTGTATGGTGCTTACCACCTTAGCCAACAGGAAAAGAGTTGAGTGAAAAACTTTTAATATTGCTTTTTTAAATTTGGCCTTCGGGAAGGAGATCAAAGAGTAAGGATTGAAGTTTTAAGATTTTAATACTCGAATGCAAACCTTTTTGAGGAACACGAATCTTCAAAGGTAAACCCTCTTTTGATGTATCCATTAAAAATATTAAAATCAAGGGCTACTATAAATAAATTACGTAGATTGTTATTTTAGAAAAATTATCGGTATTTTAATTATCCACCTAATTATTGTAAAAGCACCTAGATTAATCGCACAGGTTAGTTTGTCTGTATACTTATTAAAATTTCAATATAATTATATACGGCCCATAACTACAATAAAAAGTAAAAAAAATTAGCGTTGTTTATTTGTTTGACTAATAATTAACAATATTGTTAAAATTATTTTGATTTAAAGCCACGGATTGCGAGGATTTTTTGGTCGCCTTACCCACCAGGTAGCCTAAATGGCGATAATTCGCCTAATCTGGCACCGCTGCCACAGAACAGAAATTCTTGAGACCAATCTAAAAGTAAAAAAAAAAATCCAAATCGATTTATTATAATTGATGGAATTCTAAAGTAACAAACATAAAAAAAAAACAACCGAATAGGTAAAGAACCTTC
Organism: Ennomos erosarius; assembly: GCA_963580505.1. Lineage (NCBI taxonomy): Eukaryota > Metazoa > Arthropoda > Insecta > Lepidoptera > Geometridae > Ennomos > Ennomos erosarius. Next base: position 6,932,194 of record OY757002.1, read on the forward strand.
TCCTTTTTCATGTTTTTAGTAAAACTAGTAATAACAATTCGTACATCGAAATAAAACTTCTTATTTACTACTTTTACCTTAAAGTTTATCCTAATGGCATTATTAAAAACATTTTAATTAAATATCCGCACGGTCCAAAACACAATAATAAACTTTTTTAAATTCTCTAACGACCATCAAAAGCGTCACAACTTCATAACAGACCGTTCCCTAAATCAAGACAATTTATTTATTTCCCCAAACTACCTCACGCCACTTAGTGTCAGCGTAAAAACACGTTTCCCCTCTCTAAAAATAGTTTGTAACATCTTGAGCGGTAAGTTTATCTTAAGTTACTTCCGCGCTTTTATAATAGTCCTACTTGAGTTACTTGCCTGGCTGTTGTAGGGTTAAGTTAAACTACACAAGTTTACTAAAATAAGTTTGATGGTACCTATTTGAGGATAATTTACGATTTATCGATATTAATATAAAAATATATTATAAGTATCGATAAATCGTATGTAACTAAATTAATCCTATTAAGATTGAAGAGAAGTTGGTTGGTATTAACGCCATCTGCTAAGTATGCACTGTAAGCTGTGCGATGTTTCTGTGTATTAGATTTAGCAGTGACCACAGATTAGAGAGAAGAAATACTTGGAGTACTTCTGCACTTTTATAATAAGTATAAGTCGTTGAGTTCCTTGCCTGGCTGTTGTAGGGTTAAATTGAACACTATAAAAAAATTAAAGTTTGATGTCACATCACTATTTGAAGATTTACGACTTATCGATAAATAATAATTAAAATATTAGGTAAGATATAGTTTTTAACGCATATAGCCTATAGCGATACTTTTCATGTGAAAAAGATAATATATAAAAACGCTTTCAAAGCTCTGTGGTACTTTCTTTGTTTAGTGTCATGTTTGTCACATCTATGTGACAAATACATAAGAAGTGGCCCACTGACAGATAGCCCAGTGAACAAAAACCAACATGCCTATCAGACTGGCAAATCCACAGAGACTGCTCTGCACCAGGTGGTTCACAAGATTGAATCAGCACTGGAGAATAAGCAGTCTTGTCTTGCCACTTTCATTGACATTGAGGGGGCATTTGATAAAACGACGTTTGACAGCATCGAAGAGGGGCTGAGTAAACGAGGCGTAGATAGTAGAGTGAACAAATGGATCACAACTATGCTGTCTAACAGAACAGCCAACATAGAGACTTTGAGTTCAACCCGGTGCCTCGTCACGCGAGGCTGTCCGCAAGGTGGAGTGCTGTCTCCGCTACTGTGGGTGGTAGTGGCTAACGAACTCATAGAGCTTCTAAATGCAAACGGCGTAGTGACGGTTGGCTACGCAGATGACATGGCTATCATGGTCTCTGGACTTTTTGAAGCGACTCTTTGCGACAAAATGCAAAAAGCACTGAGAATCGTTGAGACATGGTGCCAAAAACACAGTTTATCCGTGAATCCACAAAAGACGGAGATGGTGTTATTCACTAGGAAAACCAAATTAACAACACTTAAGCTGCCAACACTGTTTGGCACAAAATTAATTTTAAACAAAGAAGTCAAATACCTAGGGGTTTGGCTAGACAGTAAGCTTTTGTGGGGGAAACATTTGGATCACATCACAACAAAAGCAACAAATATTCTGTGGCAGGTCACCAGAGCGGTTGGAAAAGACTGGGGCCTCAAGCCACAACTATGCCGCTGGCTATATACAGTAATTGTACGACCGGTCCTTATCTATGGCTGTGTAGTGTGGTGGACACGTACAAATTTGGTGACTGCAATAAACAAACTACAGCAAACACAAAGACTGGCTTGCTCCCTGATTAGTGGATGTTCTAAGACGACACCATCAGCAGCCTTAGACATTATTTTAGGCCTGACGCCGCTGCACCTGCATATACAGCAGGAAGCGATGACGTCTGCTCTAAGGATTAGATCCGTAAACCAATGGAAGGGAAATGGCCCCATCACAAACCATTGCAGAATACTCGACAGAGCGATAAGAGTGATCCCAGAGGCTTCTAAGGGCACTGACAAGGTGGGCAACACTCACCTTGATGGTAAAAGGTATAAGTTGGTCACTGAAGCTCAGGATCTGGAGGACCTCTCGGCATCTTGCAACGTCTATACAGATGGTTCAAAAACCAAGACAGGTGCAGGCTGTGGTTTCTATTCATCGGAACTGGGCCTAGCTGAGTCCATAGCGCTTAACAAAACTGCAACAGTGTTACAAGCAGAAGCTATGGGCCTCCTGCTAGTTGCAGGAGCAATCGCATCTTCCGATGTGGCGCAAGTGCAGCGGATACAAAAGGAGGGGGGAACCATAGTTTTTACCACAGACAGTGCGGCTATCATCTACGCACTAAGACGACCTGTGACCAGATCAAGGGTCATTTTAGAGTGTCATAGGGCCCTGCAAAAGTTAGCAGAGAACTACAGAACAATAGTAAAATGGACGAAGAGCCATGGCTCGTGTCAGGGAAATATCGCGGCTGACACTCTTGCCAAAGAAGGAGCCAAAAAAGCGATGGTTGACGACCCATTGGGGCTATGTAAACCATCAGCGATGGAGGTGCGAGATCTTTTGAATCATCACACGGAAAAAGAACAGCAAAAGCTATGGGATAGGAGAACTGATTGCAGACATGCTAGGTCAGCTTTTCCTACTCTCAATCGAAAAGTGACGAATAACTTACTACGGCTTAAGCGGCATGACCTCCGCCTAATCACAGGCCTTATTACGGGTCATTGCAACTTAAATTATCATTTGAATAAAACTGGAGCAACAGACAGTCCGCTTTGTAGGGGCTGCCTGCAGGAGGACGAGACCGTAGAGCATGTGATGTTTCACTGCGAGGCTACGGAAGATATAAGAATTAAAACCGGAATGCGTGAGCAAGCATATAAACCTTGTAACCACTCATCATCGCCACCATCTGCGACGCCAACACTGGAGCAGTTGTGCCAGCACCCCAAAGCCGCACTCCGTTACTTCAAGGAGCTGGGCTGGCTTGGGTAGATGCTGGAGGGGGAAATGCACAATACACCCCAAGCGGGACGTCAGTGCAGGCCTTACCGCCCCCATTCCAAATTAGAATTAGAATTAGTGTCATGTTTTACTTTGGTGTTCAATAAAGTATTTTCCATAAATATAATATTCAATTATAAGTCCATAAAGAAGTAAATTCTACAACTTTCTTTAATCACGTCAACCGCTAAGCTCGTTACCGTTTCGAATATAACGAATGTCACAGAAATAATAAAATTCACAACTTTGTTTCTTTGCGAAACCGATTTTCAGTTAATTTCACCCGGGAGAACACTTTTAACTTTGCAAGACAGCTTGGATGGAAATTAATTTTTCATTGTAAAAGTACGTATTTTCTTTTGAGTTTTTATATTGTTGATAAAAGTAGCCTGTCTGTGATGTGTAAAATTAAATCAATTAGGTAGGCATCAAGTTACAGACGAAATTAATTAAGAGACAAGAATACCTTTTTAATATGTGACGAGCTGGTCGTTCACCTGTTGTTAAGCGACACGGCCGCCCATAAACAGTTGCAGTGTCACTCGGAACTTTAAAATAATAAAGTGTCGCGTGACACTGCACTGCGCACGTCTCCCTGAGACATCACACAGTCTAGTAATCAGATTACTACACTGTGTAATCAGGTCATAAAGTCTCATTTGCCCAGTAATTTCACCAGCTACAATGCCCTTCAAACCGGAACACAGTAGTGCTTGCACACTACTGCTTGGCGGCAGAATAACTGGCAATGCGGTGGTACCTACCTAGACGAACTTTGCAGAAAAGTCCTACCACCTATTATAATTTAGGCTAATTTAATTAAAAGTAACTGATTTTTTAATAAATAAAGATTTTATTATACAGCGATACAAAATCAAAATTTGTAATCACAATCTATATGATTTGGCAAGTTTTTTAATATAATTATACTTACCTACCTACATGCTATCCTTGAGTTGTACCATATTATTTTCAAAAATAAAATTATTATTATTATTTTCTTATATATCTTGAGACTCTCGGGTCTAGCCCGGACATTTGGAAGGCATTTGTGGGGCCGAGGCTAACACCAAGAGGCCCCTTTGAATATAATATTAATTGTTTTAACTGACAAGGGATGCTGTGGCATATTATCATAGATCTATATATCAGGATATGCCCGAAGGAACATTTTATGAACTCAAAATGGTGTGGGGAAAAGTCAGCGCCATCTCTTAGATTACTCAGGAACTACGACGAGAACGCCCTATCGCTGCCATTATGCCCGTCAATGTTTATGTTTACAATGATTATCCCAAATATAAATTCGATTATTTTCGTACAAAACGGAGTGTAATATTGAAAATATTGACTTACTTGTGGTAAGAAACTTTGTATTTCTTTTTATTGCACTTTAGAGTGTAGTTTGTGCAACCCTTCACAACACAACTTGGCATATTTTCTTTGAGACACACAACCGATATCTTCTCACTTCCAACACAGACTGGGCGCTAGTGGATGTCAATCTGTGAAATTGACACCCTCTTTGAAGCGACGGTTTAATCTGTCATTAGGCCTGTCCTTATATATATGTCTATGCATATTATAAACTATTTTTTTAAATACAGGTAAACAAAACTGGGCTATTGTGGTGAACTTTTGGATGGATGGTGACATTGTGTTATGGAATGAGAGAACGGCATCTGACAATTTTGTCTCATATCAAAATGTTTGAGGCAGGTGATGACTTGACACCCACTAAATGGGCCTCCTGTAGGACCTGTAGTGGCTACCGCATATTGGTGCCGAGGAAGCAACATTGGTGTGGGTGGCTTTATCATTATAGAGTTGCCAATATCAGGACATTATAGATGTTTGGGAGAAAAAATCGAAATCAAACCAAAACTCTCAGTAAACTTTTATTACAAATCCCAATTGATAGTCATATTCCGTACACAAGAATAATACGTTATTTCAACGCAGGGGTTTCGCAAAGGTAATAAAGCGTCGTATCTTTGCATGGAAACTTTACATCTCCAGTCGTTTTAACGCCACAACTCACGGCTCAAACGCGCGAATCTCGTAAAATTCGCTACACAAGACATGAAAACTCGAATCGTCTTGAATGTATGTTAATTACGAAACTTCTCGTAACCAAGAACAAACGGGAACCGCAATAGGGATCCGAAAAGATATCTCTGAAGATATTTCGGGCATTTCTGTGTACCCTTTAACAACGAAAGTTGCCATTTTAGAGACGATATATTCCCATTGTTTCGTTCCTTTCGTGTGATTTAAATTGACGATAATTTTTGTGGTACGTAGTTATAATATAGTAAAGTTATATTGTCTTTTTGGGGTAATTTGGGACACGTGACGTTGTGAAAAACAATTTACATTTAAAGGGGTTTCGTGTGTAACCTAAGTTGGCAAAAAAATTAACAGAAACATTCTAAAAAAAGTTGTAAAAAAATTAAAAAAAAAACAAAATAGGTAAAGCTTTTTTTAATTCTTTGTTTTGAGTTAACTCGATATCATCAAGGAAATAAAAATATTTAAAAAATATAAAAAGGCCAGTAACTAAAGTATTAAATACACGACGTAAGTATCTTTATAAAGAAATACTGGGCCGGAAAATACCATTCATCTTTTTTATTTTATGTTTCCTCTCACGTCATCAATATAGGAAAAAGGGGAATGAGGTTTAATAAATCATGTCCTTGGCGTTTTTTATGTCATTTTTATTTCTGGCAATTTGTTCAATTAACTTGTTATTTGTAGCCCCAACTTTCATCTATGGCTCTTTAACCTTTAACAAAAATCCATAGATAAAACTACAAAAAGTTTTTGTTACCTAATTTAGCCTGGAAAAACTGCAATCAATAAGTGACTCAGCATTTATTATAATAACAAGACATTGTAATTACAGCATACAATGTAATTATAATTTTGTTCAACAATTAATTATTCTTTTTCACAAAATAAATTATTAGTGTCGGCTAAATGTGCAGATCGTGCTAAGCCAAAAAAAATAGCTGTCAGCAGCGTGTATCACAGATTACAGAAAAAAGTGTTGATAAATAAAGCAATTTGCTAGAGCATGACTTAGACTGGACTATGACTATGACTAGGACATGACTGCGTGAAATATTTTATAACACGATGAAAAATTACAATACTTGACACTGGCTAAATACACTATGTGTGAAGCCAAAATATAAGACAAAAAAAACTGTTGATTTCTGCTTCCTGTAGTAAGTATCTAAGTGGGTTATACTTAATATAAACTATTTCATGAAAATCATAATAATCATAATCATAATCATTTTATTGGTAAAAAATAATTTACATGTCAGATGTCAGGCTTGCGAAATTAGTAATAAATTAACATTAAAAAAATATTAATAAATTATAATAAATAGTATGTCAATCATTAATAATAATAAATCATACAAATTAAAAATGTCATAACAAATATAAAACTAGTCAATAAAAAAAAAACATAAACAATATTTGAAATATTCACCAAATACATGATGTCAAAGATAAAATTATTTATGTAAATGAATAACAATTACATATACAACGTTAACATCATATTTTATATACTACAAATTCTTCAAAGCTGTAGAACGTTTGCTCGACAAGCCAGCGTTTAAGCCGTGCCTTAAAGCAGCTCATACTAGATGAAGAGGTGATCTGCTCTGGGAGCTTGTTGTACACCGTCGGGCCCATAACATGCGACGTTTTGGAAGATTTTGTAAGAGTTCGAGGTACTGCTCTGAGTTGGTCTCTATACCGCGTGTGATAGGCGTGCACACTGCTGTACTTTGTGTAAGAGGCCTGGTTTAGTCTTACATAGACAGCTACCTGATAAATGACCAAAGCTGGTAATGTCAGGATTCCAAGCCTCTTAAAGTGCGGCCGTGCGGAAATGTCTTGGGGGATTTTTGCAATTGCACGGACTGCGCGCTTTTGCAACCGAAAAACCCGTAGCCAATCTGCAGCCCTACCCCAAAGCTCCGCGCCATACTGTAGGAGAGAGTGCACCGTGGCAAAGTAGCACGAGCGCACTACTTCGCCAGATACAACCCTCGCTAGCCGGCTGAGCGCATAGCACGCACTGCCCAGTTTTCCGCACAGCTTATCAATGTGATTTTCCCATTTCAGGCCACGGTCAATCTCAAAGCCTAAAAAAGTCGTAGCATCTGCTTGTTCAATTTTATCGTTCCCTATATAGACTAATAGGGGTCGCGAAGGACGCCCTGATAGGCAGAAATGAACGAAGTGGGTCTTTGATAGATTGAGCGCTAGACCATTCGCTCGAAACCACCCAGATAGCTGAAACGACGTGGTGTTCAATCTCTGCCCAACAGATCCACCGTAGGTGCTGATACCACTGCAGCCACATCATCAGCATACATAAGTATTTCTGCAGAGGATACCGCTCCCGGCAGATCGTTTAACAGCAGCGAAAATAGTATGTTGGAGACAGACGATCCCTGGGCTACTCCCATCACAGAGGTCAATGGGTCAGATCTTTCTGTTCCTCCACATGCAAGGACAGTTTGAGATCTGTTCCGCATTAGGTCTGTGAACAAGGCGTGAGCCGTGCCACCCACACCGTAATGCTGTAGTTTAACAGAAAGTACGGCATGGTCAGCTACGTCAAACGCCTTCGACAGATCACAACAAACGATCGCCACCTGCTGCTTATTTTCGCGGGCCTTCATGACCAAGCGAATCACTTCGCGGGTCAACGATGTGGTGGATCGGCCTTCACGGTAAGCATATTGCTGCTCAGAGAGGGCATCAGTAGATGTAAAAAACCCTAAGAGACGCGTACTTAGGCCATTCTCGAATATTTTCGCTACCGCTGGTATTATTGACACAGGCCTATAATTGTCAATACTCTCACGCTTGCCTTTACCTTTGAAGAGTGGAGATACTTTGCTGGTCTTTATCGGGGAGGGATACGATCCTTCCTTTATGCATATATTAAAGCAGACCGCTAATCATCGCATAATATCAACAAACTTATTGGCTTCTCAGTAACGTCTTCATTATCGGTGGTAGCGTCCATTCGCACAACAAGTTCTTGTAAATACGGTAAATAGCTACTTATCTGTCTCAAATAAGAGCCAACACAAACATCACAGCGCTACAATCGCTGTTATGACAAAACAGCTGAAAATAGAAGAAAACCAAGTTCTTTTCTTTCTTCTTTCTTTCATAGTTCCCAAATTATCCACGTTGGTTTATGTTCGCGTCGGGCAGGTTAGCATTGGCATGTGTTGAGCCAAAGTAATAAAATTTATTTATTGATGCACTTGGAACGGTAAAAAAAACTCTACTGCGAAAGTTTATTTAAATGTTGCAAACAAAAACTCTGTCGAGAAGCATAACTATAGTTCTGCTACTCGTCCATAGATGGCGCTAGTAGTCGCGGAGTGAGGCTTTCTCACGCTCGTTTAAACTCTAAAAATATTTCATCTTCCAAATGAAATTTCCGTAGAAAATATATCCCTTAAGCCCTTTTCAAACAACGCTTAGGGAAACACACAAAGAAGTCTAATATCTTCAGAAATTGAGCTTCAAATGATTTGGTTTATGGAATTATTGTGAATTCAATATGATAGGGTTAGATTAACGTAGGAAGGTTAGGATACATAAATTAATAATTTTGCCAACTGTTTGCTCCAAATATTTGCACAATACTTCGCCGTTTGATATCAATTGAATGTTAGACGAGTATTATAACATTAATTACTAGTTAATTAATTTAATCTACGAATATATTTTTGTCGTTATCGATTCTACGTTTTGCGTTAAGTTAAAGTCAGACTCACTAAGTCACTACGCCGAGCGAGACGTTGATTTTACTAATGTTCTACATTTGAAAATGTTTGAAATTTTTCAATGAAATGTTATTGAGCAGCGTTCCAAATATAAAATAGTTTTCTTTTTAAAGTAAATAAAGGGCGAAATGGCATGCTCCAAAGCCAGAATAGTCCTACAAATTCTTATCGAATAAAAATAAAATGAGCCGTTCCAAAAAGTAAAACAGCATCGTGCTTGGAAGTCACGTCCCCCTAATTTAGTTCGCTACGGTTTGTCGGAGCACTTTCTAAAAAAAAGCACTTTAAAAATTGATTTATTGAAAATATTGAAGTGAAATTGGAACTTTTCATTTTAAGTTTAAAGGTCATTTATGGTGGTAGTTTCGTTCTTTAAACGATTTATTGTTTCTGCCGAATTCTAAGAATAATTTAGAGATGAGGAAGACTTATAACGCCGAATTCGGCAAAAAGTAACAAATCTTGTTTATGATAGTTTGGTTTCCGAAATTATTATTTACAGAGTTGAATAACGATTTATGTGTTTTAACTGTGCCTGTATAGAAATATAAACGCGAGTCAGAATTGTGTGTAAAACTGGGAATTTATTTTACAATTTAACGTCAATCAATTTATCGTTTAACGCAATATATCGTGTGTGCTCGATATGAAAAAAAAAAACATAATAAGCAAACATGAAAATCGAAATTGAAAAAGGTAATATTATAACTAAGTTATGTAATACTTATAGTGGGCGTAATTAATGTGAGCACCATGTCACATTACTACAATAGGGCCATGTCAAACCCGTGGTTTTTGGTGTGGCATATTTATACTGCGTAACTAGCATAAATAACTGGACAAAAGTATGTACATAGAAATTTTTTAACAAAAAAATGATAACTTTCATAAAGGCCTGAATATGTTTTCAGTCATTATAAATGCCCTATACCTCGATTATTATTGAAAGCCCACCACATAATACTACTAAACCGTAATTAAGTTATGAAGCCGTTGAAACTATTTCAGTATTTACGTTTAATTAATTCGAGCCAGTCGGTCCTCGACTTTCAAGTATTTAGGTGTTTGTATTGTTACGGAGCTATTCGGCTTATTTATTAAACGAAACATCAAGATCACACCGAAATATTCTGCTAGAAAGTATTCTAAAAATTCCAAAAATATTTGTAAACATAATAGGTAGACAGATTGGTTGATTCGTCTTAGAGAAAGCTTTACGGCCGCAGATAATCTCATCCATTTGCCAAGATATTGCCATTGACACCGAGTGATTGGTTTCTACGATATTTTATGTTTCTTTTATGTCTCACTCAGAATGGTTTTTAGAAACTAAAACTTATTTTTCTGCTTACGATCTAAGTTGTGTCTTGAATTACTCATTTGAGGTCTCTTACGGCCCAAGTTATGTTATGTGAATTGCAATTAAAGTGCTCGTTTATGTCTTAGATTTATATTCGTTGGTTTTAACTGTATTTTAGTCAGCAATAAACGATTTTCATGATTAGTTTGTTTGTTCAACCCTTTTTAACAATGTCTGTCTTTATTAACATTTTCATTTTCATTAGCTACACTTTGTGTCTTAGTTAATTTGTATTCTCGCTTCGTTAGCTTTAGATATCTTCTCGTCTTTATTTAGTTTCGGATTTCAGGTGAGGTGCCCCAAGAGAAAAATGCTGTGGCACCGAAAACACTCTGTCTTGAGTTACTGACTACGATTTTAGAGGCCCCTCGGGACATAGTTACTTATGTACAAGCAACAAACGCTCAGAGAATTTCATTCTCATTACAAAGGACGAAGCGAAACGCTCGGCATTACAGTAAACTTGAATTAGGGACAGCTACAAATCTACTAGTTATGTTTAGAAAGGATAACTTTGTCAAACCTAGCCCTAAACTTAGTTTGAACGTTTAAGTCCCACGATATTTTAAGTTAAATCCCTTCAGATATAGATAGACAATTTACGTTTGTCAATATGGACGCTTTCAATTGCTATTTCTGTGAGCTCAGCAGCTTTATCTGAAATTTGATTATGAGCAATACGCTATTGGGCTATGTTTGATCTAGATACTGAGATTGTTTTGATAGGACGGTTTGGTTTGTCGTTAAATATTCCATTAGCTTTGCAATCTATGGGTAGCTTATTAATGGATTTAGCCTTAAGATTTATTGTAGTATGTGGTGTCATTGTAGGCCAAACTTACGTAGCAACTATTTTTCAAAATTGCATTCTCGTTTCAAGTTTTAATATTGTCGAAATTATAATGGTTATGCCTACCGTGTTGTCCGGTGATTATGTCTTAATAAAGATTGACCCAGCACTTATTTCAGCTTGCAAAATTAACTCACTGATGCATCAACATTGCGGAACTGCAAATTACTTTAAATATTCTGATTACTTCATTCATTTTTATTATCGCTGCATAATAAACATTAACGTTGTTTAAGTTGAAATGTAAATAAATTTAAATATGTTAAGTTTTGTGTGGTCCCGTACGCTTTCTACCGTGAGACCGTGAGATATTTAATGAACTAACTACTAATTGACATGGAGGACCGGGTAGCAGTAATAATGTCACGTTAACTGAATTTGTGGGTTCCACTATACTGGAAGATCCATTTAGTTTATCGTTAGCTGTATGCGGGCCTTCCTTTGCTTATCTATGTTATTGATGTCCGTTATAAATTTTAATTTTGAAGATTGAAATAGTGCTTGAATATTTTTCTTCTGATATTTATTGTATTTTGCGTGGTTCTTAATTATTTTAGTCTATATTCATTTCACCTTTTGGGTTTCTCTTAAAGAAATTCTATTAATGTCGAGTGTTGAAGATTGAAAAGTTTTGCTTGAATCTTTTTCTTTAGCTATTTATCATATTTTGCATGTTTCGTAATTATTTTAGTCTCTCCTTATTTCACCTTTTGTGTTTCTCTTTAATTTTGTTAGAAGTTTATGAATTTATATCTCTTTCATCTGTTTGTAGTTATTTTAAAATAACAATGCATTTTGTATCGGCTTTTAGACTAACCAATTTATCTCACTAACCTACTTGCTTTACAAGTCCTGATTTATGAATCATAAATAAATTTATAATATAAGCTCGGTTGCATCATTTTGACGATTAATCGTTGCACTGTCATTACTTATGGATGCAAATGGGGCTCGATAAATCTTAGTGATAACCTAGTCACGATCCCAGAATGAAGCAACTACAAAGTTAATAATAAACACTGTACTCACCTAAAACTACTAGTATAAAACACAAACTAATGTACAAGATCATCAGGAATCTTTGGTAACTAATAACCTAATATTTTTATCACACACAAATACGGCAATCATCTACGCGATTGCCGAAATTTTATATCACAGTACACATCACTAACTACACTAAGTTGGCCGCACTGCGATCCCATCAGGCCTTCACTGTATTACGAGCACATATTTTTTGTGGACCCGATTGCATTCGGCACCACAACTTTTTCTTCCCAACTTAAAGTTTCGGTCATCGTACGGTTTCGGCACTCGCACGATAATTAACGTCACTTCCCATCACTATTTGTTACAATAAAACTTTCGATTCAAACTTCGAATCGATTCCAGTCACTTTGATTTGTTATAATGTTTCTTGTCCGATAGTTTCTGAAGAACGTCGGGCGGCGGTCCGTCACGCACGACGGTCGGGACGCAACTGGCGTGAAGTTAGTTGGTGTGAAGTGAAGAATGCGCCGCGCATCGTTGGCACACCGGCCGCTCTCGACTTGAACCCCGTCCGAAATGAAGAGGCGTTCTTGAGCACCTAATTTACAATAATCCTATGCGTCCTGAACTCCCCCGGCTAACATAACCAGACTGACGGCCGTGCATTGTCGGTGGCGTCGCCCTCAGGCTTGCCCGTTCCAAAACGTATTCTCTATACGTTTTCGGAACAATCTTTGTGTTCCATCTCTTTCTATAAAGCTTTCGAATGAAAAAAAACAGGTAAATGCTCCGGGGCCTACGGAGTGCAATGTTAAGTTATGACGGTTTCGAAACATCGAATTTTATATTCCGTGTCGGGTCGCGTTTCTAATTTAACGCATTTTAACTAGAATTCGAATTGAGCAATGGATTTAGTCAAGCTGGGATATTTTAGCGAGGCAAATGGATGTAGAGTTCGGATGTAGAGCAACAACCTCATTAGACATGACTTGGCAAACAACAGCGGGGTAATCACCACACGGTGACATTGTAAATAGGCAGTCTCTAGACTCTGGTCTACTCTACATAACCTCAAATAGTAGTAGGTATAGGTACATCTCTAGTTCGCTCTCTGGTATTCGTAACACAAATGTCGGTACTTGAAATTGAAACAGCCATGAATAAATAAGCTCTCTTTGATTGGTGGAGCTTTGTTATGAAATTCAATAGGTAAGTAAGAACTTTTGCGTGGTGCTTTGTATTGTTTAATGTTATTCGGAATTCATTACAAGTACCATCAAATTCTCGAATACAATAAAGGGTATAAGACTTCAGTAAAGATAAATAGGTATAATATATACAAGTCGTAGACGTTTTACGAGCGAAGACGGCAACTTGCAAGTTTTTACAACTTTTATGGTTTCCATTAGCATCCAATTTTATATTCGTATCAAATAAGTTCAGTTACTTGACGATATGTAATGATAATAAAATGTAACATAAACAATACACTGCTTTTGTAATTTTGTATAGTAATTTAATAAAATATTTAACTTCAGCCGAGTTCTACTTACTACAGAGTGAAAAATTTAAATGATAGAATAATACAACGATTCTTGTAAGTAATAGGCACCTAAGCTAGGTACAAGTAATGACAAAAAACACTTTTCATCTAATTTTTATAACATTCGGCTCTTTTTTAAATCGAGGCCGAATCCCGAATTTGCCTTTAAAATATTATTGGCAATGGCAACACTATTTACTTAAAGTAGAAATTAACCCCTTAAAACTACGGATAAAAACCCCACCCTAAATAAATCAGGTACTTACGTCTATCAAAAAACAATAAAAATGTATACCTACTTACATACTTAAAAAACATTGCTTACCAGGAATAATGGTCAGCCACAAGATATGCTATTAAGCCAAGTGCCGAGGACAATCTTGCTAAGTTCTGATGGCGAAACTTGCAGTCTCTCTCAAGCTTGCAAACTCCATTTTCAGTTAACCGGTTTCGGCGGATTGCAAAACCATTCAACACAAAATTTAAACGTCTTGAATCTACAAGTAATTTAATTCAAGAAAACCCATTTCCCTCTCTTTTTTTCTTTGTAATTGATTTACGTGTTACCAGTGACCATCACTCCCCTGATGGTAAGTGACCGAATCATCATCATCGACAGCTTGAAGGTCGTCTACGGCTGAACATAGACCTCCCCCAGAGAGCGCCACTTTGAGCGGCTGCATGCATCGGCTTCCCGCGGGTTTTCACAAGATCGTCGGTCCACCTACCGAGGTCGGCCTACACTGCGCCCTATTTATTACATAATTACACATTTTTCATATGTTTGGATAACAAGACCCAGATCCTGCGAAGTGCGAAACCACGGTCAGAAGCTAGTATTAAAATAATATTACCCAACAGAAGTCGCAGGTAACCACTGGCCACCCTAAACTGTGAAAAAGAGCCGAAAAAACCCTAATCTACTTGTCCCGTCCCCTAAAAACATTAAAAAGTTAACGAATTTAAGTTTAAGTTTTTGTCGACGACAAGTTTTCAAATATCGAATTCCATGTTTTAAAAAGTGTGTGGTTTTTATTATGTCGATTTTAAAATCGATGTTCGTTTGGCGAATAAAGAAAGAAAGTTTTGTCCTTTTTTTTTGGCATGTCGCGTACATTTTTTGACAGAAATGGTCGAAAGATAACGGATCTCGATTATCGATGGTAATAAATAACCGAAAGGTCGCCTTCTTTCTCGGTTTGTGGTAAATTAATGTTCTTTTGTTTTGTCGCGATAATCGCCTCGTATCGATTACTTTTAGCGGAGTATCGGATTCTTTTTAAATGATATCGAATTCCGTTTTTAAATGATATTGGATTCCTTAGTAATATCGACGTAGATTTGTAAGACGCGACTCATAGTGGGATTTATAAAACGAAAGGCTCATATTCTGGATGGCATAAAATTTAACGAGTATAAGGATACGGAATAAACCTCTGCCGAGTAGGGTCCTAATAGGTTAATAAAAAACAAGATTTGAAAGTAGAATAAATGTATTTCCGATACAATTACAGGCATCATTTTGCTTGACAATTTTTACTACAAAAAGTAATTTTTTTTGAGCACATAATATTATAAGTATATAATTAGAACTATAGGAGTCTAGGTAGTTTTAGAAATTTCTAGATAATAAAATTACTATTAGGACAATGTTACTGTTTTTTTTTATGTGAACGCGTATGAAGAAAGAAAGAAAGAAAAAACATTTATTCCAAATACACACACGCAATATCCTAAAAAACTAAAATAAATTATGTAAGTAAATACTTATATAATATATAATAAAAAGATATATATAAGATATTGTATGTGGTCAGGAATAGGCCCCGACTCAGCATACAACTGAGGCTGATGACTACAGCCTCAGTCACTGGTTTTCAGTCGGGGCTTACCGACATGTGTATGTGTATGTGAGATAAGGTCCGCATAGCAAAACATAAAAAAAGTTAAGCACACAAATTTTCACGCGTGACAGCACCCAAAACCAATTCAACACGAAATATATCTTAATAGAATAATAATAAAACACCGCATCAGCAAATACTGCTAAGCAATTTTACGGATTTTAAAAATTCACTGGCATCATACCGTTTACTACATGAGCCTCAAAGATTAGACGAAAAAAGCTCCCCGAAGCCCCGATGTTGGGTCGACGAACGCTGAGAAGGAGATAGATAATAGGTGGTAAGAAAGAGATGGAACAACAATAGCAGGTATCAGGAGTGCCATAGACCATGATGCTTAATTGAATAGGTGCATCAAAATCGGTTAGGCACGGTCTTGCAAAATACGTTTTTATGCTTTGGCCTACGGCGCTAAAGTTGACAATTTCGTAATACTTTAACAGTGACTTGTCATTGGATTTTTTGTGTAAGTATCCACGGTCAGTCCAGTTTGAAGATTTATAAAAGCGAATAAATTAGAAATTAATATCTTTATAAACTTTGAATAAGGTCATCAACTGGGGTTGATGACTTTATTCAAAGTTTATAAAGACTGCTTTTCTTACAAAAAATATCATGTTCGAATTTCAAAGGTAATGATGTCCGAACTACTTATAAGTATCACCTTTTTTAATTTTCCCAATTTACTGGGAGCCAGGGGAAGCCTAAGCCTATGAAATATTCTGACCTGGCTCAGCGGTAGCCCGAGCAACTTCCAAACCACCACATCCTGGTTCGAATCCTACTAGGCCGTGACCAACGGCTCAAATATATGTGTAGAATTTGCATTCGCTCTTACTAAAGCGAAGCAAAACACGTTAAAAAAACGGCAAGCTTTAAAAAATCACAAAAAAACATTTTATGTCATTCACTAACCCGCACTTGCCCAGGTTGAAGGATTATACACACAAAGACAACCGCTAAATAACCCTTAAAAGTTTCAGTTTCAAAAGCAACTATATAAGTAGTACTTTAAACCCGGAATATCTCTGTAATAGCATTCTTACAGGTGGTCGTATCTGACACGACAGCGGCTGGCTCCAGTCACTCGCTATAGCCACTCGTACCGGAACAGCTGGCCTAGTAATGACAGGCCTGGGGGCATTGAAGCTAATCAGGGAATCATTATATCTGCCGAAATTAGGGATAGCCACAACCACTACATAGAAGAATCCCCGCAGCGTTTGTCTGTCTGCATGACAAGGATAATCTCCAAGTAATAGACTGATTTTGATATTGTTTTCACCAATAGCTAGGTCTATTAAATGGGAAAGTTTTTATGTATAATTTATATCTGTGTCGTTTAAATTAACGGAGATATAAAGATTTTAGTCAACGTCGTAAAATAAAATGTATAGTCGTGTGAAGTCGGGGCAGGGGGTCGCTTGAGTCTGCTACACCTTTTCGTAAAGTTTCTATACAGAATAATCATTAAAATAGGTTAAAACCTTTATTCAATGCTGTGAAATAGGTCTGCTATGAGCAGCCGTGCGTGACGCTCAATATCAGACCAACGAGTAACTCGATACGTCTCGTGTAAAACATAAAACTACTGATATGTTTACAAATAGACAATGGATAAGACATAAAAATTGTTATAATAAAGTAAATATGAACATTTAATTTTTTTATTAACAAAAGCCTCATCAGCTGGCCGTCGCTCGCAGAAGAGACAACCGATGGGGAAATAGTTTCTCAAGTGGCAACCATGAACCGGAAGACGCAGCGTAAGTCAGCCCCCTATTGGGTGACCGACGATCTGGTCAAAACTATTTAACTATTATTGTTATATTTTTATTTTATTTTATTGAACAAAATATTATACAAGAGAGGACAATTAAGTACTGAACCTATTTTTTTTTATGTTTTTTTTTTCGTTTTGTTTTTTTTGTTTTTTTTTTTTCGATTTACTGGGTGTTATTGAATTCATTAGCATCCTTTGAAACTAGGTACCTACTCCTGATACCGGCCACGTGTGGACCAAAATTTTTGAATTCTAACACATTGGTATGGTAATAATAATAACTCCAAAACATGGAATAACTTACTTAATCAAATGCTACAATACAAAATTTAATTAAAATAACGAAGTACTGTTTTTAATTAGTACATACATGGTATAAAAACGTTTAAATGTATCAAAATCATCCGTGCCAACTGCGTTAGGCGCCGAGAAAATCTTCATAATTTTCAATAAATATATTTTCACTCTTTAATAATCATCTATAAATGATGTACTATCATGGGCTCAATTTATGCTAATGAATTAAATTACATCCTGTAGACGCAAGTAGCCAGACTAACTGGCACTCGATAGAGAGGCATAAGTATATTCAACAGTGAACGTCTTCCGGGTGATGATGATGATGATGATGATAATTACAACTAGTTAATGACAAGCGCTGACGAGATATAGTCGAATTACTCGACTCTTTTACTAGTCGTAGGAAATTATGAACACTACTCATGATCGTTTCGCCATCTATAACATGATAATAAAAATGATGGTGATGATGATGATGATGATGAGGGCGATGATGATATTTGAAGTACCAGTCAAAGTACCATTGACGCTTAACTAACCACCGTAAACCCGAGGTCAACAAACCGTGCGAAATGGCAAATCACTGAACCTGAAACCGGACTTTCCATCACTAATTAACACGCAGAATCTAGAATTCTAGGCGTATCGAATGGCAACCTCAATTCGTTTAACTTTTTAGACCAATTCCCAATTCAATTTGGCCTTACTTTTGTATGAAAATAATGAATTTAGTGAAGTGTTAAAAAGTTTTCGTTGAAGCATCGTTACTTTTCGCTTTATCGGATTCTAAAATTCGTGGAAATAAAACAACAAAATACTAAAATATTTCAAGTTTTTGACGTTAGGTACTTCTATCTCAAAGACTTCTAAGTAAATTACAGTACATTACACTATACAGTACCTACATTATACTTCTTTGCACTACCTAACTCTTATGTAACTGATTTCTGAAGCTTCGTGCGTCAAATAAACTTTTTTTGTCTTTATAATTTACGTTATCTTGTTATGATCCTATGAAGTATGGTCGTATAAGGGTTATGATAAAAGAACTAAAATTATAAATAAGACTGATGACATAATTATGTAACACTCTTCCACCACCACAGCACAAGATGTTTTGCAACTGCTTTTCATTTCCAGAATAATGAATCGGAGTTTTGGCGGGAACGCGGACAAGTTCACGTCGTTACATCGTATTATTTTTCAAAACTTCTGCTTTTTCCAGTGTTAATGTTTAAAATTGGTGGCGTTTTACGCATCCAGTGCTGAATTACGAGCATGAGTGAGGGCAAGTGATATAATGTGGTGAAACGTGATTTTTCGTGTTGCTTTCAAAACTCCATAGAAGCTTCTAGTAAAGTTGCCACCACGTTGCTGGAGCATGACTTATACTGGACTATGACTACCTGACTTAGACTGGACTATGACTAGGACATGACTGCGTGAAAAATACGATGAAATTATAATACTTGACACTGGTTAAATACACTACCTATGTGTGGAGCCAAAATATAACAAAAAAAAAATGGTGGTTGCATGCTGGGTGGCCTGTCTTCTGAGGATGCATAAAATACTCTAGTTACCTAGAACTATAGTGCCCTAATGTATTGTGTTAATTTTAAAAAATACATCAACTGCGTTATACATCAAATTTCTTTGTAGGAGTTATTTATTTTTCACAAATAAATACTCTAACGCGTAGTAAATATTGTAAACACGTAAAATATGCACTTAAAAAGCCACTTAATTGCCGGATTATTCTGATTTAAACCGATTCTAATTCGTATTTCTCGTCTCTCAGAATCAATCATACGAAAGTGACATTTAGCTTTCATAACTTATACAGTTCTTGATTTATATCTCGTTTAATAACATCGAAAATATCGTTTATTCACATAATACCGACGTTATCAAGATTAATGACATTGTTTATTGTTTAAATAATTTGGTTTTATTTGATAGGTAGACCGAAACGAAGGAAAACAAGTTTATTATTAAAATAATGTGGAAACACACAGGTTTGTGTTCTTCACGCTACATTTTTAGGAAAACATATGACTTATTCTTCGACCATGGTCGAAGCTTTTTGTTACTCAGATGAATAAATAACCTGTAGCGGTTTATGTCAATCAATTTATAAGTTACTATAGTATAGTTTCGCCTTCGTTAATTAGTCTTAACTCCCTAACCCTGTCCAAGGGAATAGGGAAGCAGAAAAGAATAAATGAACGGGACGGCAAAGAAGAGAAAGCAAAGAAATACCTTCGGTATTGTGTGGCAAATTCAATTTTTTTATTGTTTCATGCTTAGTCGTTGATTGGTTGTCAAATCGTGGGAGGATCAACGAGATAATACGTTTTAACAATGAATACATCATTTTAGGGAACAGAGCGATATTTCATTGACAATGAAAAAAAAAATGTTTTTAATGAAATCTTGACTTTAGCACCAATCATCGATAGCATCACGATCTGTGTCGCGTCGCTCTAATACATTTTGTATTTAATATTATTATTATCCGAAATACTGCTCCCTATATTTTAAGGGTTGTATCAACCCCTAACAATCAGTGTCCGCTGCTCATTATAGAATTTCACACTTTGTGCGTAAAACTTGACGGCTGCATGCAAATTTCACGAATTTTATTTACATATTATTTTTTAACGAAGGGGTTTCGATGACCCTTGCGGTGGAGTGTGTCAGTCAAGTTGCGAGAGGTTGGCCTCGTGGTTTGTTTGGAAAAAAGTTGTGGGAAATGATAAAATACTAATCTAGCACACAATAATCTTCTCTGTTGTTCTGTAATTTAGTCACTATCTCAAGCTGTGAGTGACAATAATAAAGGTGATTATTGTCAGAGGTATTAATTATTAAAAGAGCTCCGAACTAATTTTTTCCAAGCAGTGTCACAGATTATATATTGAATATGTTACTTCTCTTCTTCTTCTCGTGTAGGCAAGTGGTCAGCCATGGTGTCAGAATTTTTAGGCCGCCTGAAGGCTTCTGACTTGGCTTAACGACTATTGTTTTATGACAACAGCCGGGACCGACGGCTTAACGTGCCCAGTTCTCGCTCAGTTCTAAATACCAACTTTTTGCTGCCAATATGTTACTATTGTAAGCTCTACTGTGGTAACAATTTGAAGGGCACTGTAACTCATGAAGTTACTGGGCAATTGAGACTTTATGACAAGATCTCACAGTGCGGTAATCTTATTACTAAACTGCTAACGTCTCAGAATGACGTGCGCAGTGTGACGTGAAACTTTATGATTGTAGAACTCAGAGGCCCTATCACGAACATTTACGCGGGAGTAAGTGTAACGTTAACGTAAGTCAGTTGTATGGGGGTTGTAGGGCCTCTGCAGTACAACTGTTAAAGGTGGCCGGTTCGCTTAAGGTGCTGACAGGAGCCAATGCGAGCACGTTTATTACAGCAGACGAAACTTATTTTGCACGTTATAGGGTCGCTTTATGCATAGCAAAAATATGGCGATTTCGTTGCGCTGCACTTCGACTTTTCCATTTTTCGGTAAAAATAATTAGTTTTAAAAGAAATGCTTATTGTTATAAAAAAAAAACAAGCTTATAGACGGATGCATTGAAACATAACTTATCACTATGATTTATTTCTCATCGCTCGTAGAACTGACAGCCGATGGGGAAGAAAGGTTCTCGAGTGGCGACCACGAACTGGAAGACGCAGCGTAGGCCGGCCCCCTACTAGATGGACCGACGACCTGGTGAAAGCCGCGGGGAGCCGATGGATGCAGGAGGCGAGCAGCCGCTCTGAGTGGCGCTCCCGGGGGGAGGCCTATGTTCAGCAGTGGACGTCTTCAGGCTGTTAATGATGATGATGATGATGATGATGATTTATTTCAATGGGGTATCTGATTATAATGTAACAATTTAGGACGTTTGAATGATTTTTTAGAGGTCACTTCACGATTTTTTTCTGTCGAGAAAACTTTTCGTAAACGTGTTTCGGTTTCGGCAGATGGAAAGAAGATATGACCAGTATTAACATGAATTTTTTTCAATCCTGTAAATGGTATACGTTTTGAGGTAATTACGTTCAAAATAGAATTTGGGAGTTTCAGCGCCTTAACATCAGGTGATTGACTAGGTCGTCAATCGTTTACGTAAAAAATAGGTAATACCTCGGTCTCAGAAAATAAGAGTTTTGGGGTAAGCGAGTATTGCATGTTTTATCTTAACTAGAAATATCACGTAATATCGTCGTCTAATTTTTATTAAGTAGGTATCGGTATGTATATGTAGTGGCCACAGATGCAAAAATGTCTACGGACCTTCTTCTAGTAGCGACGGCAATAAATGCGATTTTGCGTAAATTTCATAGACATGCTAATTCACGAGTCTTAGCATGCTAATTGCTATTGCTATGCTATTTGATAAAATGAAATGAATTGGAAATAATATCGCAACTACATTTCATTTGCGAAATGCTAATTGAGTTTTCACATGCTATTAATGAATGCGAATGCTAATTAATCCATCGTTGCCTTCTAGAAATACTATATTAACTAAATCACCTTGTCCATCACCTTGCAATCGATCCCTTTAAAACAAAAACAAACTATGAAATCATACCTAAACTTTTTATTAAAATCAAGGATATAATGATCGATTCATATTTGATTGGCGACCATGTATGGCAAGCGCGGTCGAATCTGCATTTATTTATTTGCAACTGACAATTTGGCTTGATGAAACACGCGGTTTTAATCTGGCTTTGATTATTCTGATTGTAATATTGATTTAATAGCATTGGCATTCAGAATTGCTTTTATTTTAACTGTGAAGGGTGTTGCGGACGAACCGATATCTGCATGGATGTTAGAAATAAATAGACTGTGGTTTCGGTAATAGTGGCGTGCCAAACTTTGAAGCCATATTTGATGCGTGCACTGGATTCTCTTTCAAACTGAAACGGGAACACGTTCACACTATTCACAGGCTTTCACTAGGATGTTGTCTGTAGGATTGTTGTTTCTATGGTTTCCGGTTTGTTTAACTAATGACTAATAACAACAATGACTGTCATGCAGTCATTGTTGTTATTTATCATTATTATATGCTCCTAATTGTTATTATCTTTTTATATAAGAGAATTGTATTCCTTTATTTTGTGACTTGTTATTTTTTTGTGATTAAGATTATGGCTTTTGATTCACAGCAGGTACTTAAGTCCTAGTAGTTAAGCAAACTAATTAATAAACTGCATTTTCTAGAAAATTCAACAATTTGCATGTAATGACAACCTAAATAGAGATACAATTCAGTTACTTTTAGAACCAGAAACCGTTTTATTTGACTATATTCGCAAGTCAATTAATTTTAATTGAAATAACTTATTTATAAATATGGTAGACGTGGTCTATCAAGTAAAATTAGATGAAACGAGCTGCATGATGGCATTTAAGACAAATTATCGTTATAATTTTATAATTATTGAGACACTAATTAAATATCGTGGGATCAGTGCCTTACACAAAGTAATAATCAAGTGATGCAATACAACTACTCTTACTTAGAATAGTTTTGGTTGCCTCAGTTCATGACGCACCAGTCACCACACATGGTTCGCGCTCTCTTCTGATTTGGTCCTTTATTCTATGGATATAATCTAGATGCGACTCTATTTGGGTGACTAATGTATTAGCGGTCAAAATATTTTGACATGAAGTAGAAAAAAAATCTACTTTCGATCGAACTTTGGATGAATAAATAGGTCATGTGATTTTTTTTCAAAGACTTGTAAGCTAGAATCTGCATCTTGAAATTTGGTACGTAAATTAAGTGCAACAAAATACACCATTTACGTTCAGAGCGACGTAAGCTATGAAACAAATGACGCTCGCACCTGGGCGGTTATTCTCTATGGAAACACAGATTCCACACGATATGAAACCACGTCGTTATCGTGTCTTGTTCGAATCGTGTCACAGCGTCGGATATACCTTCACTTTACATTAAAGTTATCTTTATTTTGAATAAAATATATTGACATAAGTGGTCAAATCTTTTAATGTGTTTATGTTTCGGAACCCGTCTCGGTAAAACATACGACTTTTGACAGTTCAAATCGCGCCAATTCCAAATTCATTTCGCGCGGCTGTGTTTTCGTTTCATAGAGAATACAGTTTTGCAGATTTCCTATGTAAGACAAGGAACTCGCGTGGTTTTGAAGTAAGGAATCGATACAGAATAATAGCCCTGGGCCTTGTCTTACATAAGAAATCTGCAAAACTCTATTCTCTATGAAACGAAAACAAAACCGCGCGAAATGAATTTGGAATTGGCGCGATTTGAACTGTCAAAGTCGTATGTTTTACCGAGACGCGATCCGAAACATCAACACATCAAAAGATATGACCACTTATGTCAATATATTTCATTCAAAATAAAGATAACTTTAATGTAAAGTGAAGGTATCTCTGACGCTTTGACACGATTTGAACAAGACACGATAACGACGTGGTTTCGTATCGTGTGGAATCTGTGTTTCCATGGAGAATAACCGCCCTGAAGCGTTTTTTTTGCTCTGTGGCGCATATAGTGAACATAGGCCTTTACTTAAAAAACCACTTCGGATGCTTTCCATAGTCATATATTGCCATGATCACTAAGCTTGGTAATATCGCAGTAGGTAAAATGCAAAATGTAGGTTCATCAATGGCCAAGCGATAAAACAGCTATAAGTATAGTCCGTTCACCATAAGTTGTCCCCTGATCTAATTATACTGGGTGTAATTGAATTCATTAGCATCCTTTGAATCTCGGTATCTTCTCCTGATACTGGTCACATGTGGACCAACATTTTTGTATTCTAACACATGGTTTGGTAATAATAATAACTCCAAAACATGGAATAACTTACTTAATCAAATGCTACAATACAAAATTTAATTAAAATAACGAAGTACTGTTTTTAATTAGTACATACAAGGTATAAAAACGTTTAAATGTATCAAAATCATCCGTGCCAACTGCGTTAGGCGCCGAGAAAATCTTCATAATTTTCAATAAATATATTTTCTTTTACACTCTTTAATAATCATCTATAAATGATGCACTATCATGGGCTCAATTTATGCTAATGAATTGAATTACATCCTGTATAATTTAAAAATATGCAAGGTAAACATATTAATCTGTGGTGGGTAAATACAAATTTAGATAGTGGTTACGTATTACTTTACATTTACGATACTACTTGCATATTTTTAAATAATAATAAATACACCACGGAACAACTTACGGTAAACGATAAGCTGCCCTACCACAAAGTATACACAAAACATCATGGTTCGTGACAGTAATGCTTCAAGGTTACAATAATATTGTTCAAATTCGTACCATGAACTTATTAAAGTCTTCTTACAGACTCAGGTTCTACGGGAATCTCCGTGGAACCTAATTCTTTTGTGTGTTAACCGATTGGGCGAAGTGGTCGCCGTGGACAAAGCCCTAACTGATTGTATTTAATAAATAAAAAAAAAAAAACTTATTAAAGCATATTAAAGTATTCTTGCGCGAGAACGAGACGGCTACATTTTTATATACCGTTATCACTG
Organism: Ennomos erosarius; assembly: GCA_963580505.1. NCBI lineage: Eukaryota > Metazoa > Arthropoda > Insecta > Lepidoptera > Geometridae > Ennomos > Ennomos erosarius. Next base: position 6,957,396 of record OY757002.1, read on the forward strand.
TCGCACGTCGCTGTCAACATGATTAACGGTATGATACGATAGTTGTATTTGAGTGAAAAATTTAACGTGACGTCATCAAAACTGCTCTGCGTCAACAACATTACAATATTCTTATTTTTATGTCATTTTTGAAAGTATGATTGAAGTAATAAGACCTTGTGGTGACCCCCTGTAGTCAGCTTCGCTATGAGCGCTACCACAGATAATAGAATACCTACACTACAGGCTAGCCCCTGGCTAAGTTTTTAAATAACAATGATTACTCAGATGCATTTGCTATGTAAAAACATCGATTCAATTGCCCTACATGTGCAATCATGTAAAAACGATTTTTATTAAGCAGCTCGGTTTTTATAACATCTGATAGCGTTTGTCGCAAAATAGAAAAGGCACGGCCAATCTATTTATTAATAAGCTATTATGATCTTTAACTTGACGCAGCTGACCCGCCCCTTCTTTGCACGGGTTAATTAGTTTTACGTCCTAGCCCTGTTCATGGGAACAGAGAAGCGAAAGAGAAAAAATAGTGGAAAAGAATGAATGGATGGATGGGGCGGCAAACGAAGGCAGGCTTCGCCAGTCTCCCTTCCATATTGCCGTCTCTATCATCTATCCTTCATCTTTTTCCTTTTATCTTCTCTCTTTCTGTCGACATGGTGCTCAAAAAATATTATAGGCCGATATCACAATCATTCAACTATGGTATCGGCTAAGTAATCAAGTGGCATTTCGGTTAAAAGTGTTAAAGCCTACTCCATATTATCATCAAGTTGCAATTCGTTAAAACCTACTCTATATTAAAAAAATACTGAACACAAGGCTCATAGTTAAGCTTGTAAAAGGCTTATGTCCAGCAGTGGGCTGGGCTACTTATAATGTTCTATTATTTTCATAGGTTCTCCATTTACTATGTCGGTTCCATTTCAGACAGATTATATAACTCAGTGTACGACTAAATAATTGAGGTTTATAATGCCAATAAAAAAGCAACATTGTCATCGGTGGGCGATAAAAAAGTTGTTGTGTTACCAGATGGGAGGAATTTCCCCATTTTTCGTGGAGCTGTGAAACAGATTGTTATGGCTGTTGGGACTTTGTGAAATTGTTTGAACACTATTTATTGTGAATATTTCTAACGCTTGTTAAGTTTGGGTTACTTTATCTGCTTTAAAAACCAACATTAGTAATAATATTTCGAATTTGGTTTGTTTTTTATTTTAATAGGTACAATAAGACTCGAAAAGAAAAATAATGTATTTTACTGCATTTTAAGGACAGCGCTTTTGGCCGAAAATTAAACATTATTTAGGAAGGACTTTTAATAACCTAGCCTGGCAACACTAAAAAAAGTTTATTTTGTTCCCTAAATTGGGTCACTTAATCCCAACTTGGGTATTAAAAACTTAAAAAGACCGAAGAAGGTTTTTTTAATACGGAACTACGAAGAAACATAATAGCCAACTTATACAACTTTAATACTTGTGTAAGAAGTACTGTTTTCAAGTTTAAAATCGGATTAAAACTCCCAAAGTTTGAAGAATTAAACCGATAGGCCCTTGTGTAAGGCTAAAAAAGTTGAGTTTATGATGTAAAAGACCTACCGATGCGAAAATGGAATAATAAATCTAAAATACGAAACAAAAAGGGAATACGATAGTTTATAGAAAGTATTTGTGCACAGAAAAAGCGCAAAAAGTTATACTGTGTCTGGGTGTTGTGGGAACATGGTCGTCGTAGTTCCTGGGTCCCTAGATACAGGTAATCTTAGTTAGGGTCCAGTATCTATTATACAATGTGACCTTGAATTAGTATGTTATCCCGAAATGGGGGGACTGGGACCATTATACCCTACAAGTTGTGAGAGCCTTATTTGAAACTGGGTGATTCCAAACTTCCATGGTAAAAAATAAATACACTCGCAAAATTGCACGTGCGATCGCTACGAGTTAACAAGATACTATAAATTCATTTCTAAACACAGGTCGTTACACTCATTTATGTGCACTCGGTCAAGGACGAAGTTCAACGACCCAGCTGCGCTAAGGCTATTTTAGAAAGTAAACTTTACATGGCATTTCTTCAATGAAAATCTATTAATTTAGTAAAGTTGTAGAAGAAACATTGTCTACCTTGGGGTGCAGATTTACCCCCTTTCGGGATAACATACAATACCTGCTTAAAAATACTAAGGATTATGATGTTTTCATATTTTAGTAATAATAATAAATGAGTAATATTATTGTAATGAAGACCATTTTAAATCAAAAGGGTGGGTTGTTCCATTGTGCCACAGATATCTGCGCTTGGCATATGCTCTCACAACACCAGTGTAGAGCGACTATGATTAAGTACATATTTTTATGGACAACTACTCTCCATCTAATACAATTTTATTGTAGCTGTCAAACGTAAAATAAACTGTATTAAAACATTTAAATGTTTCATTATAGCTAATGTATGGTCCACTACCACCCAACCGACAGAATAATTAGCAAAAATGATCCGAATTTTCAGTTTTCGTTAAGATTTTTACTATTTAATTATAGCTTTCAAACGCCTTCTTACATTATTAGATGGATAATAGTTGTAGTATAATGCTCGCGAAATCATTTGCGTGGTAGCAGGCTTCGCCTTCGGCGTCGCCACAACACCCCCCTTTTCCAATTTTTATTTTTATTAATGCCTAATTCAGATTAAGCCTACTACTTTATTTATTTTTTGTTTGGACAACCAACAGCTTTCTTACTAAATAATAATTATAAGGACAGGGAACTAAGTACTAATCTCTCATCACTCTTAGAATTATTGATTACGAACTTTTTAACACAATAAAATAGCCAAGTTTGTTTTTTAGGACGGGCTAATGCTGTTGTTCTCTACCGACCTTTACAGCGTCACCGGGCGGGATAGTTAAGTGTGTCCAGCCCTGATTATTCATAGCTAACGAACAGCATTTCATTTTTAATAAAATAGATGCTAGTTTTTCTTTTTAAAATGAATAAAACCTCCTCTAGTCTAAAGCATTGAAAGCCATTCTTAGCGGTACACCGAAAGTTTACGGTTTCAAATCCAATTGGTCTTGAATTTCGATTTCGAGATCACTGTGGGCAAAATGATAATTATGATTCTGTATTACTTTGTTTTTCCTTCTGAAACTTTTGTCTATTTTTCCGACTGATTGTTACAGACGTTCATTCGCCAGAGTAAAATAGAAATTGTAACTTCCATTAAAGGAGTCCAGAGGTTAAATTGCTAATAAGGTAGTTATCAAACCTACGTAGTTGTTATGTACTTAGTTTCACTTGGAAACGTAAGTAAGTACTAATATTTGTAGCAGTATCGCTTGCTCAGCGTAATCAACAGATTAAATTGTAAATGAGAGGCTTGAGGGATGGATGGTTCAATTCTGGCTCGTGATTCTAATTTTTCATTTACAAATTAATCTGTAAGTATACCTATGTTTATGGCGATTTCTATGATCAATTTCGGTAGCCAAAACTCAACCTTAAATTCATTTCTACAAAAATATTTTACTTACTGGTGGTTAAGCAATAATAACTAATGAGAATGTCTCACGAATCCGTAACATGCAGACACCCTACCTCAATTTGCACCACTGCTGGTCTGATTAAGCACACGCGACGGACGGGGCATGTGGTAGCGTACTGGCAACACTGGTCGGGACACCTGCGCCCGCGCACCACACGCTTTTTAACACAGTAAAAAAGTTCTGCACGAAGTTTTATGGCTTTATGCTTTTAGGGTTCCGTAGTAGAATTATCCATCAACATCTGCAGTCATCATCAACTGCTGAGTAGTGTTTATTATATTTTTTGATCCTGGCCCCATACTACCATTTGCTATCAATGTTATCATAGAAATATAAATACTATCCAGTGTTCCGAGGTAAATAAGTTGAAACCTGAAGAAACACCACGTGAGCTGTGCTGAGCGCCAGTAATAAAGCAAAATTAAAACGCCATGCTTGTAAAAATCAAGGATTAAATGGGCTTATATTTACATAATTGAAAAAAAAATGTATTTAAGTACTTTGCACGTTCATATTATAAGCTCTCTCTATAAAATAAATTAATTTTATTAGACGGAATTCAAAGCCTTGTGCTGTCAAACACCCTTGACTTTAATAGGGGGTGTAGTACCATATAGGTAGGGTATAGGGTGAAATTAGGAGCGGGAGCTTGAAAAAACTGAGTCTAATGTGTTATATAATCCAATTTGTTAATTACGTTTCACAGTTTACCAAAATTAATTGTATTAATTTTATTTTAAAACCCTACTTACAATAAATTACTGTAACTAAGTACTCTAAATAAAATCAGCTGACTTTTTTTTTGAACGGGCTAATGCTGTTGGTCTCTGCCGACCTTTACAGCGTCACCGGGTGGGAGGGCAGGCGCTTAAGGCACCCAGCCGACAAAAGTGGGGGGCAACTAGCTCAAGGGCACCCCTGGGGTGCGAGCCTCGGCTTGGGCTGTTGCCGGGATAAGAGGATCGAGAAGGCTACGTCCGCTGGAGGAGTGGACCCTATGGAAAGTCGCGACCATTCTAGCTAACCTACACGGAGGGTACGTCGACTTGATTGTGTTACGCTGGTATCCTATACCGGTGCCGAAATCGGTACCTGAGCTAGAACAGCTAGATTGGTCTGGTGATCCTAGCGCAGCCGAAAAAACGGCTGCTATAGGATCTTCCGGGTCGCTCAAGACGATTCTTAGGCGGCGACGATGGGGTGCCAAAATCAGATGACTTGAGACCCTCCCTTCTTATGGGTTGTTTTTTTTATGGATCCGGCATCATGCAGCGTGCTCGGTAAAGTGGTAATAATGGTATAAAAGCAGTTTTGATTCTATATTTTGATTAACTTATAGACATATTAGTATCAGAGACAATGAGAAATTATTAATTGTAGTAAGTATGCTTTTTAAATCGTTTACGTTAATGAAACACGTAAATAATACCAGCTAAACACAGTGAAAAGAAATGTCAAATGTTTTTTGGTTTTAGTCGGTTTATTGTTTATCGGATAACTTTTATCCAGTCATTGAAAAATCGGCCCTAAGAATTATAGTCAGCCGTTCATGATAAAAATGGCTTTGTCTGACTTACATATAAACAGACATAAGGAAGGACAGGACATAAGGATTTCGTTGTTCACAGAACCCTAAACATGAAAAAATAAGCCACAAACTCCAACGAACTCCGGAAAACCCACAAAGTATCGATGACAAAAAACTCCAGATCAGCACTCGATCATAACATCTCAAGCGCTTAAATCGCTTATAATATCAAATGAGACTTTCCCGTTGCTTTTCCTATTCAGCTTCACAAAGCGCTTCTGTTGCTGAATTCTAAATCAGCCTGTGCAAACGCGATAAATGGGTATAATGAAGGAAGATATTTTAGCTAGAACCTTTGGTTAATAAATTATACTAAAACATTGCAAAAATTAATTGAAAATTAAATCGCATTTTTCTAAATTTTCTGTAACGGGAATTGAACCCCAATCACTTAAAGTAATCAATCGTTTGCTCTTCAAACGGATTGAAGTACCTTTGTCATACACAAAAATCAATTATTATTGTTATTTCAAGCACAAATCATTTCCAAAACCACCGTTATTTCCATTTTCATTAACCCGTGATTGATTGAAAACCCGTGACTTGACAGTTTTTGACGAAACTTTAGAAAAATCAGCGAATCATCCATGAATTGAAAGTATTGAACCACCCTCACTAAGCCAAGGGTGATTTAAGGGGTGGGAAGGGTAAGTATGGGCGCATATGCCGAAAAGTCGCCCTTGATCGTTCATTAGTAGCTAACGAGATCCGTTGGTGTTTTTGTAAAATAAACCATTTAACAAAATTCAAGAAATAAATTAACTTTAAATAAAAACAGAGAACAAAAAAAAAATATGTACATACAAATTTTGCATGCCGACATGGTGGAATATTGAAGTGCCTATTTTTTTATTTATAACTGACATCTATGTATATTACTCATATTCAAGTACATAAATGAATTGAATTGAATTGAATTGAATTGAATTGAATTGAATTGAATTGAATTGAATTGAATTGAATTGAATTGAATTGAATTGAATTGAATTGAATTGAATTGAATTGAATTGAATTGAATTGAATTGAATTGAATTGAATTGAATTGAATTGAATTGAATTGAATTGAATTGAATTGAATTGAATTGAATTGAATTGAATTGAATTGAATTGAATTGAATTGAATTGAATTGAATTGAATTGAATTGAATTGAATTGAATTGAATTGAATTGAATTGAATTGAATTGAATTGAATTGAATTGAATTGAATTGAATTGAATTGAATTGAATTGAATTGAATTGAATTGAATTGAATTGAATTGAATTGAATTGAATTGAATTGAATTGAATTGAATTGAATTGAATTGAATTGAATTGAATTGAATTGAATTGAATTGAATTGAATTGAATTGAATTGAATTGAATTGAATTGAATTGAATTGAATTGAATTGAATTGAATTGAATTGAATTGAATTGAATTGAATTGAATTGAATTGAATTGAATTGAATTGAATTGAATTGAATTGAATTGAATTGAATTGAATTGAATTGAATTGAATTGAATTGAATTGAATTGAATTGAATTGAATTGAATTGAATTGAATTGAATTGAATTGAATTGAATTGAATTGAATTGAATTGAATTGAATTGAATTGAATTGAATTGAATTGAATTGAATTGAATTGAATTGAATTGAATTGAATTGAATTGAATTGAATTGAATTGAATTGAATTGAATTGAATTGAATTGAATTGAATTGAATTGAATTGAATTGAATTGAATTGAATTGAATTGAATTGAATTGAATTGAATTGAATTGAATTGAATTGAATTGAATTGAATTGAATTGAATTGAATTGAATTGAATTGAATTGAATTGAATTGAATTGAATTGAATTGAATTGAATTGAATTGAATTGAATTGAATTGAATTGAATTGAATTGAATTGAATTGAATTGAATTGAATTGAATTGAATTGAATTGAATTGAATTGAATTGAATTGAATTGAATTGAATTGAATTGAATTGAATTGAATTGAATTGAATTGAATTGAATTGAATTGAATTGAATTGAATTGAATTGAATTGAATTGAATTGAATTGAATTGAATTGAATTGAATTGAATTGAATTGAATTGAATTGAATTGAATTGAATTGAATTGAATTGAATTGAATTGAATTGAATTGAATTGAATTGAATTGAATTGAATTGAATTGAATTGAATTGAATTGAATTGAATTGAATTGAATTGAATTGAATTGAATTGAATTGAATTGAATTGAATTGAATTGAATTGAATTGAATTGAATTGAATTGAATTGAATTGAATTGAATTGAATTGAATTGAATTGAATTGAATTGAATTGAATTGAATTGAATTGAATTGAATTGAATTGAATTGAATTGAATTGAATTGAATTGAATTGAATTGAATTGAATTGAATTGAATTGAATTGAATTGAATTGAATTGAATTGAATTGAATTGAATTGAATTGAATTGAATTGAATTGAATTGAATTGAATTGAATTGAATTGAATTGAATTGAATTGAATTGAATTGAATTGAATTGAATTGAATTGAATTGAATTGAATTGAATTGAATTGAATTGAATTGAATTGAATTGAATTGAATTGAATTGAATTGAATTGAATTGAATTGAATTGAATTGAATTGAATTGAATTGAATTGAATTGAATTGAATTGAATTGAATTGAATTGAATTGAATTGAATTGAATTGAATTGAATTGAATTGAATTGAATTGAATTGAATTGAATTGAATTGAATTGAATTGAATTGAATTGAATTGAATTGAATTGAATTGAATTGAATTGAATTGAATTGAATTGAATTGAATTGAATTGAATTGAATTGAATTGAATTGAATTGAATTGAATTGAATTGAATTGAATTGAATTGAATTGAATTGAATTGAATTGAATTGAATTGAATTGAATTGAATTGAATTGAATTGAATTGAATTGAATTGAATTGAATTGAATTGAATTGAATTGAATTGAATTGAATTGAATTGAATTGAATTGAATTGAATTGAATTGAATTGAATTGAATTGAATTGAATTGAATTGAATTGAATTGAATTGAATTGAATTGAATTGAATTGAATTGAATTGAATTGAATTGAATTGAATTGAATTGAATTGAATTGAATTGAATTGAATTGAATTGAATTGAATTGAAAACAGAAAACGAGGAAAAAATTCAAATTTTAACAAGTGCTAAATACGAACTTAGAAACTGACAGACTTTCGTGCAGACGCGTACTAATCTTACAAAATAATAAAAAATACATTGCTCTTTTAGAACTATATAAAATATCGTTTAGTTTTTAAAAATACGACTACATTGAAAGGAATCGACGTCAAAGCCGATATAAAAATATAAATGAATCAAAAAGCACCCCACCACCGTTATCGGTTTTAAAAGCACACAAATGGACTTACCTTTTAATCCTTCGGGTTTACATGAAAGAAGAGAAAATAAGTAATGATTAGGATATTAGTATGAAAATGGATGAATTATTAGTATAACTAAGGGTGTGGTTTGTACCAATAGTTAAGGTTAGCAATGTTGTTAAAAACTCTAATTTTTGACCATTGGTTAGAATTTTATAAGAGTTTTTAACCATTGGTTACCTTAACTATGGATGAAAAAACCCACCCCTAAGAGGTCCGGAAAAATTCTCGAGTGGCGACCACGAACCAAAAGACGCAGCCTGGGCCCAGGTCTAGGTCGACCGACCGTTACGTAAATTCATTCCGCATGTTTACGATTTTAAAAGCAAATTAGGTTTTCTAAAAACTTTCACTCTTTCTGGAAATAACGTGACAATACGTGTTACCGTTCATAACGTAGAAGCAAGCATGAAATAAGTTTAACTTGAATTAGCTACGGCGTTTGTTGTGTAATATCTTTAATAGGCAAAACCAAGACGGACCTTTGACTTGAAAGTTTGAAGAATTATTCACTTCTTGTTGCAAAACTCTACAGTGTAGCCAGCTACAGTATTTATACACTGGAATGTACCTTGTAATTAACTAAATCTTGTAATAGGTGCTAAATTGGCTCAATTAAAGCAATTAACGGTTTCAGGCAAAAACCTTTTTCTCCGTTCCGATCTAATGGTATTTTAGTTAGCTTCATTCACTGATAACTGTATACTAGACAAAGAGCTTCATTTTTAGGGTTCCGTACCCAAAGGGGAATACGGACCCTATTACTAAGGCTCCGATGACCAGTGTCCATCTGTCTGTCTGTCTGTCCGTCTATCACCAGGCTATCTCATGAATCGTGATTGTTGGACATTAGACAGTTGACATGTTCACAGATGATATATTTCTGTTGCCGCTTTAGGAAAAAATACTAAAATACAGAATATAATAAATATTTAAGGGTGCCCTTACAACATACGTGATTTATTGCTCGTTTTTATAGATAATGATACGGAACCTTCGTGTGCGAATGCATCTCGCATTTGGTCGGTTATTAATCTTATAACTCAATGAGTATTTTGCCTAATGTCATTTTATTATTATTTATTTCTCGCTAGATGGCATTGGTGACGGTTCTGGAAACAGTAGTGTGTAACAGTAGTAACTTTCTCCACTGCCATGATATATAATGCCATATATATATGCCAAAGTATACGCGAGCGCCATCTCTTGATGACAGAACTAAACTTAGAATACCTAAAAGAAACTGCTTATTGGTTTTGAACTCGGGTAAATTCCCTACAAAAAACACCCTATTAAAATTGAAACGTTCTGTTTTGTGGCTTTCATACCAAAACGGCTCAACCGATTTAGATGAAACTTTGCACACCGGTTGCTTATACTACCGGGTTCAACATAGGCTGTATTTTAAATCGGAATACTCGGAGGTTCCAGTGGAAAATAGGTAAGACGCGGGTGATACCGCAGAGCGGCCTACAGTTCTATCTAGGGCGCCTTTTATCTCTTATCTACTTATACGCAAATAAGAAAGGTCTATGAACTTCATAAATAATCTTATGACTGCTTATCATGTTTAAATATAGGTACATTTTTACGTGAGTCACATTTAGGTACAATATTTCAATATTTGTTGATATTATTGGGACAATTTTAGGAGTAAGTAATTCTATGGGGGCACGTGAAGACGTGAGTTTAGGCAGCGTAATAAATATATCCTCTATTTAATCAAATAAAAACATAAAAAGGTTTATTGAATCGAGAAAAATCGAGCCTGATAAATTAATAATAGATCAAAACGATAGAAATCTAAATATTGCCTTATATTATTTAGATTTCTACGAATACGTGTCACGAAAGATAAGACTTGGCAAGCGTCAAGGTAGGTTATTTGATCGGTAGATGGTTCAAACCTGTAACTAATTCTAGCCAATGCTTTGTTACAGTTTTTAACCTTTGGTTATCTTAACCATGGATCAAAAAACTCACCCTTAAGAGCATTCCATATATTGGTTTATCTAATCTAACTCAGACCTCATAGGTACTAGTGGTAGATTAGCAATCGTATTAAATTTTAGCATGTGAAAACTCAATTAGCATTTCGCAAATTAAATGTAGTTGCGAAATTCATTGAAATTTTAATTTTTTTTTCATTTTTTTTATTCCGCAAATAGCAATTAGCATGTTGAGATGCAAGAATTAGGATGTTTGTATATTATATATTTCCATCGCTAATAGGTACCTAAAGAAACCTTTTAATAGTCTACTGCGCAACACAGGTCAAATTACATGATTTGTCAAATCTTTGGTCAAGCCCTTTCTTTTGTGGCGTACTATACATACACTACCTGATCTTTTACATACCAAACCCGTCTGAGCTTTGACCCTTTCTAGTACCTACTCAACTTTACTAAACCTAAGAACTTGACCTGCAATCCCTTTTTTAAGAACGCTGAAAGATCGCGGACTATCCTTAAAGGTTCCTTTTGAAATTGATGTCTGATAAAGATTGCTATGGCTGAGACCTCGTCGCCCATTCCCAGTGGCAGAATAAGTGACAGTCTAACTCGGCAGCCATTTTGAGGGTTTCTGAAAAATCCTAAAGAATGGAAAGGGATTGGTCCCATCCTCCCCGGTTGCCACAACAACGGCGCTCACTGGGGCCGATAGAACAGAAAAGGTGTCGTCTGTCCCGGGGCTAAGTTAGCTTTGGGAATAGTTTTTTTTTTTCTTCATTTTCGTGAGAATAAATGACGTGACATGCTAGTCGGTCACCTTATGTTAAGCGATATTGCCCATAATATTTGCGGTGTCACTCGGGACTTTAAAATAATAATGTTTCGCGTGACACTGCACTGCGCACGTCATCCTGAGACATCACACAGTCTAGTAATAAGATCACTACTGTGTAATTAGGTCATAAAGTCTCATTTGCCCAGTAGCTTCACTAGCTACAATGCCCTTCAAACCGGAACACAGCAGTGCTTGCACACTACTGCTTGGCGGCAGAATAACTGGCAAAGCGGTGGTCCCTACCTAGACGAACTTTGCGCTTTGCAGAAAAGTCCTACCACCTAGTAAAAACCTCCTATCCACCTAGTCTTATGTTATTTTTATTGTGTATGTTAATGTAGTGTTGTGTGATGACCTGAATAAATGTATTTTCTTTCTTTCTTTCTTTCTTTCTTTCTTTCTAAAAAAAACCGTGTAACACTTTCGCTGATTGAAGAAATTGAAAGGGTCAAAAGATGATTTCTTCATAACGGAGACCCTGATAATATACACACTGGCGTAGTACTACTACCCTCAAAACTATATACCATGAGAATCCCAGCATTACATAACCACTATCAATCTCCAGTCATCCACCAACCTGCACTTGGCCAGCATGGTGGATTATGAGCAGTCTCTCCCTGTGAAAGAAAGCCTGTGTCCGAGCAATGGGAACGGGAACGGAGCTATTTGACTGATTGAGATTTGAGTAATAAATATCATCATCATCATCATCATCATCATCATTAACAGCCTGAAGATGTCCACTGCTGAACATAGGCCTCCCCATAGAGCGCCAACTTGAGCGGCCACTCGCCTCCTGCATCCATCGGCTCCCCGCGGTTTTCACCAGAGGCCGGCCTACGCTGCGTCTTCCGTTTCGTGGTCGCCACTCGAGAACCTTTCTTCCCCATCGGTTGCCAGTTTTACGAGCGATGTGGCCTGCCCATCGCCATTTCAACTTGCTAATTCTGAGAGCTATATCGGTCACTTTAGTTCTCCTGCGGATCTCCTCATTGCGGATCTTATCTCGCAGGGAAACACCAAGCATAGCTCTCTCTATAGCTCGTAAATAAATATAACACAAATTAATTGTTACTAGCAACCATGTTGGTTTTGGTTTGCGACAGATATGTCCCAGGTAAATTCTAAGTAACAATAGGCATTGAGTCATCCAGACGTGTTGAAAAAATGTTTGCTTTGGTAGGTAGAGGCGTAGAGGTCCCGCTATCAGTATGTTTGAGTATCGGTGTCACTTCGAAGAATTTTATGATACTGTATACATAAATGGGTGCCTTTATCAAATTTTAACGGCTACGATAATGGATGTGAGTACTATTAATTATTCTGTGGTGAATTTTATGTAGGTTCTTATTATAACCTATTTGTATTTTATTTATTTACATTTCTTAAATAACTACTGGAAAGTACTGTAAAAGTCAGGTAATGGGGTTTTTATTATATTCAAAGTCAAAATCAATCGCAGCATCCATCTATTCCAGTCATAAGTCAAATCAAAGTCCCATCCAAAGTCCTAGTTTAGTCTATTACGTAACAACATCATAAAAAGTTAGAAAAATAACACTTAAGTTTTTCTACAGATTTCCTGACTCAAAAATGAGCCATAAGTCAAATCAAAGTCCCGAAGTTCAAGTTTAGTCTATTACATTACAACAATGACATCATAAATAAATAATACTTAACTTCTTCTAAAGGTTTCCTGACTTACCCAAAATGAGTCATAAGCACGTCATAAGTCAAATCATAGTCCCGAAGTCCAAGTTTAGTCTATTAAATAACAACACCATGACAAGAAAGTAAACGCCACGACATTTTCTAGAGATTTCCTAACTCGGCCAAACTGAAGTTTCACCGTTTTATTCAGTTAGAAGAGATGCAATATCGTTACTTCTTTTTGATAAAAATAGGAATTCAAATAAGAACATGCAAAGAGGGCGAGTGTACAAATATTTGGCCGTGACTGACTTTTACAAGGGGTTCCGCAGACAAGGGAAACGGCTAAACATACGCTCAAACTATTTATGCTTTGTGACTTTCGAATATCATTAGATGCACAAGCGAGCATTTGCGAGGTTTCAAAGAAGGGAGGTTGGGATGATTCTCAAGAATTTCTAAATAGATGGCGCTACCAAGTTGGTTGTAAAAGGTGAAGGAAAAATTCGGACTGAGACCACTTGTCACGGTGATTCTAATTTTTCCTTTACAAATTAATCTGTAAGGAAGAATAGGTAATGCAAATCGACCTATGTGTGAATAGTAACTGTGCCGCACCGTGTGTAAACTTAATACAAATTTACAGCACCATTAATAAGCAACTACTGTAAAGAGCTTCACAAGACTTCTGAGGACTGTGGTATCCAACTTCGAGCTGTTTACCAATGGGTCATGGCTCAGTCATAATAAGATTGTGGTGGAGATCTGGTGGTGTTCTCCACTCCGCTGCTCGATCAAAAGTGAAGTTTCAGTCCAGCCTCTGCCGTTTTTAAAGGCCCCAGAACAATGACAACCCAAAAAGTATATAATTTACCAGAGTATGACAGTCAGCAATAATAATAATAATAATAAAAATCACAGAGAATTTTAGCAACTCTATCAAGATGGAGTTCGGTGTGGATAAGTGTGCGGTTATGCATGTACGGGTAGGGAAAGTTGTAAATTCCACGAATTTGCAATTTTCTGAGACAATGACTCTCAGGTCCCTCTCCGAATCCGAAACCTACAGGTATCTTGGTATGTCAGAGTCGTTGGGTGTTTCAGTAGGGGACGTTAAGCGGACGGTGAAGGAGCGCTTCTTCTGCCGTCTGACAAAAGTACTCAACAGTCTTTTGTCGGGTGGCAACAAGGTGCGCGCCTTCAACGGCTGGGTGATGCCCTTATTGATGTACTCCTTTGGCATACTGAGATGGACTCAGACTGAGCTGGACGCCCTGGATAGAAAGGTCCGTCAACTGCTTACATCGCATCGTATGCTGCACCCGCGCTCGTCTGTTATGAGACTGTACATTCCGCGGAAATGGGGAGGTCGAGGCTTTTTAAACGCCAAAACCCTCCATAACCGTGAAGTGTGCAGTCTCCGGGAGTATTTCCTCAACAACGAGTGCGGGATGCATCGCGATGTGGTGGCAGTTGACAAGGGCCTCACGCCGCTCTCCTTGGCAAAAGAGAACTGGCGTAAACCGGTGGTACTTAGTACCGAAGACCGTAGGGACGTATGGAAAGGCAAGGAGCTGCACGGGCGGTTCTATCGGGCCCTGACGGGGCCCGATGTGGACCTGCATGCGTCGGTGAACTGGCTGCGATTCGGTGACCTCTTTGGGGAAACCGAGGGTTTTGTCTGTGCAATTGCGGACGAAGTTATCAAGACGAATAACTACCGGAAATATATCATGAAGGACGGTACGGTCGACATCTGTCGGGCATGCCGCCGTCCCGGAGAATCTCTCCGACATATTATTTCCGGTTGTTCTCATCTTGCTAACGGAGAGTACTTGCACAGACACAACCTAGTGGCCAGGATCATTCATCAGCAACTTGCCCTTCAATACGGCCTTGTCGAGTCTGAGGTGCCGTACTACAAGTACACACCGGGGCCGGTTCTTGAAAATGGCCGTGCGTTGCTCTATTGGGACCGCTCTATCATCACGGACAGGACTATTGTAGCCAATAAGCCTGATATCGTGCTGGTAGACCGGTCCCAACGCCGGGCAGTGCTCGTTGACGTCACCATTCCGCATGACGAGAACCTCGTGAAGGCTGAGAAGGACAAACTCAGCAAGTACCTTGACTTGGCTCACGAGGTTACCGCCATGTGGAATGTTGACTCAACAAGCATTGTCCCGATAGTCGTTTCAGCGAATGGTCTTATAGCGAAGAGCCTCGACCAACACCTCGAGAGGCTCGCGCTAGACGGCTGGATCAAGGGTCAGATTCAGAAGGCGGTACTCCTTGACACGGCACGTATTGTCAGGAGGTTCCTCACTCTGCAGCCCTGACCACCGGTAGCTTGGGCCCTGCCCCGCTGCCAGCGGCACTCTAGGTTTAGGTTTTTTTATAGTATTTTTGTAATGTATTTTTATATAAGTATTATAAAAAAACAAAAACTTAAGAAAGTCAAATAAATGAATGAATAATAATAATAACGCAGGGGCGGCTTTGTGGCGAGCCGTCGGTGAGTAGCGACACCGTGTACCCTGATTCCAAGGGGCTAAGTGAGACCCCTAACCCCTGGCTTGCCTTAACCGGCTGTCCAGGGGTGGAAGTCGCAAGAGCTAAGAACCTAAGCTCCAGGGTGGAAGTGTTAAAGGGCATAACGCCGCGAGTAGCGTTCAGTGAAAGTGCAGCACACCTCTCGACACCCTAAGCCACCCACACCAATGTTGCTTCCTCGGCACCAATATGCGGTAGCCACTACAGGAGGCCCATTTAGTGGGTGGCAAGTCATCACCTGCCTCAAACATTTTGATATGAGACAAAATTGGCAGGTGCCGTTCTCTCATTCCAATGTCACCATCCATCCAAAAGTTCACAATAATAGCCCAGATATTTTTACCTTAATATTATACAAAATACTTATATCAATATGCCAACATGTAAGAAAGAAATATGTAAAACACGGTCACATTGTCTCTGGTCCTCGCTGAAATGCAAACCATCGACGTCAGGTCCAGGGATAGTGTGACCGTTATAGTTATCTTTATATCCAAAAAGGCCTCTTGGTGTTAGCTTCGGCCCCACCAATCCCTCTCAAATGTCCGGGCTAGACCCGAGAATGCAAATGGATAAGAAAATAATAATAATAAGTAATTTATTTGCCATAATAATAAGAGTTACAATCATATGCCGGTATACTTATGTGGTAGGTATGTTAATTAACCAGGTAATTAAATTACAATACTTACATAAGAAATCTAAAAGCATCCGTACTAGGTTACCCTGTGTTACGTTTGCTAAGCTTCCGAAAACAATGTGACGGTGACTGAGTAAATAAATAATAAAAGTGAACTAACATCACACAAATAAGTCATCTCAACAGCCAAATTTTGCATTGAAGATTGAGCTACCTAACATGTGTATGGCTGCTTATATGTAGTATATCTACCCTATGCAACAAATGATTTAGTTTTACAATAGGTAGTTGTATTGTATAACAAAAACGAGTCGCAGCGAGCAGCGAACGAGCCGCTCCCGCACACAGACATGCATCTCACCTACGGAAAACACACTAGTGATGATCCAACTTGCTTCATCGATAGGTGTACCCAGCAGGCAGCGTATCAAAAAGTCCGCATACAAATCCCTCAACACCTAACCTATAGCAAAACCATTTATCATAGTATATATTAAGACCTATATAATACTACACAATAATATACAACATCCAGAAAAAACACAGATCGCTAAAATTCAGTTTGTGTTCATTGTTTCGCATTGTAGTGATCGCTATTATTGTTTTGATAAAATAATTCTATATCGTTTACACGTGTGTCGTGGGTTTGCGAATAGGACCACCCCATCTCTTCCCGTGAGTGCCGTAGAGGCCGGCTAAGGGAACATCCAGGGAATAGGCAGCAGAATTTTCCTCGGTACATTAAAACCTCAAGCCTGCCAGACGTGGTGATTTTGACAAATCGCCCTTATGATAAGCGTCCAAAGTGGCCATTTATGGTGGAGGCCATGTTCAGTAGTGGGCTACTGTCTTCCGACCTTGGGCGATTCACACCGCGCGGTGCGAAGTGGTGTGAAACGCCCCATTACCCGATGAAAAACGGTACAACGACAAGCTTGTCACGTCATTCGTTCACAAAGAAAACGTATTTGAACATTTACAGTTACAGCTTACAGCCTCACATCACAACCATGTGGGGTATATAGTATACTGGGTGTAATTGAATTCATTAGCATCCTTTGAATCTAGGTACCTCAAAATTTTTGTATTCTAACACATTGGTTTGGTAATAATAATAACTCCAAAAAATGGAATAACTTACTTAATCCAATGCTACAATACCAAATTTAATTGGAATAATGGAGTACTGTTTGTATTTAGTACATACAAGGTCTAAAAACGTTTAAATGTGTCAAAATCATCCGTGCCAACTGCGTTAGGCGCCGAGGCAATCTTCATAATTTACAATAAAAATTATTTCATACACTCTTTACTCTTTAATAATCATCTATAAATGATGTACTATCATGGGCTCAATTTATGCTAATGAATTAAATTACATCCTGTATAGGCTACAGTTTTTGGGTAAATTTCTATTTCCAACAAGCCAAAAACAATTTTTACCCCACAGTCGTTATTCGCAACGACCTGATAATTTCTGCCTTCAATACACAAAAACAAATCGCACCCCCAACCCTCAGTATACCAGACCATTGTATTTTAATCATCGATAAATTACCCCAATTAAAAACAACCCCTATTAAACGCAGCCCCGGGGTTACCTGAAACAATACAAAACAAAATATTAATAAATCTGTGCTTTTAGATTAATTGGTTTAAATAAATACGGGAAATGTCGCAAATTGTGTGTAATTAGTTTATAATTCGTTTTACTTTGTAGACATCATTAAACGTTAATAAAGCTCGATCGGTTGCTTGGGTGCTGGTTGCATCGACTATAAATCTAGTTGACCAATGATACGATTTCCCTTCATACGAAAATTAATGGTGTATTTCAACCGCTAATCCTATGAGAGGAAACGGGACACCCAATTTGTCTTTTGTTCCATCCTGCTCTGTTCTTTGTAATTTCGAATGAATTTATCGCGTTTTGTTACTTCGCCCCCTGCCCGCGCAAATGAGTCGTGTTTGTAGGAGAAAATATGTTCACGAGCTATCAATGGTCTTTATAATTTTTGCTTGGATGGGTGACCGCTAACAAGGGGTATTAATTAACTACTGAGCGCTACCATGCTTAGATGATGGGCACCACAAACTACGAAAAAGAATGACTCTTTGATGCAGCCGGCGATCCCTGTTGCTGTCGTAGCTGTCGTAAAATAACAGTTGTTAAATAATAAATCCGTCTAATAAGTACATTTGCCATGAGAAGGAAGGAAAAGAAACTAAAGATTACTAATAAATAATTAATTCTACCTAATTAGTACTTCGCTTCGGTAACTTTGCTTCCTTTCATCAGTCTACAAAACTGAAGTTTATAACGTGTTAACCATAAAAAGGTTGACATTTTAACATATTAAACCAATTACTTTGACATATTTCATAACTTAAAATACCCGCAGAATGAAAAAGAAAGTTTTCAACCAGTGTGTGCTGCCAGTGATGACTTATGGCACTGAGACGTGGTCCCTTACTGTTGGCCTGAAGAGTAAGCTCAAAGTCGCGCAGCGAGCTATGGAGAGAGCTATGCTCGGTGTTTCCTTGCGAGACAAGATCGGCAATGAGGAGAACCGCAAGAGAACTAAAGTCACCGATATAGCTTCCAGAATTAGCAAGTTGAAGTGGCAGTGGGCGGGCCACATCGCTCGTAGGACTGACAACCGTTGGGGAAGAAAGGTTCTCGAGTGGCGACGACGGACTGGAGGATGCAGCGTAAGCCGGCCCCCCCACTAGGTGGACCGACCGACGTCCTGGTCAGATGGATGCAAGAGGCAAGTAGCCGCTCATAGTGGCGCTTTTTGGTGAGCTCTATGTTCAGCAGTGGACGTCTTTAGGCTGATGATGATGATGATGATGATGAATAATTTAAAAACACAAAAAAGCAATTAACTTTAATAAACAACTAAAACACTAACAAAAAACTAAACTAAATAACTAGTGAAAATTGCGCTAACCATCAGTCAAGCATGTGTGCTCGTAGATGAGTTAATAAATTCTAAGCCAGATAGAAAAACTAATATTTCCAGTAACTTATCTCAAAAACTGCGATCATTTCGATATCAAACCCACTTTATCGGCACCCGAGTTGTAACAACTTTGGCAACACCATCAAAACTCGTTTTAAATCATGTTACGTTATAACGACACTTCAATATATTCGTCTTCTGCTAATGCTACTGCTATTTTTAGGGTTCCGCACCCAAAGGGTAAACCAAACCCTATTTATAAGGCTCCGCTGTCCGTCTGTCTGTCTGTCTGTCACCAGGCTGTATCTCATGAACTTTGATCATTAAACAGTTGAAATTTTCACAGATGACGTATTTCTGTTGCCGCTATAACAACAAATACTAAAAAAACGATATAATTAATATTTAAGGGGGCTCCCATACAACAAACGCGATATTTTTGCTCGTTTTTATAGGTAATGGTACGGAACCACTTTGAGCGGCTGCTCGCCTCCTGTATCCATCAGCTCTCTGCAGCTTTCACCAGATCATCGGTCCACTTAGTGGGCGGCCTACGCTGTGTCTTCCGGTTCGCCACTCGATAACTTTTCTTCCCCATCGGCTGTCAGTTCTACGAGCGATGTGGCCTAGACGAATGAGCAAGTTGAAAAGGCAATGGGCAAGTGGCCTGCTTTCAACTTAACTAATTCTAAGTGCTGTCGGTCACTTTAGTGTACTTTAACTGAGTATACTTATGCCCGTTTACACCAAAGATCCTTAAACTACCCCCTAACTAGGAATCCCTTTAGCTAAGGACCCCTTAAATATGACCCTTACCTAAATACGTTTTTGCAACGCTGAATAACACCTAAATAAAGGACTCAAAGTAAAACGTCAGTTTGTAAAAAAAACACTAAAAAATAACAAGGTAATTGAAACAGCCACCTAAAAGCTAAGGGGTTGAGCTTCGGCCCCGTAAACATAGGAGGTCCCTTAAAGCTTTAGGTGTCACTTAAATATTATTAAGGGTTCCATAAAATTTAGGGATTTTTGATGAAAACGGGCATTAGCTCCTTCCAAATAGTACCTAAATAGTGAATAAAAAAAACATTTTCTACCAACACAATAACATGTGTTTAATAAAGAGTAGCCCGTTGAGTTGACCGCTTCCGTGCCTGCCCACATCCCACGCTGCAGTGTAGGTCTCAAACATTTATTATTTTACGACTAATAAACGTGTAAAATTAGCTAATAACCGTTGTGATATAACATTTAGCTATAAAAGTCGTTATAACTAATCCCATGACAGTTGTAAAGTTACAACGCTATCCAGCTATTTACTTTTTGGTTAATAGTCGAGAATCAAAATGGTGTGTTTCTATTTTTTTCGTATACAAAATTTTGCTACGTTGCCAGATTCAAATGTTGAATAGGCAATAGGTTTTAATGTTACCAAAGGGACACAGTACGGTGCTGGCAGTAACACATTTTTGAACCAAATGTAAAGTACGGTGCTAGCAGTAACACATCTTCAACCAAATGTAAATCTGGGAGTTTTTAAGGCCAGAGTGAACCGGTATTTTCTAGAGCATGCTTCATCGTCGACCACGTCGTCACATACCATTAAATGTTAGCCTATCGATAAAAAAAAACAAAATAAAAAAAGAGAATTAAGTACTATAAAAGAATCTAAATATACATACTTAAGAATTTTAATATTTTTAATATGTCTCGATAGATAGACAAGAAAATTAGAAAACGCTTTGTACTACCATTATCAATAAAAACGAGCATTAAATCACGTGTGTTGTATGGGAGCAGCCTTAAATATTTATTTTATTCTGTCTTTTAGTATTTGTTGCTACAGCGGCAAAAGAAATACATCATCTGTGAAAATTTCAACTGTCTAACTATCACGGTTCATGAGATGCAGCCTGGTGACAGACGGACAGACAAACAGACAGACAGACGAACAGCGGAGCCTTAGTAATAAGTTTTTATTGTTATTTAATCCATTATTGCAAACAAGTAAATTTTTCATACAAAATACCGTTGCGTGTAAAAAACTAGATTGTTAATTTGTACAGATATGAGTTACTGGTAATAAAAATACTGCGACCTAAGGGTATCTCCATGCATGCGTGTAAACGTCAGACGTAGGTAATAGGCATGATGACTAAAAATAAATATTCCTCAAAAGATAAACATTTGTGAAAACAAAAATAAAATATCTCAAAAAACGACAAAGTTACAAGCATTTTAAAAACCGGAATAGAAAGAGATAGCTCAAACGGCCAGTGACGTCAGAGCAATGTCGTCAAAGTACCTCATTACTAAGCTGTGGTAGCTTTACATACAATATCTTTGGCATGTGACGTCACGAGTACATTTTTCATAGTAACTGTGGGGCACTCTGTTTCGCGAGAAAGGGACAGGAGATGCCTCCTGTAGAAACTTTAAAAGCTTATTACTCCGTGATTTATTTACCGATTTCATTTTCATTTATCATTTTTTCAATTATTGCATTCATTTTTAATCTTCTTTATAAAAGTATTATTTACTTGTTCATTTTTAATAGTAGTCATCATGCCTATTCTAAAATCTCTTTGTCGGTATTTTTATATCGCAAAAATACCCTTTTCAAGGGATGAGAGAATACAAAAGGCTCTCTTTGTAACGTTTTGGAATCGCCGGGTGCTAGGGTGGTGTAAATATGTAAATAAAAGTGGCGAATAAGCTGAATAAATACTTTTTTAACCTCCGACCAAACAGAGGCAGCCATAAGATTATATAATATATGCGTTTGTCGTCTTCATCGTAGCTCCCACAGAGCGCTTTGAGCGGCTGTTTACCTCTTGCATCTAACAGGTTGACGATACCATAAACTTAAATCTCAAAGTTCCCAAAATGGTCCATTTCGATTAGGTTCAACGCACATAATTCGTCGTGTGTAAAAGAGATTGCAATATGCGTCTTCCATAAGCAACCATTAGAAAGTGAACCAGGTTCAGTTTTTGATTAGGCAAATGTAAGGAGACGCCTCATCTTCTTTTTTTAGTTATCTAAGGATTAATACCTTTATGACCCTGATAAAAGCCTGAAGTCGTCCACTGCTGAACATAGGCCTCCTCCATAAAAGACGACTTTGAGCATCTGTTTGCATCTTGCATCCATCGGCTCCCCGCAGGTTTAACCAGATCGTCGGTCCTCCTACTCCTCGCTGCGTCTTCCGGTTCATAGTAGCCACTCGAGAACCTTTCTTCCCCATCGTTTGCAAAAATGTGTTAAGGACCAAAATACCCATTTAAATTCAAAGTCTAGTCTTACTCGTTACACATACAAAATTGTCGCGATTAATTTATGGTGGTGTGGTGCGGTAGGTAGGTGTAAGTACTTGCCAGCTGGATTAGATGATGGTTCCAATGTTTGTGAAGAACGAAAACACACAGTTCACAGTAGGTACAGTTCGGTTTAATCCACACACCACATACACATAGTTATAAAGTTTAGAAGTCACAAGCACATAAGAAGCGAGAATGAGTAGATATTAAAGATGAAAGAAAGTAAGAATGAAAACAGAATTTTGCGAGTCGCGTAAACAGAGCGGAGATAGAAAGGCAATAACGTATGCTGCGCATGAGCGTCGTGGCCGGACTGACTGGAGTGGCGGGCCGCGCGCGGTGCGGTGGGGTACTCCCCGCGCGTACACGAGTTTGGCCTGCCGGGCCGGAGACGTGGAATGTAAACAAAAGTTTCCATTTGATCGCGTCACCGGCGGGCACATAGATAATAAATATTTAAATATACTTATAATTATAGTTGTGTATGTAGTGCAGTATTTATATTTGTTGTTGTATTTTATATTATGTTTGTATTTATAATATTATTGCATGTTATATACTTAATAGTATTTATGTTTATGTATTTATATATAAACCGTACTGTAGTATTAGTGTAGGTAATATAATGTGTACAATATTTATGTAAGTATGTAATATACTATTATTATAAATATGTAGGTATATAATTATGTTCTTTATATGTAAGTAGGCCACATCACTCCCCTCCAGAGACCATGCTATGGGCGATAATAGTCCGGAAAACGTACTTGACGTCCGGATCGCGTGGTTCTCATAGCGGGTACTGGAGGAGGTGGTGGGGATGGTCTTTTTTGGACGTATCGTGGAGTGACGTCATTAGGATTCCGTGAAGTGGCGGTATTGGAAGGGTGTAAAGTGACGTCATTGGATGGGTGTGACAGTATGTAGGCCGGTTTAAGTCTGTCTACTGATACTGTCACTACTTTTCCTTTCACGCGGATTTTAAAAACTTTGGCACCTCTTTCGATCACTTCATGGGGACCAGTATACGCTGGCTGCAATGACCCTCTCAATGCGTCCTCCCGGAGAAAAACGTGCGAGCAGGACGACAAATCTTTATAAATAAAGGTTTTGCTGCTAGCGTGGTGCGATGTTGGGACTGGCTGTAAGGTGTTGGCAAATGTTCTGATACGTGCCGAAAATTCGGTAATATCAGTCGTGCATTTGTCAACTTTATGGCCGAAAAATTCCCCCGGCAGTCGCAAAGGCTCCCCATATACTAACTCGGCAGAGGAAGCTTGAAGATCTTCCTTGAAAGAACTTCGTATGCCGAGCAGCACAAGAGGTAGTGCTTCCGACCAGGTGTTATCAGCATGGCACATGATCGCTGTTTTCAATTGACGATGGAACCTCTCAACGAGTCCATTGCATTGAGGATGGTAAGCGGTCGTCATTCGGTGCCTAAAGCCGATGGTTTTTGACAGCTCCTTGAACAGTGCGGATTGGAACTGTGCACCTCGGTCTGTAACGACGTCGGTCGGACAGCCAAACCGAGCAACCCACCCTAGCAGAAATGCCTTGGCCACAGATTCCGCTGTGATATCGGTGAGGGGGACAGCCTCGGCCCATCGCGTAAAGCGATCGACCGCTGTCAAACAGTACCGATATCCACAAGACGGAGGCATTGGGCCGATGAGGTCTACGTGAACATATTTGAAACGCGCCGTAGGTAAATCGAGAGTGCCCAAGGGTGTCGATACATGCCGATTTACCTTGGTGCGCTGGCAAGCCAAACATGTCCGAGACCACTCGCGGCAATCTTTCCTCATCTGTGGCCAGACGTAACGTTCTGCTACGAGTTTGCTGCTGGCGTTTGCACCTGGGTGGTTCAAGGAGTGCAAACTATCGAAAATTTGTTTGCGTAAAGAGGTTGGTACAAAGGGCCTGGCAGCCGGGGTGCTGACATCGCAGTACAATTGCATGCGACTGCCAGGTATACTCAACCTTTTGATGCGCAATGCAGTTTCATGGCTGAGCAAGTGTTTCAATTCAGGATCGGAGTCCTGGGCCTGGGTTAACACTTCTAGATCTACGGGTCTTGCCAGTTCTTCGATGCGGGAGAGTGTATCCGCGACAATATTTTTATCACCAGCGATATACTGGATGTCGGTCGAGAACTGTGAGATGTAGTCTAGGTGTCTGTATTGCCGAGGAGAACACTTAGTTTTACGCTCATGAAACGCATAGCACAGAGGTTTGTGGTCTGTGTAGATGGTGAAAGTGGTTGCTTCCAGCCAATGGCGAAAGTATTTAATACTCTCATATACCGCAAGGAGCTCTCTGTCGTACGGTGAGTACTTTTGTTGAGTTGGGCTCAACTTGCGGGAGAAAAACGCCAGTGGCTGCCAGTGACCATCTTTCAACTGTTGCAGCACTCCACCAATAGCCAGATCGGACGCATCTGTAACTAGACCTAACTTTGCGTTAGAGTCAGGGTGTGCTAACAGTGCTGCTTTACACAGACTCTCCTTACACTCATCAAAAGCTCTTAATGAGTCTCCGTCTATGACAACTGGGTGAGACGCTTTGATGGAACCGGTCAGTAAGGCATTCAAAGGAGCTTGGATCTGGGCAGCTTGCGGTATGAATCGCCTGTAAAAATTGATCATACCCAGAAACCGTCTGAGCTGCTTTGCTGTCTTGGGTACAGGGAATTCCTTGATAGCTTGTACCTTGCTTTCCAAAGGCTTAGTTCCGTGTTGAGAGATGCGGTAGCCCAAAAATGTGACTTCTGGTTCTCCAAAGACGCATTTCGCGGTGTTTATGAGCATGCCATAATCCTTCATCCTGGTGAAGAGCTGGCGAAGGTGCTGCTCATGCTGGAGCTCATTCTCTGAGAACACCAAGAAATCGTCGAGAAAACAGTAGCAGAAGTCTAGGCCACGCGTCATCTCATCAACAAACCTTTGGAAAGTTTGACCTGCGTTCCTCAAACCAAACGTCATAAACGGAAACTCGAAGAGTCCGAAAGGAGTAGTAATGGCGGTTTTGGGTATATCCGGCTCGAACAAGGGTATCTGGTTATAGGCCTTGACAAGGTCTATTGTCGAAAAGACCTTACAACCAGATAGACTGTGAGCGAAGTCATGGATATGCCGTATTGGGTACTTATCTGGGATAGTCCTTGCGTTCAGCAGCCTATAATCACCACAAGGACGCCAACCGTTATCCTTTTTTGGTGCTAGGTGCAGTGGTGATGACCAAGGACTCTCAGATGGTCGAGCGGTACCATTCGCCAACATCGCCTCAAACTCGGACTTGGCTATTTTGAGTTTGTCTGGTGCAAGACGTCGCGGTGAGCATGATACTGGAGGACCTGGGACGGTACGGATATGATGTACGGTGTTGTGTTTCGGTGTGCGTTCAGTGCCCGCTGGCCGCGTAATATCTGGGAACTCAGAAAGTAAATTATGGTACTTAGAACTACCAGTCACGACCTTAACACTCAACATTGCGCTATCAGGTACAGCAATACTGGCAACAGCTGACATGTTAGTTGTGCCATCAATAAGTTTTTTATTGCGAACATCGACAATCAAATTAAAGTGAGACAGAAAGTCTACTCCTATTATGGCTTTTGTTACGTCCGCTACAATAAATCGCCATACAAAATCGCGCCTAAGTCCAAGGTTCAGATTGAGCTCGACGTAACCGTAGGTGTCAATTGCAGAACCGTTGGCTGCACACAGCTGGTATTCCGTCTTCGCACGTCGTTGTTGGAGCGCAGATCGGGGAAAGACACATAAGTCACTTCCGGTGTCAACTAATAGCTGCATTCTCGATCTGCGGTCTGTTACAAACAGGCGACCAGTAGTGGAAGGGCAATCTTCAGCCGCCATTATCGACTGCCCTGCTGGTTTTCCGACGACTTGTGATCGCAGGGCTTTATGCACTTCTTCGCTTCACTGCCGAACTTATAGTGGTACCAACACTGCGGGAACTTCCTATAGTTCGACTGGGATCTGCGGGAAGGTGTACGGCTACGTTGATGTTGCTGCTGTCGATCACGCGGACGGGATCGGCCGTAGACTGCTGTGGTGAGTGCGCTAACCTGCTTGGTCAAATCGGTGATCTGCTGCGCCATAGTCTTCATCGTAGAATCTGGTCTGGAACTGGATGCTGCTGCGACTTGTGGTAACGCAGGTGCGATATCATGCACTCTGTCGGCTAAGTCTGCAAGTTCGGTCAGGCTGAGGCTCATCTGAGATGCGATGACTGTCTGGAGATTATTTGGCAGACGGCTGGTCCAAATCGTCCGCAGGAAATCGTCCGGTATGTTGTACGCCGCCAGATGCTGTAGATGCCGCAAGAACTGCGAGAGTTTACGATCGCCTAACTCCTCTGATAGCAACAGCTGTTTCACCTTCTTCTCTTTGGAGACGGAGAGACGCTTAATCAACTCGCTCTTCAGCTTATCGTACTTTCCTGTGGCGGGAGGATCGGTAATAATATCTTCCACTTCGACCGAATACTGTCTGTCCAGGTGAGAAAGTACATAGTGGAACTTGGTGAGGTCATCTGTTATGCGCGCCATGCAAAACTGTCCTTCTATTTGTGAAAACCATATCTGTGGTTTCTCCGGCCAAAAAGGCGGTATTCTTACTCCGACTCTAAAAATCTCGGATGACGTGCCGTCCGAGTCAATGGTCACGCGCCTTCCGGTTTTCGATTGCGCCGTGTCATTCTCGTCGCTACTCATCTTTGGTGTTAATTATGTGCTATTTCCGTGTTCTTCGGTGGTCACCAGTTATGGTGGTGTGGTGCGGTAGGTAGGTGTAAGTACTTGCCAGCTGGATTAGATGATGGTTCCAATGTTTGTGAAGAACGAAAACACACAGTTCACAGTAGGTACAGTTCGGTTTAATCCACACACCACATACACATAGTTATAAAGTTTAGAAGTCACAAGCACATAAGAAGCGAGAATGAGTAGATATTAAAGATGAAAGAAAGTAAGAATGAAAACAGAATTTTGCGAGTCGCGTAAACAGAGCGGAGATAGAAAGGCAATAACGTATGCTGCGCATGAGCGTCGTGGCCGGACTGACTGGAGTGGCGGGCCGCGCGCGGTGCGGTGGGGTACTCCCCGCGCGTACACGAGTTTGGCCTGCCGGGCCGGAGACGTGGAATGTAAACAAAAGTTTCCATTTGATCGCGTCACCGGCGGGCACATAGATAATAAATATTTAAATATACTTATAATTATAGTTGTGTATGTAGTGCAGTATTTATATTTGTTGTTGTATTTTATATTATGTTTGTATTTATAATATTATTGCATGTTATATACTTAATAGTATTTATGTTTATGTATTTATATATAAACCGTACTGTAGTATTAGTGTAGGTAATATAATGTGTACAATATTTATGTAAGTATGTAATATACTATTATTATAAATATGTAGGTATATAATTATGTTCTTTATATGTAAGTAGGCCACAAATTCACTTCGTTCGCAATAAGGGCGCAATGTGAAATAGCAGCTACCCTCATTTGTAAGGGGTAGAGGGTTAACTTAATCTACAGTTAGGTAATCACGCTTGCGGCTGACAACTGTCCGAGAGTAGGCGATGATGGAATATGACAATTTAAGCCATTACGATGATTGAAGTCATTATGACAGTTCAGGCAGCTAAAGTGTTATAATCTTGAATTAAGGTTCTCGTACCTACCAATGGTCATCTCCCTTCCCCCACAATACATACTTCGTTAAATCATTCCTTCATTTTTTTTAGAGCTTAGTACAGTTCATTCAGGCTTAGTACATTGAGGAGTCCTATTTAGTAGGAGTTTGGATGCTGCGGCTGCGGCTGCCCTCGTATAACCATCCACACGTGCTGTACCAAGATCTGCTAGCCTCCAGTGCCCCCGTGTTGGGGGGCTGTGTGATCGGAGTGGGTGCGACAATATATTGGCAATGTGTTAAATATTGCTTCTCCGTGCAGTTCCGTGCTTCAATAAAAATGTTAGTACAGTAAATAAATAATAAATATTAGTACATTGAGGAGTCCTATACTCTCACATCGGGACCACACGACGCGGAGCATTTGCAAACAAATGATTATTCGGTTACATAGCCTATAAAAAAGCTTACTATCACATACAAAGACGAAACATCCGCAGTTTTAATTATACTTATAAATGAATTGGCATATAATTATATATATACATTTTTTTCACTAGGTAGTCATTGTTCTAGGTAATGAGCATAATTCCCACTAATTTCAAAGCTGCAAGTGTGCGCTGATCCTTCGATCGATTTAATCCAAGCTTAATTCTTAAGGTTTCATTGCGATTAAAGGCAGTTGATACCTTTAAGGTTAACTTAAGTTTATAAGGATTTAG
This sequence comes from Ennomos erosarius, assembly GCA_963580505.1. Lineage (NCBI taxonomy): Eukaryota > Metazoa > Arthropoda > Insecta > Lepidoptera > Geometridae > Ennomos > Ennomos erosarius. The sequence continues at coordinate 6,986,263 of OY757002.1, forward strand.
GGAGGGGTTCAATTAACTGTTACATAACCGTACTGGTGGAATTTTAAACGCTACAAAAAATATGGCAGTGTACTGGAAAGTATAGGCGGATGATGATGATGATGATGATGATGATGATGATGATGATGATGATGATGATGATTATGATGATGATGATGATTTCACAATGACGGACCAACCACTCGGATTGGTGAGGTACATCTTTGGCGAATCCTGCTAGGGATTGTTTGTAGTCTGCAGTGAAAACCGCATGGACAAATCACCGGCAAAAACTTACTATTACCCCAGATAATATAATACCTACAGTACAGATGCCTCATCCCATACAACGGAATAACGCGGGCTATTTTACGAATTATTTTATTTCTGCATAACGCAAGATTATCAAGCGACATTTATTGCGTTTTGGCGAAGTATTGGGCCAAATGAATACACTGGACACTAACTAGTAACTCTCTAGATACGATTACTACATTTTTTTCAAGTTCGGGGTATTTTGCGTTTGTACCTGATGGGACCCCTGACCTGATGGGTGCTATTAGGTATGTACACATAAATAATAATAAGCATTGAAACGCCTAAAATGTAATCTATACCATCATATGAACACTTGAACAGTCCATAACTTATGATAGTTTGCTACAGTCAAATGCATTTATTACAACCTCGCTTAAAAGTACAAAGTAAATCGCTATCATCAAAATTAACTTTGTAGAAAAGTTGACAACTGCATTATTTACGAATGCTTATTCTGACACTATAATATATAATTTACGAGGTATTTATGTTGTTAAATAAGTTATAATAAGTATAAATTATTGCTTTTTTTTTTTTTTTATTAATGGATAGGCTTGCACTTGATCACTATCTCACCTGATGGTAAGTGAAGATGCGGTCTAGGATGTAACGCGCTTGCCTAGAAGATACCTATTCACTCTCGATTTGAAGACTCCAAGATTGTAATTTTCGGGAAATACAAACGCTGGCAAGGCGTTCCACTCTTTGTGTTGAGTTCGCTGTCAGGCTTGAAAAATGTAAGTTTTGATATATGTTGCTATGAAGGGCAAAAGTTGGAAAACAATATAGAATTATAGAATTTTAAAAAAATTATAAAAAAATCCGCATTAGAATTGAGTTTTCAATCGATGCATAAAAATCAAGCAAACTGTATTGAAGGTAGATTACAATATAATACTATATGTTTTGTGTGAAACCACAGAGAAATGAGTCACATTGAAAGTACTAAACCGTTAAAAAAAAGTTAAAAAACAAAAAAATTTTGGCCCATGAGGGGATCGAACCCGCGACCTTCGCGTTATTAGCACGACGCTCTAACCAACTGAGCTAATGGGCCGATTGCCCGGGTGCCGAAAATTCTCTTGTAACCTTATCAGCATTTTGTTGCATTACAAAATAGGTGTAAAGAACTGAAGATCACGTAACATTTATCTGTGACGTAACCATGAATCTTCATACTATATTTACTACTATATGTTATTTGTAAATTTAAGAATTAGGATTAATAAGATTGTGTATTATTAAGAAATCGGAAAATATAGAATGTGGTGAATCCTGAATATGAAATTTATCGCTGACACCGTAAAATTTCTATAATATACTTAACTATACTATATTTTAAATTTCAATACAAACAATGTTAATGCCTTTAGCAAGGGTAGCCTACCTGTCGACGTAATTACTATATCTTGTCTCGATCAACCGTTTGACCAATGATCTCGCAAGAAATGTTTTATGACGTGATCTGTGTGATCATTCATTGGCCCAACGCTTTCTTGAAAGAAGAGATACGTCGATTCTTACAGCTCATGCTAACTCTGTCGCAGGTCACATCTACTTCTGAGCATATTCTACACTCTCTGTCTCTCTACTTATGAGAAAAGGCCCGTATCCTAGCTGATAAATAAATATATAAATGAATATGTGTGGACATTTCACACAGCGCCATCTAGCCCCAAACTAAGCATAGCTTGTACTATGGGAACCAGATGACTGATACAATACTTATATACTTTTTTGTTTGTAAATACATACATAGAATACAATGTAATACCCAGATAAAAGCTGATGATAAAGATGACCGATGGGGAAGAAAGATTCTGGAGTGGTGACCACGAACCGGAAGAGGCAGCGTATGACTAGGTGAAAACCGCGGCGCGCCGATGAATGCAAGAGGCAAGCAGTCGCTTAACTGGTGCTCTATGGGAGAGGCCTATATTCAGCAGTGGACGTCTTCATGCTGATGATGATGATGATTATGGTGGAGGTGGTGGTGATGGTGATGGTGATGAAAGATCAGTACTAGAGGATAAGGTTAAGTATGAGAGACCTCTCTCTACCCATTTTATTTCAACACATAATTATAGGTACCAAAGCATTATTTACCTAGCCAGTTTTCTTAAAACACAAGCCCTTTGAATACGCCAACCGAATAAAAACACAGTTATTACAATCGAAACGGTTGAACGTCATAAGAATTGCAAATTGCAAATGGACGGCAATTTTAAAAAGTCAAATTATACATCCAATGATTCATAGGTTTCGCGATTGCCGTGTGAATCACGACACGAGGGCGATGCAGACTGTACGGATAATTGGAGGAATGAATATTCTTTTAATAAAGAAATCGATATTCGACACACCATCAACATGGTGGACTTCAGTCTGAAGACGTCCACTGCTGAACATAGGCTTCCCCCAGAGAGCGCCACTTTGAGCGGTTGCTCGCCTCCTGCATCCATCGGCTCCCCGCGGTTCTAACCAGATCGTAGGTCCACCCAGTGAGGGGGGGGGGCGGGGGCGGCGGCCTCCGCTGCGTCTTCCGGTTCGTGGTCGCCACTCGAGAACCTTTCTTCCCCATCAGTTGTCAGTTTTACGAGCGATATGGCCTGCCCATTGTCATTTCAACTTGCAACTTTCAACTTTAATGCGAAATGGGAACGTATATAAGTCTGATGACAAATGCATATTTTGCGTTATTTATACGACTATGACCCCCACTAGGTGGACCGACGATCTGGTGAAAGGCGCCGATGGATGCAGGAGGCGAGGAGCCATTCAAAGTGGCGCTGGGGGAGGCCTATGGTCATTCAACAGTGGACGTCTTCAGGCTGTTTATGAATTGATACGACGACGGGATAATTAATAGGTAGCCAGGTTTCTAGTTATTTAGTCTCTCCCACGAAATTATTACATATTCTGTAGTTCGATGAGTAAGAAAGAGACCGCAAATTAACATCATTTCCCACACATTTACTTTTCCTAGATTTTTTATTTGTTTTCCTGTTACTTATTCATTACTGTCTTTGTTAAATACTTATGAGTATTAACATGATGATCAATGTCTTACCACAGGCTATGCCGCAGGTTAGGTAAGAATTTAGTAATGCAATAAGTAATACCTAACTAAGATATTAACCTACATACAAAATAACTTAGTCAATTAGTCATAGACTTATATTATACTGGGCGACCCGCCCCGGTTTCAACCGGGTTACCTAATTTTATGCCTTAAACATATTCATGGCAAGAAAGGCACTAGGTGGTAGGACTTTTCTGCAAATTTCGTCTAGATAGGTACCACCGCTTTGCCAGTTATCCTGCCGCCAAGCAGTAGTGTGCAAGCACTACTGTGTTCCTAGTGAAATTACTGGGCAAATGTGACTTTATCATCTGATCACACAGTTTAGTAATCTGATTACTAGACTGTGTGATGTCTCAGGCAGGATGCCGTACGCAGTGCAGTGTCACGCGAAACTTTATTATTTAAAAGTTCCGAGTGACACTGCAACTGTTATGGGCGGCCGTGTCGCTTAACATCAGGTGAACGAATAGCTCGTCACGTCATTCATTCTCATAAAGAAAAGATAAGAAAATGGATAAATGGACGGAACGGCGAATGTCCCCCCCTACTATTACCGTATAACAATTCCATTAACAATAAAATATCAAGACTATGAGATAACAATAAAAAAACGATAAAACACCGAATTGAGGACCTCGCCTTTTTGAAGTCGGTTAAAAAATGTCATAAACGTGTTTTGAAAAACGAACAAATTACGAAATGGACGAACACTGTTCGTATTATCATAATATATGCTCACAATCATATAATCATATATATTGCCTTCTGGGTAAACAACTCTTTAAGTAAAAGCTTTTGAAGGGCTGAAAGTATATGGATAGAGATGGTAAATATTTTTGTCTCAATATAATCCATATTTACATTTGCTTTAATACAGGTTTTCAGACGCAGATAAGATAGCTTTTTCATATCTAGTAGGCGGGCAAAGGCAGGCTATTTTAGTAGGCACTTAGGCAGGCAAATTACATCCTTATTGCTTCGTGCAACCCACACTTGGCCATTTTAGAAAACAGGAGTATTTCTTTTTGATATTCTGAAATCAGTGAAATTCGTTCAGTATAGTTCCGAAGTGTGATGCGTTTTCTAAGGGACACCCAACAGACACAATAGACAGAAAAAAAACTGTTTTTATTTCTATATCGATTAAAAAAAGTAAAGTTTCAACAAAAGCTATTAAACATTGTTGAATAACAGCTTCACACAGGCACAACATCTATAAAAATGTGTCTGTTGCTATCCGAATTCAATTAGACATACTTTTTGTTAAAAAAAAGGACTAAAACCAAATTAAATCTAAACTAAAATGATCTATCTAAAACTAAAAGTAAATAAACTTAATCTAAGAAGCCGCTACCAGTGGGCAATGTGCTCAAAATGCTGGCGGCATTGCCCCGTTGTATGGCAATGCTTAGTCTTTGCGCCGTATAGAGGCCAGCATTTTGGTCACGTGTTGGCTCGATCAGTCTTTCCGAAAGGTTTTTGTAAATTTTGTGAGCACTTGATCCCCACGGCCCCAGCGTCTCAACACCAAAAGGCGCAAATAAGTAACCACTGTCCAGGTTACTATATTTGCGCCTTTTCATGTTCTATAAAAATATAATAGTAAGTAGAGTCGGAGTCAAACTCAATGGCGACTGTGAAGTCAGCGCGAAACGCGGCGTAGTAGCAAAAATTAGATGTGCGCGGGAAGAGGTGCGGTGTGCACAGCGTGCGGGGAGCTTGTAGCGCACTTCACAGCCACCATTATAATAATAATAATTATAATAATTTGATTGACTCAGACTCTACTACGTACCAACCAACTATGAACACTTTATGAACACTTGATGCTAATGCGTTCGAGATTCTCGGAATTCTTGCACAATTTGTGGTCGGCCACGACGTGAAGTCTGCGGTGATAATACGCAATGATTATGCTATACCTATTAGGAAACTGTAACGGGGTTAGCCTCATTAAGGACATCAACTGCAGAAACGGAGGAAGAACTGTAGGCACTGAGGATTGAAACAAATGACGCTTTTTTGTGGATCTGTGGCTGTAGTATGTATTGTGTTGTGTATGTATTTCGTTAATAAAAACAAAACAATATCGAAAACAATAGAACAAAAACCAATTTATATGTAGAAGAAAGTATCAGATGCATAGACATATATATTAAGGACAGGCCTAATGACAGGTTAAAACGTCGTTTCAAAGTGGGAGCCAATTTCACAGATTGGCATCCACTAGCGCTCAGTCTGTGATGGAAGTAAGAAGGCATCGGTCGAATGTCACAAACAAAATATGCCAAGTTGTATTGTGAAGGGTTGCACAATCTATAATCAAAAGTGCAGTAAACAGAAAGACCAAGTTTCTTACCTCAAGTAATTCAATATTTTCAATATAACACTCTGTTTTGTAACAAAATAATCGAATTTATATTTGGAATAATCATTGTAAACAATAAACATTGACGGACATAATGGCAGCGATAGGCACCTAATTTTCTCAACTTGTCGTAGTTCACGCGAAATCTAATAGATGGCGCTGACTTTTCCCACACCATTTTGACAAAATAAAATGTTCCTTCGGGCATATCCTGATCAGATGACTGTTCCATTGTGATGGTTGCTCGGCCAAAAACCAGTTTCTCTTTAATATGACCTAAGATTCGGTATGCTATATTTCCAGCTCTTAGTCCAGCTCACTCAATATGTGTTGAACATAGCCCTCCTTCCATTGAGCGCTACTTTCAGCTACTTGCTTTCCTCTTGCATCCATCGGCTCCCCACGTTTTATCGTTGGTCTATCTAATGTGGAGTGTGGGGCCAGCCTACGCTGCGTCTTCCGGTCCGTGGTCCTTTCTTCCCTATCGGTTGGCTGGTCGATGCTGTGACATATGTGGCCTGCCCATTGCCATTTGAACTTGCTAATTGTAAGAGCTATATCAGGCTACATAAAAACCTAAAACCGCGACACGACAAGTATTTGTGCAGAAACAAAAACGCACATATTCTGTGTCTGGGTGTTGTGGGACCATGGTCATCGTAGTTCCTGGGTCCTTTTAGATACAGGAAATCCTAATTAGGGTTCAGGATCTATGTATGTGATCGCAAAAAAGTTCTTTTATATAGCAACAAACCAACGCGATGGCAGCCAATCTATCATGTACTATATAAGCTACACAGAAGGTCTCGCGGCCTACCACACCGGTTTATTCAATCCAAATTTACTCCAGAGAATATTATCAAGTCTAACTTATATAAAACTATTTTATATCCCCTGACAGTGCTAAACAGGCACCAGGATGATCTAGCAATCACTTAGAGACACCCTGGGAATATCTAGCTACACTAACTGGTAGTTTGGGAGATAGTGGTCCTTTTTATAGGCAATTTGATTCCTGGGTGTGACTTGAGATATTCCTCACCTGAAATTATCTGTGCCTCCTCCGCTTGCCATCTAGGGAATACGAACGTTTCCCGCTAAGTATCTGGGCACAGAAAAATAAGTTTTAGTACTGGTTCTGTCGGGTGTAGTCACGGTTCCTAGATACTTTTAGGGAATCTAAGTTAGGGTCAAGGATCTATGTACTGGGCCGTATGACCATTCACACACGTAACGCGGCGCGTTACGATATCTTCGTGGAATGGTCTTGGGTTTAAAATGCTATTCAGTATGCCGTTGTCAAATTTGACAAACACGACAACACACAGACACGCACGTCAAAAAACAGAAACCACTGGGCACAAATAATCTAACGCGTGGCATACAGAATACAATTTTTTGATTCCATGTTAATTCCATGTCGTGGCGCGTTAAAGCCCGCGTTTACGTTTGGAGCATGTTACACGTCACGCGTTATTGGCGAGGAATCTCATGTGTCATAGCGAATAACCCCCCTGTATGTGATCGTTCGTCATTTATTTACTTACCTATTAGTGCTACCCTGCAGAGAAGGTTGGATGAATAAAAAGGAAAGTTAGAATTAGTTTGCATTGAAAAGTGATACCATTGTCTCCCACACTATCCAGACTAAAGCTGAATACAGTGATAGGTGGGTGCAAAGCGAACGAGGATTTGAATAGTAGGTGTACCGCCGGTTTGATGTGCAAAAGAGGTTTTGCTGCGGATAGGTACAGTTTGTTAGAGGAAGTTCTATAGCTCCTAGATGCTGTGGGTTTGCACGAGCACGAGTGTTTTTAAAACACTTTATTGCAATTGCGATTTATTTATAGATGTATTTACTGCTACCACTACAATATAAACAGACCATGTTTTGTGAGCAGAATTGGGCATTGATATAATGCATGCGTGTTCAATATCGAGTCGCTGGGAGATTAAAAAGTTAATGCAAAATTGGAAGAGTTAATTATGAAGTATGGATGATGATGAGGGTTTGGAATGTTAATGAAAGTAAGCAACTAAGGTATTATATTATCTAGGAAGCAACTGAGCATAGGTACCACATAATACTGAGCGACTCGTTCCAGCAACTCAATCATTTAAGCTCTTCATAAATGAGAGATATAGTTGACTAATGAGAGTGACATAGTCATTAATGACTAAACTCCTATAAAATAAAAAAGATTTAAAAAAAAAAACTACACTAGTACCAATACTTACTCTGTGGCAAGGCAATGCACCCTTGTGGAATGAACACTGCTCTAAACTGAACTGACACCGATATAACAACTATAGAGGTGGCGAAGCTCGTAAACGCAGTAGGTCATCTATTGCACGACCTATAGCCAGGCTTAAGTCGGCTTCGAAGTCTATACAGATCTCAATTCAGTCTCCATTACTATAAACTATAACCACGTATAATACCCAAATCAATAAGCTCCAGATTTGTAATGTTAGATAATTTGCGGGCAGCTATGGTGATCTGGATTGAGGTATCGTGGGCAGGTATATTGTATGATCGACTTGTAACCGCAGGAGATGGTCGGCAACCTAAGTCATCGAGTTACAGTCGGAGTCACATTGTAAACTTCAATAATGGAAAAATTATACTATGTTGCCAAGCTTTCGTCTGTTAGCGTCCATATAATTTTTATATGTATATCCCGAAACCAGAACAGTTGTTATAAATTATACTATTACTAGGTGCTTACTGGATAAATACATTACTGATGCTGTGTTCCACTAAGTATATCACATATTTGTTTTTATGTATAGGGAACTATGGGGATAATGGTCTACAATTGATTAAAGGTCCGGAATGTGGTAGATCTAGAAACCAACCCCTTCAAGATTGAAAAGGGATCTTTGCAACCCTTGTACATAATTCTAATTAATCTTATCGACCGAATCACACTTCTACAACTACAATAAGACCGGAGCAATCAATATCATGTCACATACTTACTCCAAGTCTATGAATAAACAAAGTCGATGGTTCCGCGTTATAAATGAAAGGTACCGTTTCTGATGTAGAATCCAATTCGACGCTAGATATTACCTGTTAGAAGATATTAGTGGACAATGGAGAGATTCAAAATCGTTAATTTAGGTAAAATTACTTTGTGTACTGTTCTTCACGTCGCTTTTTTATACACAGTACTTACGTACTGAAACAATTTTTTATTAATCCTGGTTTGTCCACATTTACTATTAACCACAGTTGCTTTTTTTAGGTGGACCGACGATCTGGTGAAAGCCGCGGGGAGCCGATGGATGCAGGAGGCGAGCAGCCGCTCAAAGTGACGCTCCCTGAGGGAGGCCTATCTTCAGCAGTGAACGTCTTAAGGCTGTTAATAATGATGATTGCTTAATTAGGTACATAAAATGATACATTAAAAAAATATTAGTATTTACTATTTTTAAAAACCAGTTCCCCAAAATGTAACTTCTTTTCAGGTTGTGTCCCTAATCTATACCGTATCGTAAAGGCTGTGCTGTGACCGATCAACCATCGTGCATCGGATGGATGGACATAGAACAAACTCTTTGCTTTTAAACGAAGGTGATTCAATAATATTCATAGAGATTGACATGTAAGTACCGGCACTAGTGAGGTACAAAATACGTATTCAGCCTTGGGATATCCACAAAAGAATACGTGATACGTGAATTATAACTAAAATATTTACCCTGAATTAAAGTTATTATCGCTGAAAATTTAACTTCGACGAAGTACGAAATTTAAAACGATCCCTAATTATTAAAATGTATTTTTAGATGTGTTGTGTTGTGAATCTGTCGCAAAATGCCGACACTGCCTAAAACTGAATAAATAATAAAATAAATTTAGATGCGCAGTGTTGTAACATGTGCTTATTTATCCACGAGGCAAAGCCCATCGACCCATCTTTCGCGGAAAATTTAAGGAGCGCCGCGTGGCCATCCTTCTTTTGGAAACACATAATTTTTGTAAACAGATAGGAAACTAGTTCCAAGGAATTGAGTTATTTGTGGCTCGTGCTGATACCCTACCTATCGAAGGATCGTTGTAAGTAAAAGAGGTCGTGGAAGGCCTAAATTAGGTGTAAATTGCAGAGAAAAAGAAGGAAATAGTAATACGCGTCTTGAGCAAGTAGTCTGACTATGCAGGGTCAGTTTCTGACTAAGAGTGGATTTTTAACCAATTGGTTAATAACCAACAAATTTTGGCCTTAACCCCCTAGTCAGTTTTTTGATCCGTAGTTGAAGTAAACAATGGTTAAAAACAAATAAATTTTGACCAGTGTGTCTATACTTTGTTAGAGTTTTTAACCAAAACCAAGATATGAACTCATCGCATTCGCATTTTCCCCCTAAGTTCTTTGGTTTGAAGTCCAAACGACTCACGATTGATCAAAAATAATTTAAATCACACCTCTGAGCGCTAACAAAATCCGAAAATTAAGGAACGCAGGCAAAAATGTTACCAACTCGAATACCGTACCCTATTTAACGTTTCATTACACGCGCGTATCTTCAACACTTCGATATCAAATACGGTTCATCGATAATTACGTTTGAGATTCGAATCGCGAGCGCAACGGCGAATATTGCAAATATCGATAATAATATATCGATATTTAAATCGAATATCATGACGCTGAATGGTGTGCACGTGTGAAAAGTTATAACAAATTTTCACGTTCTACCCGAATCATAAAAAAAAATTTCCTTGAATGATATTATTGCCAATACTTTTACATTAGATATTACGAACAAAAACAAATTTCAGACTATTTTTGCTCAATATTAGTTTTGTCCAAAACGAGTTGGGTTTATGATTATGATAAGCTAAATATGATATAGAAATACTTTTCTAATTTATCCCAACTGCTAGGATAACTTTAGAAGTGGCTTTCGTGGGTTGACGACTTCATAAAATATTTGATGTGGAGCTCAGCAGAAAAATATAATATTTTTACGTTTCTGAGCTGTGAAGGAGTGATTACTCGTTTCAAACCTGACGTGGAGTTCAAATGGTTCTTTTTATTTTTGATCGCACTTTTAAATATTTTTATCTTATTAGTCTGTAGATTATTATCACGAATACATTATGTAAAGTAAATACAACTCTTTAGTGTAGCAGGTACATATATTCTTATTGTAGAAGTTAGAATGAAGGCACTCTGCCCATTAAAATACTTATTCTCGGGTGTAACTGAAATATAACACCTGGCTGCACTAAATTTTGAAAGCTCCTAAGTCACACTTATCTCGATTTCTACGACATACCTACTGCAATGTATTTGGGTACGTCCTAAAGAGAGAAGTGTGAACTTATAACCTGTCAAACTTTAGAGCAAACGGGCATAGTAACTTAGCTTTAGAAATATAACAATTTCAACAAACTTCAACATTATTAAATTAATTTAATCCCAACCCAATCCCAACGCCTTTTGTAATCTAAAAAAAAGAAAAGAACTCCTTCCTTTTCCTATTTCATTCGACGAACAAAACGGAGTCCAAATTTAAAATTTATTAACCTATACAATACTAAATGATTGGCTGGTGAATGAGGGAGAAGGAAGACGAGGGAGGGGGGGAGTATAAAAGACGCAAAAGCATGTTTTATTATCACTCTTGTACGAGACGAGACGCTGTGCAGACGTCTAGGCGGAGAGGCTTTATGCTTCGAAATTCGAAACTTAGTTTCAAATCACCATATGCAATGAGTATCGATTCGTATCGGAAACGTAAATTATTCTAATACTGAATACTCGCTACCTCGCTATAATAGTATCAATTCCTACCTAAGCCTTCCCGTTTCAAAGCAATACCTAAATGCTACTTATGTATCGCTTTGAGTAAGTGTATAAATAGGTCTTATTTAGGTGCTCGCTCGTGGTTTAAGGCTGCTAACTGCTATATTCGCGGGTCCACTCTCGCTCGCGCATTGCGATGTTTTCGCAGATATTAAATTGAATTTATTCACGAAAAATCTGGCTAAACTATTGTCTCATGAATATTTAATACTATCACAAATCAACAAAAATATCATATTTATCCAAAGAAGATTTCGTAAATACAACAGTAGTATTATTGTAACAAAGTTATTTTCTATAGGCACTAATAAGTATGGTATTGTGGTGTGGTGGTGTGTGGTATTAAGCTGAAATAATATATTAATAGGCCCCACTAGGTGGACCGACGACCTGGTCAGAACCGTTGGGAGCCGATGGATGCAAAAGACAAGCCGCTCAAGGTGACGCTCTTTGGGGGAGGTCTATGTTCAGCAGTGGACGTCTTCAGGCTGATGATGATGATGATGAATATATATTAATTAAATAAATTTAATTATTTTAGACTAAGAATATTTTATTAAATATTGCCAATAAATTTAACCCAAAAAAAAAACGAAACACGTGGAGTATGGATTATTACTACGTCTAAACTTTGTGATAAAAAATACAAACTTCCATAATAAGCTTGCGGATTAGTTTGCAGAAAATTGAAAATACAATTCAAATCATTTAGCAATGTCAAATGTAGCAACTTATCAAGCAAAACCGGCCCCAAATGATTGCCAATTAAATAATTATTTGTTTTTAATAACCGGTGTTTAAGTTTAGTTATTTATTGGCTTCTATCTCTATTAGAAAGATAATGTCAACACATTTATTATATGAATATGCCGATTAAATATAAATATTTGAGTCACAGATTAAAAAAGGTAGATAGATACCATCCGTCGTTCAAAAGACGAGTGAAAAAAACAGTGACAAGATTTATACAGAATTATAATAAATATACAATATTTTATTCATATCGCCTCTGTCGGCGACTCATTATAAACGATCAAAATTCTAGTTTTTATTCCAGCGATTAAATGTTTTCTACAAAAGCTCGATACTTATAAATCCAGTATGGGCAAACACGCATTTCTAACCAGAATACAGACGCATCGAAGATTTACCAACTTACTTATAAAAATAACAGAGGCACTGTTTTGTTTCTCTATATTGAGTTTGAATTGACCGAAGATAAAAGAAGAGAAAGCATTGATAAGCAATTACACTGTAATACAGTGTTTATTGGTTAGTAATTAGTAAATATTTATTAATTGAGCGGCTGCTAGCCTCCTGCAGTCACCGGCTCCCCACGGTTTTCACCAGATCGATAAAAAGTCGATGAAATTGATATTTCACTAAACAGACGGGCCCGATAGCTCAGTGGGTCGTATCCCTGCCTTCTGAACTGAGGGCTGTGGGTTCGATTCCTACCCAGGACAAACATTTGTGTGATGAACATAGATGTTTGTTCTTGGTCTGGGTGTTATATTGTATTCTATGTATGTATTTACAAACAAAAAAGTATATCCGTATTGTATCAGTTATCTGGTTCCCATAGTACAAGCTTTGCTTAGTTTGGGACTAGATGGCGCTGTGTGAAATGTCCACACGTATAAAATATATACATACATCACATGCACACTAAGTCATGTCCTACAGAATACGCTAAGTTGCATCTATATGCTCAAGTCATTTCATTCATAAAATGATAATTTTGTGAATGAATCGAGTCTAAAGACTAAAGTACCAATCGATTATTGAGCGTCATTCTGGAGTGACCCAGGGCTAAAACTCTAAAAATCGTATAATTGAATTAGAGAATTATGTAGACTGTATTCCGATCGGAACACATTTAAAAATAACCGATCAAGTGGGAGTCGGACTCGCACACGAAGGGTTCCGTACCATTATCTATAGAAACGAGCAAAAAATCACGTTCGTTGTGTCATTGTTGTCTGCCTTCAAATATTTATATTACTCTGTTTTTTTAGTATTTGTTGTTATAGCGGCAACATAAATGCATCATCTGTGAAAATTTCACCTGTGTCACTATCACGGTTCACGAGACCTGGTGACAGTGGAGCCTTAGTAATAAGATCATAAGACCAAAGTCGTTAAGCCAAGTCATAAGCCTTTGGGCGGCCTGAAAATTCTGACACCAGGGCTGACCACTTGCCTATACGAGAAGAAGAAGAAGAAGAATTAATAGGATTCATTTTACACTTTGGGTACGGAACCCTAAAAATTGTATATGTTGTAGAGTGTATTCCAATCGGATAATATTTAAAAAATATTTAGAAATATCGTTATACCAACAAGCCCTTACTGTCATTAAAGTTTTAGGTGCTGAGAGCAAATAAAGAAGGATCTGAACAAAGGGCGGCGGACCTTGAGAATTCCCGAAGGGTCTTCCTTTACAAAAAACTTTTCATGTTTAATTGGTAGGTTCGAAACCTAGTAGGAGAGAAGCTACAAGGAAGCTATAAAAGTTTTATAGCTTAGTGTTCCTGATGATGATGACATTAGGCTGAAAATCGAGTCGAGTCTGTGGATTTCTTCGTATTCAAATCATCGTGCATGACATTAGATTAATTCAGACTAATAGTCGCCGGACATTCCAAAAACATCTTGTTTCTCGGTCTATTTTTATACTTTCGGCAGCTCCGCAAAGCTATGTGGGAAAGACAAAAAGCAATGATTGTTTTTCTATAACCAGAAGCTTTATCATGTTGTCAAGTTTGCCACTACCAACAAGGAAATTACTCTAGTTCCACATTGCTCGTAGAACTGACAACCGATGGGAAAGAGAGGTTCTCGAGTGGCGACCACGAACCGGATGAAGCAGCGTAGGCTGGCCTCCACTGGGTGAACTGACGATCAGGTGAAAACCGGGAGATCTGATGAATGCAGGAGAAGAGCAGCCGCTCAAACTGACGCTCTCTGGGGTTCAGCAGTGGACGTGTTCAGGCTGTTGATGATGACGATGATGATATCTTTCATTCCCAAACACGCACCTACGTAATCCTCAAATAAGTATATGAGTGTTCCTTATGCATAGCTAAGTATAGCTTGCTATAGCATCCATCGCATAGCTACTGCAACAACAAGCTTTAAATGTTACCAGTTACTTCACCCAAGGGCAAACATTTTGACCCGATCTTAATAAAATATGGTAGAATTAATTAGTGAAATGTTCCTCCGGACATTTCTGTGGACGATAACACACATTCTTAATGTTCTGATGTTTTTAGAGCGGCGTTTAGGATTCATTAATTATATTTTGATGAGTTGATAAAGCTTAAAAGGTGAGGTATTTTGTGGAATGGAGGCAGGTAAAACATGATAGCTGGAGAGCTATGTATCTAATTATTATAGTCTGTGATAAGCGAGACGTGAGCGAGCAATTTATGGGTTTCCGCGCTGTAAAATGCCTTCATCTTTCTTCTTTGTTTTATGGCTTTCTATCACTTTGAGCGATAATTCTGCCAATATCATATTCTTACCCACCTATACAAAATGGGAACAAATAGCACGGTTTATGTCACGTTAAAGTCCTATTTTGTCCTAATGCTAAGGATTTAGGATATTTTACTGGAACCCCTGGAAAGCCTTGAAGGGAAAACGAAAAGGCATGGTTCTAGAACTGGGAACCATTTGCCTACACTCGCGCACGTTCATGAATACTTAACGGATAATAAATCGACTCTTATGCGGGATTTGGAAAAATGTTCGAACTGACAGCCACCATTTTTGGTTTCTTTCAAGACACCAGAGCGTCGAGCGTCATGATAGTTCAGGAATTGAATCTGGAAACCTCGCACGCGTTTTAATAGTTAGATCTATATTCTATAGTTTAGTCAGGTTGTTAGTCTGTGTCATTGTTGTAATTTCTACCTACAATTGCATGGAATCGTGGATGATTCTCCAAACGGAACTATTACAATACAGCTTGGTTATCGCACGGTAAATGGCGATTGCATCCGGGCCTGCCCTGCGGCTTTCTATGGGATATTCATTCAATGGGCAACGCGCACTTGCGACAAACTCGTGATTTGGCGACAATTCTTTAATAGATCAGCGCGTGCTGCGGGGTGATCAATGGCCATGAAACAAGATTCGATTGCAATGCAACAAGAGAAATTTCATTCCGAATTTGAAAATTACCCGTTGTAACTAACTATACACATGCACATAGTCTGTGTATTGAAACTGTCAAATCCATACATTTTTGCTTGCTGGTTTTACAAAATTTATTTGCAAAACCAGCAAGTTCAAATAAATGTCGCATTGACTTATTTAAATGTCTTTTGATACCAATACTTCCCAAAAAACACGCTGGCTGAGCACAAAAAACTTAAATACTATAAACCTGTAAATAACTAGTGTTTTTACAATTTTACGTTTATTGAATGTTTACAAAAGATGAACTTCAATGGAAAGCCAGAGTTTTCATGAAACTAAAAACCACAAAAATGCAGAAAACATCTCCGTTATTACAAAGCTCAGAAACAGTAAAAAAAGTTGCAAGGAGCTAGAAAATATGTATTCAACGAAGGTTTACTGTTGTTTTAACATCAAATGAATTTAATAAAGAACTTTCAAAGCTTTGTAGAAACATTTGAGCATATTCCGCTAAATTATTTAATCATAAATCTAAGATTTGAAACCACTGTAGAGCAACTATTAGTTGCGACTCCATCGCGAGTGTGCGAAGAGCCTTCTACATCCTAATTAGGTACGAGCGTCAGGCAGCGGGATTTTGATGCCACGTCCCGTGCAGCGGTGTTAGAGGGTATGGGACGACTAATTGGCTACTCTACTGAGGCCTTGCAGATGTTGTGATTGTGACTAAATTCGATTGTTGCGCAGTATGCGGAGGGCTTTAGATTTTTAGCTCACGTTTTCTATCGATTCTGAATCAAGGAGATAGATATTGGTTTTAGTAATATGAAAATTATTTTGGATTTTAATTACAGTTTCTATTCTAACACTTGAGTAAAGCGAACTATTAAAATGGATTTTTTTACCCGAAAATTTAATAAAAATGTTTTAAAATGGGAGCGCTGCAGTGGTCAGCGCTGAAGTCAGAATTTCTAAGCCACCTAAAGGCTTCTGACTTAGCTTAACGATTATTGTCTTCGTGCCCTCCGAATCACGGTACTTAGCGCTCAGTTGTAAATACCACTTCTTGCTGTAGCGGTCACCCATCTAATGACCACAGCAAGCGTTGTTAACTTTACCGATCGGTTAGGAACGGCTAGTCGTGCTTCGCTATGAGCGCTAATTAGTTAACCGTAATGATACCTACGACTTACAAGGCTATCCATAGAAAAAGGCTACCTTTTATTGTGTTTTGAAAAAAACATTAAGCCTCTACGTTACAAAGCGACGATGACAAAACATTCTAATAAACAGCAGGACCTTTATTTGTAGATAAGTTCTATACATAATAAGAGACCTAAATCCATTAACCATAATACTCTTCTACCGAACCGAAAACCTAAAACGTCGACAGGAAGATCGCAACCACAATATCAAATCTAAAATTACAAACCTTTCAACGGCACCCCAATCCATTTTCATCTTTACTAGTTTCGAAATAAGGGTGGAAGTAGCTCAAAACTTTACTCTCTACCTGTGATATTAGTTCGGCAATCGGGATAAAGCCTATCGCACACGGCGCCGATAACATAATCTTTTATCTGAGAGTTATACCTGCGCCGTTTGTGCTGTTCTATTGATTTCTATGATGAGCTATATTAGTAGCGAGCGATGGACTGTACTTTGTAGGGTGGAGAAATGTGCGTACGACGGTGTTAAAGGGATAAACGGTATATTTACACCTTTTACAATGAAAAATTAAAGAAAATCCAACTGCACAAAAATAAAAACCATCTTGACTAGTATAAAAGATATCTGTGCTAAAACCATAATAATCCTTTCAATGTCACAGCAAACGTAAATGTATCTGGGTGTTTGTATTCTATGTATGTATTTATCAGTTATCTGCTTCCCACAGTACAAGCTATGCTTAGTTTGGGGCTAGATGGCGCTGTGTGAAATGTCCACACATATTTATTTATTTATTTATAAATAAATATATCAAAAATATTAAAAAGAAAAGGTGATTGTTTATGCGGCCAGTCACCTACAGCTATATTGACAGATATATTATGCACTCAAATACAGATATCTTATATTATCTGTCGTCTATCCCGTGTGTGACAGGGTTTACACGGTGCGTCGTCCAGGGGTGAATAATCAGGGTTTTCAATAGGGAGCTGATCAGACATCGAATATTCCGATTGAAACCGGATCAAGTCATTTTGGGTGAGCGCACGGCACAATGTTTGGATGGATTGTTGTCTATGATTAGTGTTTTTATGCCCAGACTACCTGTTCCCTGCGAGTAAAATCTTAGGTTAAAGCTTGGAATAAAAGGTAAGTTTCCAAACAACACCTTCTCAAATCGTATACGCTACTAATTCGTTATGTGTGCTGTGATTACTTGCCTCGTCACGCACACAGTCGAAGACAGGTGAAAGTAATTGGTTTTCAGTTTTGGGTTTAAGCGATTAAAGCCAGAAAAATAGCGTACCAGTGGAATGTCACACCCGAAAGAACTCTTATGCTGCTTTCCTAATGTGTTGTGGCACGTGCAAATTATGATACTAAATAATTTCTGGGATCTCTTCACACACTGACCACGCAAACGTCTTACGGTGGCCATTATATTATTATGTCACCAATTAAACGGCTTCATTTTGCGAATGTACTGCGATTGATTCTATGAGTAATTTTTAGTCCAGTGTTGAAGCCTTCGACCCCCGATGATACCTATTTGTCGGGGTTCAGTGTCTTCTACTAATACTAGTGGCGCCCCACAGTTTCACGCGCGAATAAAAAGTACCATTGCTTTGATCAGGTAAAAATAAGCATGCTAGTTAAAATCCGTAACGTTCCAATTCCAAACATTATAATTATTTTGGGAGTTTTGGCGGGAACGCGGAAAGTTCACGTCGTTGCATTGTATTATTTCTCAAAACTTGTCCTTTTTCCAGTGTTAATGTTTAAAATTGATGGCGTTTTACGCATTAAGTGCTGAATTACGAGCATGAGTGTGGGCAAGTGATATAATATAATGTAGTGAAACGTGATTTTCCGTGTTGCTTCCAAAATTCCATAGATGCTTCTAGTAAAGCCACCACTTTACTGGAGCATGACTTAGACTGGAATATGACTACCTGACTTAGACTGAACTATGACTAAGGCTTGACTTTACGTGAAATATTCTATTAACATGATGAAAAATTACAATACTTGACACTGGCTAAATACACTGTGTGGAGCCAAAATTAAAAAAAAATCATATTTATCCAGTTGGATCGTAGAATATAGACTGACACTTGAACATAAAACTTCAAATATTTCAGTTACCAACATATTTTTTAATAACATATCAGAAAAAGCAATTATTATAGCAACAGCTGCAAACTAAAAGCATAACAACCTTTAAAGGTCGTGTTATCTCAAACGCAAAAACTAAGCTAAAATCTTTCTTTGATATATTATTAAAGCCTGCTAAATAACTCATATTCAACCCCTTCAGGCTATGCAAATAAGTTCATTAGAAACACTCAACCCTCGTACAAAGGGTAGCAACCCTTGAACATTGTGATTTTGAATCCTTTTATGGGTACAAATGTTGTATGTAACCTTTACAGGTGCTGGTGAATATTGCAGTCAGCGGCAAGACCAGACCCTACTCAGTGTTTTATCTTGCTTTAACATAACTCATTTCAAACTTGATAGAAAGAAACAAAACACTAAATAGCTATTTCTAGGCTATGCAATATTTTAGTAAGTCGGCCAGAATGCTGGCTTTTGTTTTGCACGACAAATAAGCATTGCCATTCAACTTGGTAATGCTGCCAGCATTCTGAGCACTTTCTCCACCAATGGGTGATTTTAAATTATATATTTTTTTATACCTGATAACCTAACCTATAGGTGTTTAAAGTTTTTAGGTCTAGTTTGGTTTAGTTTAGTATACCTATTTATTAATATTTGATGTTACTGATCGTACGAACGAAGTGAGCGGATTATCTGCTACAACTCACGATTTTTGCCTTCGTCTGTTCGGATGTACGTTACAGATACTAAGTCTATGGCCAGAACGTACAGAAAAACAATTTCATTCATTACAGAATGTCAACTCCCAACGATATACATATTTTCAAAACAATACAACCACAGATACAAAGCCTTTGTATCACTTCCCAGAAGGTACAATTTGTGGTACAATGTAGCAAAAAAGTGTAAGACATAAAGGCGTTTAGAACTCTCTTGTTTAAAATTTAAAACAGTAATTATTAGTTTTTGAAAACGGAACGTCCTGACAGCGCAGGCAAAGACAAAAGGCTTTTGACTTTTTTTCTTTGTCTATTGAAGTTATGGGAGCGGAAATTTATAGTTTTTTTGTGAGGGGATGTTTTGTATAATTTGTGAACGGTTGTAAAATTGTTTTGTGATTTGAATTATTGTCTAATAGGGGGTAGAATTAGAAGCAACATGTTACTGTCAAATCAATTTAACAGTCTGGCTGTGATGACAAGATTGGTGAATTGGTGATACGGTTAACAATGAGTCATTTAACCGACTTTGAAAAACATGATTATAACAATACTAGTTGCGCCTCGTCCGCAATCAAAAAGTGTCATATGTGTTGATCCAGCGTATAAATAAACAACCTGCATCCCCAAAATTCGTTAGAAGATTAACCAAACACAAACTTCCGGAATTATTATTAGGATTAAGATTTTAGAACTCTTAGGTACTAACTCAACTCTTTCTAATTAAATCTAACCTATTTACACTTTATCCAAATATATGTTTTTTTTTCTACAATAAATTTTTTCCAAACATCGAATTGTATTGAATTATTTATTCATTAACAATTAAAATCGTGTTTGAATATCATACTTAAAATTAAACTATATCTACTACTTATTATATACTATTACAAAAATTTAAATCACAAATACTTTATCATTATCATTATATCTTTTATGTCTTTATCATTATTATTATTAAATTATCTCGTGTCACCCTATTACCTTACTTTCTTCTTCTTCTCGTGTAGGCAAGTGGTCAGCCCTGGTGTCAGAATTTTTAGGCCGCCCGAAGGCTTCTGACTTGGCTTAACGACTATTGTCTTACGACAACAGCCTGGACCGACGGCTTAATGTGGCCTCCGAAGCACGGTAGCGTTCTTACTTTAAATTGCCTAAATTAGTTTAACAATCAATCAGCCGGTAGACATAAACTCCTGTATACTATAAAAACACTTTTCCAAAAGGAATGCCTTCAGTTTGCTTTTAAAAACATTAAATTTATAAATACTATCTTTAATATCCTTTGGTAACTTATTGAAAATTTCTACTGCCTGGTATGTAGTGCTATGTTTATAGATGTTTAAATTTGAGTGAGTTTTATGCTTAAGATCCTTTCTCCTTGTGCTATTCCTTTCGTCTCTTTCATCGTCTGTCTGAAATCAAACTTCTTTTTAATAATTATGTTGTTTTACAGAATTACTTTTTTCTCAATAAGGACTGCTTTTACTAATCGCAATATCGAAGGAACTCTCTGAAAAAACAGAGTGTTTCGTTTAATTCCGATACCCGGTCTAATGAGTGCCATTATGTTTTTAATAAACATTATGCTAATGCCCTTCATTCTATTCTTGCATCCTCGCAAATACCGTGGGTAGTGATGCCATTGTAAAAATCCCGGGGCTCCACCGGGATTCCTTTCGTTTTGGATAAATGGGCAACATTTAATTTTTTGCAAGGAATAGGTAGGTACCGCAATTAGAAAAAAAACTACAGAACAAGATAAAACCGTTGACCGTTATTTATTTAATTCAAGATTAAATCCTTCTAATATTATAATTGCGGAAGTTTGTGTATACGTGTGAATATTTGTCACCTATCTCCGTTTATACTGTAAGTACCGATTTCGATGAAATTTAGGATGCAGATAGCTTATACGCTGGATAAGCATTGGATACTTTTATCCGCAGGTGGAACCGCGGGGTACAACTAGTAAGCCTATGTAAAAAATATCAGATTAAATATTCCTAAACAATTGCTCTAAAAATAAATAATCAAAATAAAATATCAAAACAGCAAATACCGAGGGTTCTTCTAGGTTTAGTTTCAACTATTTACCTTGTGTAACGACCCTGAAAAACGATGACAAAAAGCAGTTTTTTTTAAATAAAAATACCGGGATTTTTCGAATCCCGGAAATGTTCATTTCCCTTCCCTACTCTCATAAATGCACTTACGGCCGGCCTCACGCATATTACATTCTGCTTTTATAAAATCCCGCGCGTTTATTATTATTGATACGTAAATATTCCGTACTCTACGTATTTGCACTCGCGTCACATACGCGGCTGATTGAGTGCGATATTTTCTGCGGAATTTTTATGGCGACTTTTTTCTCGTGACTTGTTGAAATGGCAATGGGCAGGCCACATCGCTCGTAGAACTGACAACCGATGGGGAAGAAAGGTTCTCGAGTGGCGACCACGAACTGGAAGACGCAGCGTAGGCCGGCCCCCCACTAGGTGGACCGACGACCTGGTGAAAGCCGCGGGGAGCCGATGGATGCAGGAGGCGAGCAGCCGCTCTAAGTGGCGCTCCCGGGGGGAAGCCTATGTTCAGCAGTGGACGTCTTCAGGCTGTTAACGATGATGATGATGATATCCATAACTTTGATGGAAAATAATATTAAGTAAATAATAAAAAAACATATTTCGATTTAAGATAAATATATCTTAAATACATTCTTCACTAGCGGGTTTCCCCGGCTTCGCATAGGTACATAACAAAAATGTTCAAATTATTAATTTTATTATAAAACACACACATGAGCCCTTCGATCTCCCGTACCCCAGTGATGCCTACATTGCATAAGGTGCCACATCGCTCGTAGAACTAACAACCGATGTGGAAGATTCTCGAGCGGCGACCACGAACTGGAAGATGCAGCGTAGGCCGGCCTCCCACTAGGTGGACCGACGACCTGTCAGAATCGTGGGGAGCTGATGGATGCAAGAGGCAAGCAGCCGCTCTAAGTGGCGCTCTTTGGGAGAGGCCTATGTTCAGCAGTGGATATCTTCAGGCTGATGATGATGTTGATGACATAAGGTGCTGCCTAGCTAGCCGAGCAGGGTGAGCGGCCACCCACCCTGTCGTCGCCGCCCAAGACACGTCTTGCTTGAGCGACCCGGGTGATCCTATAGGATCCTATGTTTCGGCTGCGCTAGGATCAAGGGACCAGTCTACCACGCAACTATTTTCTGATACAAACTTTCATTTTCAAACTCGTGATATCTTACGGATTGAATAATTCAAAAAGCCAAAAAGTCATATAAATAATAGCTCTTTGAACCTACGCAACCTGTTGGACTAAAAAAATTACATAAAGTCGAACACAAATATTAATAAAATCTACCTTTGTGGGCGTAAATAATTAAAGTTATCTAGAAATAAAAAGGTCACTGATTTTTCTTTAACCTAAAAGTGTAGGAGCTTTTATACTCCTACAGAAAGCACGTTGATCTAAACAGGGCAATGGTATCCGTTCCTTAATATTTATGAAAAGGTTTCGTACGCGAATACTGTAATAATGTAACACCGATTCATATTCCAAATGCATAATAGATTTCATGAACATTTTTTATGGTTTACGCGTCTGTTACTTATTGGTGTCGATTTTGTGGGGCTGTTAGTACAGTGAATAAGTTTCATTACACCAAGATGGAGTACCTAAGTTTTTATCCAAGAATATTATATACAAACTTAGATTGAAATAAAAGACGAAAATGAGGCACTAGCTTTTTGAAAGTGCACCCATTAAATTAGATGCAATGCACACAATTATGCGAATGCGCGTAAGGGTAATCTCTTCCCTTACGCGTTTTGTAAATGCCAAACAGTTTTTATTTTACCAATGTACTCTGTGATGCCAAACTATACACGAGCGCCATCTCTTGACGATGAGGGAACTAAATAGATCTTTGCGTTTTTTAATATAAAACCTTCTATCTATTAACCTGCACAGGTGACAAAATGTATGTCTTGTCATTAGTGTATGCGCTCGGCGCCTAATGCTCGGCACGAATACTACTTTCGCATCTATGCGGATTGCGGAGCGTTTGTTTACCTACTCTGTGGTTTGTTATTCATAAAGTGTTTTCCTCTTTACGAACTCATAGTTTTCTAGACTGTAAACTAGCTAGGTCTTAATATTGTTGCATGCACTTGTGTGTGCTTCTTACTTTTATTAAAGTCCCGGAAGTCGAGTACAAAGAGAAATGAATATGTTCTCGCACATGGCAACATCTAGACAGCTTTATTATTTCAGTGTTGCCGTGAAATAAAACAAAGTTTAGGGTTGCCAGATTTTTAGCTTTATAATTTATTGAGTTTTTGTTCAAATAGTAAGTGTAAATAAACAAACTTGAATGTGAAAACCACTACTGAACATAGCCTCCAGAGAGCGCCACTTTGAGCGGCTGCTTGTTACCTGCATCCATCGGCTTCCTTCGTTTTCACCAGATCGTTGGTCCACCTAGTGGGAGGCTGACCTACGCTGCGTCTTCCGGTTCGCTTGGGCCGTCAATAGGAAACCGGGATTTGGAAATTGGTTTCATTCACATTCATGGTTGCCACTCCAGAACCTTTCTTCCCCATCGGTTGTAAGTTCTACGAGCGAAAACCGATAAAAAAAATCAGTTGACGCCGATTTTATAACCAATCCGTTCGTAAAATTACATTGAAATCTATTGAGGCATCTTAGCGAGAAACCACACACTTAATAATTAAAACTTTTTTTTCTGTAAGTAGTCTATACTATTTGGTATTATAGAACAAGCAAGGTTGCTTTGACAACACTATTCCCTAAATTTAAAATTAAATTAGACATTTTTCGAAGGAGTTGACAAAAACTTTACCCGTTTCTACGTTTTCCGCGAACCTCGCAATATAAACATCCAATATTTTTAGAACCGCACCCCTACCCGTCAGTATCTTATGAAAATGTTTGGTGTTTCTTCTGAAAGGAGCTCTTTTGTAACCCTCTGTCAAGGGGGTAGCGGGCATGAATAATGCAAGGCGGGGATCGATACTGATTTTTTTTACAAAATCACATCCTTCTTAATTAATAATGCTGATAGGATAACCAATGGTTAAAACCTCTAACTTTGAACTTTAAGTTAGAGTTAAAACCATTGGTTACCTTAACTACGGATCGCAAAACCCACCCTTACTTAGATTCGGAATTCAAATACGACTATTTTTTTGAACTTTGTATCATGGGTTTTTGGCGGGAACGCGGAAAAGTTCACTTCGTTGCATTGTGTTATATTTCAAAACTTGTGCTTTTTCTAGTGTTATTGTTTAAAATTGGTGGCGTTTTACGCATTAAATGCTGAATTACGAGCATAAGTGAGGGCAAGTGATATAATGTGGTGAAACGTGATTTTTCATATTGCTTCCAAAATTCCATAGAAGCTTCTAGTAAAGTTGCCACCACCACCACTTTGCTGGAGCATGACTTAGACTGGACTATGACTATCTGACTTAGACTGGACTATGACTATGACTAGGACATGACTGCGTGAAATATTTTATAACACGATAAAAATTATAATACTTGACACTGGCTAAATACAACGTGTGGAGCAAAAGTATAACAAAAAAAAAACTTTGTATCATGTAAAGAAAAATAAAGAACGTTGGTAATATTCTATACACACACCTAAAGGTCACCTCCATCCACCGAACACGGACATTCATACTTTGTAGATTATACTTTTGAGGTTATAGACAGGAGAAGATAGATGAGTATTGCTAACCAGAGCTAGTAATGCCTACATAATTATTTATATTATATTCTGTATCATAACATCCATCCACAA
This sequence comes from Ennomos erosarius, assembly GCA_963580505.1. Classification (NCBI taxonomy): domain Eukaryota; kingdom Metazoa; phylum Arthropoda; class Insecta; order Lepidoptera; family Geometridae; genus Ennomos; species Ennomos erosarius. The sequence goes on from OY757002.1 coordinate 7,011,849, forward strand.
TCCACACATCCATACAATTTTTTTTTTAAATAATCCATTTTGAAAAAGACTCGTTTCGACACGTCGGTTTTAGCGTACTCGATTCTGAATAAAATGACAGTCCATTTAATTTTAAATTCAGAACACGATTTATAGTGACGACATATTTTTGTCGACAAAATTATGAGGGGCGAGTATCAAGACTGGTTTTCTTAATTTTTCAAGACGTAGGGTAGTAGGGTGCACAGCTTACATTCAATCTGAGAAAAACACATTTATTATGGTACAATAATTATTATAATATGATGCATGATGAATAATTTTTTTTTGATTAATTAATTAATTATATTCCTCATAAGATAAACATTTATGAAAACAAAAATTAAATGTCTCAAAAAATGACCAAGTTACAAGCATTTTAAAAACCGGAATAGAAAGAGATAGCTCAAACGGCCAGTAACGTCAGAGGAAGGTCGTTATAGTACCTCATTACTAAGCTGTGGTAGCTTTTCATACAATCTTTTTGGCATGTAACGTCACGAGTACATTTTTCATAGTAACTGTGGGGGCGCTCTGTTTCGCGAGAAAGGGACAGGAGATGCCTCCTGTAGAAACTTTAAAAGCTTATTACTCTGTGATTTATTTACCGATTTTGCTTATTTTTTTGGCCTGCCAGGACCCAATGCGAGCACGTTTATTACAGCAGACAAACTTGAAACATATTTTGTACCTTATAGGGTCGCTTTATGCATAGCAAAAATATGGCGATTACGTTGCGTTGCACTTTCGACTTTTCCATTTTTCGGTACAAATAATTTGTTATAAAAGAAATGCTTATCGTTATAAAAAAAATAAGCTTATAGACGGATTCGTTGAAACATAGCTTATCACTATGATTTATTTCAATGGGGTGTCTTATTATAATGTAACATTTTAGGACGTTTAAATGATTTTTTAGAGGTCACTTCACGTTTTTTTTCAATCGAGAAACTTTTCGTAAACCTGTTTCGGTTTCGGCAGATGGAAAGAAGATATGACCAGTATTAACGTGCATTTTTTTCAATCCTGTATATGGTATAAGTTTTGAGATAATCACGTTCAAAATAGTCGATTTGGGAGCATTCAGCGCCTTAACTAAACAAAATACCCTACATTATAGTTTACTAAACTTGCCTCACTTTTAAGTGTTTGACGTTACACATCTATGGCTCTTACCGTTTTGTTTGTTTAGGCAAAGGGGAACCGAACATGGTGTCTGGTTGGTCGCTTTTAACGCCTGATTCGGGCGCTTTCACACAACACCATAACGACACTAACGATCGTGTCGGTAGGTGTACCGGTAAGGATATGTCGGCTGAGATATTATGTCGGTGCTGCTTCCTTCGCTCGCTACTCTCTTTTACTCGCACTGCTATGCTGGTATCAGTATTCGGTACCAATACCGATATTTGGTGTAGGTCTTTGTTGACAGCGATACTGTGCAAGGTCCAAGCGTTAAGTTGCAAAGGTCGGGTTTCACAATGTCTATTTCAAATATATGTCAAAAATACTCTCAAAACAAAGCTAACTTTATAGACATGATGGTTTACAATTTACTCTATTTTCAGATTCATTAGAAATATTTAGCAACATTTAAATAGTTTTTAAGCTCAGAAACATTTCTTTCAACAAAAAAACAATATCTTGCTATGGGGCCGTTTGTTCTATTTTTGATTAAGCAGTTTCAATTCAATTAATTTCAAACAATTCAGTAATCTGTGCTGTTGGCCTTTAGTTTACCTTCATACTTCATACTTAGTCTGCAGATATCGTGCCGGTATCGTATCCTGTCGGTATTACTCGGTATTGTGTAGGTGTCGTTATAGTCAAATGTGAAAGCGCCTTTTGGCTTTCTGCTTATCGGAAAAAGTGGTTTAGATATTTTGGGTGTTTGTTTAACTGGCTTGTTTAAAGTTGGGCGGTGCACTACCGCCTTTTATGGTCAGTTTAAAGTGTTACTACGTAAACATAAACATACGTGAGTTACTGGTCGAGTTCCCTACTCGTTAAGTAAGTAGTCCGTGACTATGTTATTGAGTGCTTTGCTTGCTATTTTGTACATCATCATCATAATCAACAGCCTGAAGACGTCCACTGCTGAACATAGGTCTCCTCCAGAGAGCGCACTTTGAGCGGCTGCTTTTCTCCTGCATCCATCGGCTCCCTGCGGTTTCCACCGTAAGATCAAGTAAAGGACATAGAAAATTTTGTCTCAGTTTGTGTCTTACGTATTATGAAGAGTTTCTGAATACTTTTTTATGTTAATGAATGACATGACGGGCTGGTCTTTTACTTGACGTTAAGCGTCACGTGAATGGTAATAAATATGTATATGTATTTATCATAATATACAGACAGACAATTAGACGACGTTTCATTTTTTTAGGCTACTGAATTTGAATTTTTGTGTACTTTAAAGATGTAGATCTTAGCTAATACGAACTTACCATAAGTTATGTACGTCCGGAACCCACCAAAAACTACTAAAATACCTTGGAATTTTGTGATACTTAAATCACCCCCAACCCCCTCAAAGCTACATCTCCTGACATCCCCACTTAGCCACGAAACTACCCCTAAATCCTAGCCGGGGTAAATTGTATCCCCCGAGATAGAAACTAAATACGAGATGTCCGGGTTGCCATCTCGTCTATTTATGACTAGTTCACAAGGTGCCCCAGAAATTACTTACAAGTTTACAAGTCTCATCACTAAAACTTGTAAAAGAAAGTAAAACCATGCGAGCGAAGTTTTATTATTTATTTAGTTCACAGAGCTTTGAAAATTCTGACGGGAGGCGAAGCGTTTTTGGTTTTGCTCTGTGATTTAGTTTATTGATTGTAAACTAAAATTGTAATTATGTAAATGACAGCTCGCCGCGGGCAGCTACCATCGATCGCGTAGGTTTGTTTCAACCTTAAGACTTTTAAAACTAGATAGTGTATTTATCATTCTACGCGAGTGAATAGGTATCTTCTAGGCAAGCATGTGCTATCGTAGACCGCGTCAACCGCGTCATCACTTTCCATAAGAGAATTCGGTCAAATACGGGCCTATTCAGTTATAAAAAATCTCCCCATTGCTATGTCCCCATTGATGCTGGGGGCTGAGACGAAGGGCTTATCGCCATGACCGTGACCCATTAATGGAACCACAAGAATAACTGAAATACAGTTTTCCCCAGCAGGAGAAGCTGTAACTTACAAGTTTACAAGTCAAAACTTACAAGTAGTTCACAAACCGCCGTAATAGGATCCCGGGATGATGTTATTACCGTCAAAGCTCTAATTTAATTAATTTTAACCGGGTGCACCGAAGTCGACACCTCACCTTAAATGAATACCACTATACAAACAGCACTGCTGCAAACTTCTCCTATTTTAGGGGATGAACGCCTCCAATCAATATTATAACTTAAAATGTTACCTGATCTGCCCTGGATAGAATGCAATGTTATAATATGGCCAACTAAGATTTCTATTTTATTCTATTCAATCACACACGCCGACGACGAAAACCCCTGAACTTGTAGAACCTGTGAAATACCAAGTTTCATTAAAATTCATTGAAATATATTTGTTTAATGATAGGGTACGTACATTTGAAAAAGTTATATTTACTTACCTTAGTTTTGCAGTATAGTGTTCTGGACTTAGTCTGTAAGCTATATTATGTAAATTTGATAGTAAATAAATAAATAAATAAATACGCAAGTATCCGGACAGACGAAAGCAGAAATCGCGAGTTGACGCAGACTTTCACTTTGTTCGGTCGGCCCAAAAAAATAATTTTAATTATTATTAGTATTAGTAGTGCATAGTACATACTAAGCTACCTATACCAGCTGCCTAGTCCCTAGTGCTTTAACCCCGTGCCAGCCTGGGAAGACCGACAAGTGGCAGTAACCCGATCGTGAAGCCGGAGCAGGTGGCGTGCACTTCACGAACTTTATATCGCATGTGGGAACTATGTTGCCATGCTAACTTGTTCATAACCGATAGGGTAAACAATAAAACAAGAAAAACTTCATTTTAACATTTAAATCCCCGACTAGAAACCCCTTCTATCGCTTTTTAGCGATAATTTTTCCAATTCCAAGTGAGGAAACGTTTGTATGATCTTGCCATGTCAAAGTCCTGTTAGAGGATTTCTTTATCTGTTAGAGGGAATCCATCCGGTAATGGTGATTGTGAATTTTGAAATTTTTACCAAAACCTGTTTTTTTAAATTTGAAGGAGTATGTGTGCATTTATTATTATTCATTATTTACGAAAGGTTCTCGAGTGGCAACCACGAACCGGAAGACGCAGCGTAAGCCGGCCCCCCACTAGGTGGACCGATGACCTAGGGGTCTAGCAAAGATCGCAATCGCTAACGCTAACGCCTCACGCTAACTTCAAAAATGTACTGAAATGGCGTTTCGGAAATCGCTAACTTATCCGCAGCGAATGTCATTTCAATACATTTGGGAGTTAGCGTTAGCGGTTGGTATCTTTGCTAGACCCCCTTGTCAGAACAGCACGGAGCCGATGAATGCAAGAGGCTCGCAGCCGCTCAAAGTGGCGCTCTTTTGAGGAGGTCTATGTTCAGCAGTGGACGTCTTCAGGCTCTTGATGATGATGATGATGATGATGATGAATTAGGGTAAGTAAGTAAAAATGTTTTTTTTTTTGCTGTATAACCAAATGAGCATGCGGTTTACGACGCGGCAGTTCTAGCTACATTTTATATGCTCTGTGCTTGATTGAACGCATCTGTCAGTTCACATTTAACCCGTGCACCGTCGCCCCGGTTGCTCGTTACAGTGTCGGCGGGACGGGTTATCACAACTTATTACAGTCATTAGTGCGACATGAGCTTGCTCGTGTAATAGTAAAGTTACTATTACACTCATTGGGAAACGGTAAAAAATATGTAGTATTACCGGCCAAGTGCGAGTCGGACTCGCGCAAGAAGTGTTCCAGACCATTCATCTATAAAAAGAGCAAAAAAACCACGTTTCTTGTATTGTATGGGAGCTCCCTTAAATATTTATTTTATTCTGTTTTATAGAGTTTGTTTTTTTTATAGCGGCAACAGAAATACATCATTTGTGAAACAACTGTCTAACTATCACAATTCATGAGATACAGCCTGACAGACAGACGGACAGAGGAGCCTTTGTAATAGGGTTCACTTTACCCTTTGGGTACAGAACCCTAAAAACGACCATCAGATGTTAATAAGAAGCCACAGTGGTTACGGTAACTACCGCTCACCATCAAGCGCCTGCTTAAAGCTTTTTTAGCATCATGTCATTACTCAAAAATGTCAAATGTATAATCTCCGTTTTGAAACTTTGTTGAAACTAACTGACCAAGCGGCAATTTTAAATGCAACAACTTAAATTTTGTTCTCAGGCGATGCGATGCATCTATTTTCTTTCTTGTCTTTACATTTTAAAATACTACAAATAAACTACATTGCCCTACGGTCTAATTAGAAACTGTAAACCTGGATAAAACCAGTATTTTTCTACGGTATTTTCCCAGTTTTCCCAGTGTTGCCATCGCGCGTCCACCGTATTTCTATGCAGATTGACTGGTTCCCCAGGAGAATATGCTGTTGTTTCTCTAGGTAGGTACTGTTTGATGGCGACTATATGTTCGAAAAAATATTTTCAACAAATTTTGATTTAGCGGGTAAAAATTGGAGTCTAATAAAGAATTAGATATTTTTGACAGTACAGTTTAAGAGGATAAAAAACTCGTACACTTTTTTAAATAAACACTTCTTGTAATGGGCTTGTTATTCGCCTGATGTTAAGCGTCACGTTAAAATAAGTGCCACTCGGAATGGCCTTCTGAGCGGTGGGGTTTTGGGTTCGATTCCCACCGGACAAACAGGACAAATTTGAGTGATGAAGAATTGAACATAGGTGTTTATTCTATGTCTGTATTCTATGTATGTTTTTAAAAATAAAAAGTATCTGAATATTGTATCAGTTACCTGGTAATGGTATTCAATAGTTAATATGTTTCGTTTGTGTTTGGGTTTCGCCATCGGCGTTGTGTGAATTCGCACAAATATACTACAATTTTTTATTTGTTTCCATGGTCCTTATCATCATCAACAGAAAGGGCCACATTGAGCAGCTGCTTGCCTCCTGCATCCATCGGCTCCCCGAGGTTTTCACCAGATCGTCGGTCCACCTAGTAGAGGGTCGGCCTACGCTGCGCCTTCCGTTGGTACTTATACCTAGCATTAAAATAGGGTCAGACGCTATGTACTACTTAAAATTACAGTAAATATGTATGTAATGTGTCAAGATAGTCCTTACCACACACTATTAATCTACGTGAGTCTTTGTTACGTAAAATCTGTGGGCAACTTATCTTACCTAACGCTCGCAGTCGTCGCCTCCCATCAGGTAGATAGCTATCAAACGCTGTCCAATAAAGGTACTATACAATAAATAACGCTACCACAGATACAATAACTCAATCCCGCAGCCGGCATAACTCATTCTGAAACACGCTTATAACTGTGGTAGCTTCTTAGAGAGTGTCACAGTACGTGAACTTTGACTGTTGTGGAAATAAGAATAAAAACAACACTTACAGAAAATAATTATAAGTCGATTGACATATTAAACTAGGGGACATTGAAAAGTGGCCTACCTCAGATGAGAATAAGATGACGTCAGCACCGCGTACGCTCGGTACCCTTAAGCTTAAACCTGAAGCCAAATAAATCACTTACTTACCATTCCGCCCTTCTATAGAGAATAACATTAAGATAAGAAAGCAATTTTTCAGACTGCAATATAAAATTCGATTTTTTTTTTTTTTTTTTTATATGTTGGCTCCACACATAGTGTATTTAGCCAGTGTCAAGTATTGTATATTTTCATCGAGTCTTAGAATATTTTACGTAGTCAAGTCTTAGTCATAGTCATAGTCCAGTCTAAGTCATGCTCAAGTAAAGTGGTGGCAACTTTACAAGAAGCTTCTATGGAATTTTGGAAGCAACACGAAAAACCACGTTACACCACATTATATCACTTGACCACACTCATGCTCGTACTTCAGCACTTAATGCGTAAAACGCCACCAATTTTAAACATTAACACTGAAAAAAGCACACGTTTTGAGAAATAATACAATGCAACGACGTAAACTTTTTCACGTTCCCGCCAAAACTCTCAAATTCGAATTTTCATTCTCAAAAACCCAATCTTGGGCTCGTATTACAGAAAGATGCTCAGTAGGCCTAGCATGAATATTTACGCGCACGTAAGTGTAACATTAACGTAAGCCAGTTGTATGGCATTCGATCGGCGCCCCATACAACTGCCTTACGTTAACATTACACTTACGCGCGCGTAAATATTCATGCTAGGCCTATAGTCGTCAATCAATGGTTAAAGTCAAGATTCCATTCACTATTTCATCATTTTGTGAATGAAACTGATCAAATAGTGAATGAAATCTTGCCTTGAGCATCATTCGACGACTGAGCCTAGTTCTGTAATAAAGCCATTAGTAAAATTCTTAGAACACACACCACTGGCCCAATCTCGACAACTGTGTTACACAGCATTATAGCTGCTCAATACATCCTAAGCTCGTTTCAGACACTTCTATCATTCCGAACGGTCCAATAGTTCACGCTTCAATGCGTTCCAGCGGCAGGAATGCGTCGTGATAGACACTTCTATTGGACACAGGGCTGTCCCCAGTTTTTAAAACTTTGAGGTTATGGGCCCTTAAAAACGTTCATTCAAGGCATAGGTGTATTATGATAGCAAAGACAGTGCTGGTCTGCGGGACTTTGTCTTGACTGTGACTCTAGCGGCTGTCACTATATGGCAGTGTTATTGGCAGGCGACGTGTCGCATAGCAACGCAAGGTAATTCTTCATCATCATCATCATCATCATCATCATAATCATCATCAACAGCCTGTAGACGTCCACTGCTGAACATAGGCCTCCCCCAGAAAGCGCTACTGAGCGGCTGCTCGTTTCCTGCATCCATCGGCTCCCCGCGGTTTTCACCAGGTCGTCGTTCCACCTAGTGGGGGTCTGTCTACGCTGCGCCTTCCAGTTCGTGGTCGCCACTCAAAAACCTTTCTTCCCCATCGGATGTCAGTTCTGCGAGCGATGTGGCTGGCCCATTGCACTTTCAACTTGCTAATTTTAAGGGTTATAGGTAATTCATAAACCGAAACGAAACACCCTCCTTAGAAGCCGGTAGTGTCGCGGCAACAACTCTGCACTGGGCTACTGAATCTTAAAGGAAGTTGTCGTTAACACAATCAAATATACAGACAACAATAAGAAACACTACTTGTGTAAAATACCACGAGTGTTTATTAAAAAATCGAAGACCGTTACAGAAAAACCGTTGGTTGGAAACCTTGTAAATCGAAGAGCAGTAGCAACAGGATGGATAGCAGCCCTAACCGCAAAGACGTGCTCGGTGCAGCCCGATAGTTGCCGGAGTTAATAAACGATGAGGTGAGGTTAGACTAAAAAAATAGAAGGACATCACGGTTCAACCGAAGCGCCTAAAGTATGTGGGTTTTACTTGAACTTTGTGGTACGAATGTGTATTGTAATCAATCACCAATTAATATTATTAGTTCACGTCATCAGCTGGAGGAGCTGAGCATAGGCCTCCCCATATATCGCCACTTTGGGCCACTTGTCGTAGGGGGTTTATCATAATCACTACGCTTGGCAGGCGTCTTGGTGATCGCAGAACGTAAGTAGAATGCAGCTGCTTATTTACTGAACATTCCTTTTTTTTAATTCTTTATAGGCAAAGCATTTGACTACTGTCTCATCTGATAGAAAGGGATGACGCAGTCTACGATGGTGCATGCTTGCCTAGAAGGTACCTGTTCACTCTGTTAGAGAGAGCTCTGACGGCACGGCACGCACAAGAACAAATGGTGTGGTACCATTCTCATCTATTAGTTAACTCCATAATCCATTCAATTAATTCAAAACGAGAAGAGACTATATTATTCATATGTAGGTATTGATTGCATGGCATTATTTTGTTCTGAAAAGTAGTTGCCAACATAACTACTTGAGAGTGAAATAATGCCCAATGTACGCCAATGATTGTAATGATAAACCTACAATGTTTGGAAAAAATATTCGTGTCAAACCAACTGACATATTTTCGATGCTTCATTTGTGTTATACGGCTCGTCTCCTCTTTCTTGTTCCAAGGTTAGAACTTGGTAAAGAATGTCGAGCTTTTTCCATATTCAGTGACGTAAGTTCTTAATAGGTAAGTCTATGCTCATTTCATTTGCACTAAAATTTTACAGCTCCTAAGTTTGCACTTAATAACTCTATGACGCACTAACTGCAATTGATAGGGAGATAAATGCAAACTTAAAAACTGCCGGATTTTAGTGCAGACGAACATATTTACCAGCTGTTCTAGTGTTGCATAATATTGCACATATCTTTCACAGTGTTAAGCAGTAGTATTTCAAAGCGACAAGTGGCAACACTTGCCCCCCTGCCCGGGCCTCACTCCACTACAGACGTCAGCCATGATACGTGCTATTTTTATTAACTTTATTTTGTAAAACGAAAACCAATACATATGTGGAAGAAATCACTGTTTTTTAATTGGACCTACTTCGGAGAAGACAATTTTCCTTACCAGTTTATGGTCCTTCGAGCCGGATTTACATTGCGAGAACCAGACCAGCAAAATTCGCCACGCGGCTTGCGCAATGGCCGCCAATTGGAAAATTGATCTCATCGCCAAGCACCGAGGATCCAAGAACAACCAACAAGTTACAAGAACAACAATCGAAACAAACGTGAGTTCGTTCCATATCTCTTGTCAAGTTAATTCACACGATTCATAGTTAGATACCTAACCTAATTCCTTCACTCGTATTTTCTTTGTTTTGTGAACACACAAGTTCCAACAAACACAATTCCATTTTGTAAAAAATACACAGTAGGTATTCCATACCAATTTCTTTACACATTGGTTGTATTTATACATAAATTGACAGTAACATCACAAGTTCTGTTAAACATTATTGCAATTGTAATTACAATATTACAATTGATTGTATGCTGCAGTCTGAGCGAGTCGCAAGCAATTCTGCTTTGTTCTGCACGCATATGCATGGCAAGTATCCAACATCATACATACAATAATCATTGCACTTTGAATATTAACTTTAATTTGCACCAGCAACATACAATATTTCTAATATTCATTGTTGGCACTTTCATTGCAACAATACAAAATGTCTACCAGCTACAAGGATTTGAAGAAAAAGCGTTCTTCGTATAAGGCTAAACTAACACAATTTAAAAAATTCTTGGATAAATTCACATCATGCCCCAAGCCAACCAGCACTCAAATTGCTGAGCTAAATCTTAGACTGTCCAAAATTGATGAAATGTACAATGAATATGACTGTGTACAGCTTAGTATAGAAGGGCAATCGGATTTTTCAGACGAAGATGACCCAACCAAGTACCTAGAACGGGAGGAGTTTGAGAGCCAGTACTTCTCAACCATCGCCTGTGCCAGAAACCTGCTGAGCGGTTTCAACTCTGCGGAGCCAGCGGAGGACAACCTCTCAGTGACAGGTTCTATGATGCATGTGGCAGGTGGGCCAAGCTTGAAATTACCTATTATTCAACTCTCTACCTTTTCTGGGCGGCTACAAGATTGGCTAGAATTCCATGACACATATGTTTCATTGATACATTTGAATCCAAGTATACCTAAAATAAATAAGTTTCATTACTTACGGTCTGCTTTGAAAGACAGTGCAAAACAAGTCATTGGCTCATTAGACTTCTCAGCTAGCAACTATGATGTGGCATGGCAGCTTTTATGCGAAAGATATCACAACGATAAACTTTTAATAAGTAATCATATACAAGCACTATTTGAAATAGAGATGATTTCAAGGGAATCATCTGTTGCATTGCGAACATTAATTGATACAACAAACAAGAATCTTAGAGCTCTTAATTCTTTGAACATAAACACAGAAAATTGGGATATTATCATCATACATATGATATCCAGTAAGCTAGATCCAACTACTAGTAGGGTTTGGAAGGAACACATAAATCTTCATAAAGAGTTACCTACTTTAAACATGTTCATTACTTTCCTGAAGGACCGTGCAGAGCTGTTGGAAACAGTTGAACACACTAACATGAAACGTAGGCATAGCGAACCAATACATTACCGACAAAAATCATTTGTGACCAACTCAAACATTCAAAACAAATCAATGCAGTGTCCTTACTGCAAACAAGATCATCCCATCTATCAATGCACTCAATTTAAATCATTGTCTCAACAGGCAAAGTTGCAAAAAACAAAACAATTAAATCTGTGTATAAATTGTTTGCGGCAGGGACATCACTTGAAACAGTGTAAGCTAGGTCCATGTAAGATTTGTGCGAAATGGCATAACACCATCTTACATATTGATGAATCTCCGGTTAGTACATTGCCTCCTTCTACTAGTAAGGATAGTGAGCGTGTGGTTTTAACCACAAATGAGTCATCTGAGTCTACTCACTCTGATGACAATCTAGAGAGTGACATCGTTTTGTCGTCAACTACTCACAACAATAATTGTGTTCTCTTGTCGACGGCACTTGTCGACGTCGTCGATCGACATGGTGCTATTCATACAGTGCGTGCTTTACTGGACAATGGTAGTACCACAAATTTCATTACTGAAACTTTGAGTAACAAGTTGAAGTTGCCAGTTCATTCAACTTCAACCAAGGTAGAAGGTCTGAGTCGTAACTCAGTATACATAAACAAGAGAACAATGGTTCAATTATCTTCTCGAACTGAAACATATGTAAACAAAATAGATTGTTTTATTGTACCACAGATTACACAGCTGCTACCTACTGTACAAATTGATACCTCACACTTTAAAATTCCATCCAACATTCAGTTAGCAGATCCAGGTTTTCATACTCCATCTGAAATAGACATGTTGTTGAGTGCAGAATTGTTCTGGGGTGTACTAGGTAGTAATCGCATTTCCTTAGGAAAAAACAATCCTACTCTTACTGAAACCAAGTTAGGTTGGTTGGTGTCTGGCAGTTTACCAACACAGAATAAAAACAAGCATTTAACACACAATAATACAGTCCACTGTCACTTTTCAAATGATATTCAAGTACAGCATCAACTTGATAAGTTTTTTGAATTAGATTCCCTCTCATTACCTCGCAAAACTACAAAGGAAGAGGATGAGTGTGAACAATATTTTTTACAAACTACAACAAGACAAGAAGATGGGCGGTTTGTTGTCAAGATTCCATTGAAACAACCCCCAGATGTCCTGGGTGATTCTCATCAACAGGCATTGACTAGATTTTATTCACTTGAGAAAAGATTTAAGCGTGATCCACCATTTAAAGAAAAATATTGTGAGTTCATGAAAGAGTATCTAGACTTAGGCCACATGTCTTTAAATGAGAAAAATAATGATATACATTCATTTATATTACCTCATCATGGTATCCTGAAAGAAAATAACTTAACTTCAAAAATTCGAACAGTATTTGACGGTTCTGCAGTTACTTCTTCAGGGCATTCACTCAACTCTATCCAGCATGTAGGGCCAACCATACAGGAAGATTTGGTTAGTATTTTGATTCGGTTTAGACAACATAAATATGTAGTCACATCTGATTGTGAAAAAATGTACCGTTGTATATTAGTAGCCGAGGAGCAACGATGCTTACAACAAATATTATGGCGATTTGACCCTTCTCATGCGATTCAGTTATACAAATTGAACACTGTCACGTACGGCACCGCTTCGGCCCCGTATTTAGCTACCCGTTGCTTAGCACAGCTAGGGCAAGAGTGTCCGGATGCAGATGTTCGTGAAACCATTTTACACGATTTTTATGTAGATGACTATATAAGTGGAAATGAAAGTGAAACCGAACTATTACGTATCTGTCAAGGTGTGATTAGTCAGCTTAAAAGGGGTCAATTTCATTTAAGAAAATGGCGTTCAAACAATTCTAACATATTGACACAAATACAAGATAATGGAAAAGATAACTTTTTAAAATTAGTAAACGATGATAATGCTAAAACATTAGGACTGAGATGGTCGTGCAGCTCAGATATGTTGTTCTTCTCAGTAAACATACATGCTGATCCTAAAAATGTAAACAAAAGGTCAGTCCTCTCCGGCATAGGTCAGGTTTTCGACCCTTTAGGTCTTGTAAATCCATGCCTACTCCAAGCTAAGCTCATTTTGCAAAGGCTTTGGGCTTCTAACTTATCATGGGATGAGAGGCTACCTGCTGAGGCTGAAGATGAATGGCTGGCTTTCTTGAAATCCATTCCATCACTGAATGAGATTGCTATACCGCGACGTGTGCTGTGTGACGCTTGTGTGTACATTGAACTTCACTCTTTTAGTGATGCCTCATTGTTAGCCTTCAGCGCATGTGTTTATGCAAGGTCGGTGTCTGCCGATGGTCACATTAAAGTGCATTTGATTACAGCAAAAAGCAAGGTGGCACCACTGAAGGGTATGACAGTACCACGCCTAGAGCTCTGCGGAGCCTTGTTAGCAGTCAGGTTGGCAAAGAAGGTAAAACAGGCTTTAAGGCTCAATATAGATGGATGGCGCTTTTGGTGTGATTCTACAGTAGTTTTAGGTTGGATTAGAACACCAAAATCAAGCCTGAAGTCATTTGTACTGAATAGAATTAATGAAATCACAGAATATACAGACTCAAGTATGTGGGGCTACGTACCTACCAATATCAACCCAGCCGATATTGGCTCTAGAGCATGTAATGCAAAACAATTAAAAGATTCACAGCTATGGTGGACGGGTCCACAATATTTACAACTTCCGGAATCTGAGTGGCCTCAACAACCTAACAAAATTAACACTGATTTACCTGAAATTAAATTTCAATGTAGTTTAACTACTCAAGATACTGAATTTGTCAATAAATTTTCTGATTTTAGTAAATTGCAACGCATCATAGCATTCATGCTACGTTTTATTTACAACTGTCGTTGCCCAAATAACAGATTTACTGACCACCTTAAGGTATCAGAACTAACTGAAGCTACTAAGACATTATGTAAAATTGTACAAATTAATACATTTTCAAAGGATTATAATAGTTTACAAAGCAAAGGCCAGTTACCAAATAAGTCACAATTACTAAACCTGAACCCATTTCTGTCAAAGGAAATGCTTATACGAGTAGGTGGCAGGTTATGCAACTCAAATTACGACTATGATACTAAACACCCTATAATACTGCATTCGTCACATCATGTTACATTGCTGCTATTTAGGTATTATCATAAAATTCTTATGCACGCTGGACCCCAGCTGCTTCTATCCATTATGAGACATAAGTATTGGACAATAGGAGGTAGAAACCTGGTCCGAAAGGTTACACACGAATGCGTGACATGCTGTAGGTTCTCTGGGAAGTCTATTCAGCCAATAATGAGCAGTTTACCTAAGGAACGTCTTCATGCTGATTTTCCCTTCAGTAACTCAGCCGTAGATTACGCTGGTCCAATAATGCTGGCCGACAGGAAAGGTAGAGGCTGCAGACTTGTAAAAGCATACATGTGCATATTCATCTGTCTGGCTGTAAGAGCGGTGCATATAGAACTTGTTACTGAGCTGAGTACTCAGGCCTTCATTGCCGCGTTAAACCGATTTGTGGCACGCAGAGGGAAACCGCTTACCATTTTTTCTGATAACGGTACAAATTTTGTAGGAGCTTATAACGAATTATCAAAATTTCTTAAGTCAAAATGCAATGATATAAGTGCATACGCGTCAGAACAATCAATTGATTTCAAATTTTCACCTGCCTATAGTCCGCATTTTAATGGCTTAGCCGAAGGCTCAGTCAAATCCGTCAAGTACCATCTGAAAAGAGTTTTATCTCTAACTCATTTGACATACGAAGAAATGAATTCCGTTCTTATTCAAATAGAAGGTATTCTCAACTCACGGCCTTTAACCCCGCTGTCGTCGGATCCTAACGATCTCGTTCCCCTTACCCCATCTCATTTTCTTCTGGGACGAACTCTCACGATGTTGCCAACCTCACCGGGTAACCTGAATGAAAGTGCGCAGATATGGACATTGCCACGCTACAAGAGAGTAAGGTTGCTCGCTAACCACTTTTGGAACCGCTACTACCAAGAATACGTCTCAGAGCTTCAGAAACGCGTTAAGTGGCAACGGAAGGACGAGAGACAGCTACGCCTTGGAGACATGGTGGTGGTGAAGGATGATCGCCTCCCACCTAATCGTTGGCTGCTCGGACGAGTCGTTCGCCTGTATCCTGGTGCAGACAACTGCATACGCGTCGTTGATGTCAACACTGCTGGAGGAATCCTGAAGAGGGCATACAATCGGATTTGCCCGCTACCTGTCAATGATTCCGTGGAACAGAATGTTCCACCCGGGGGAGCCTGTTAAGCAGTAGTATTTCAAAGCGACAAGTGGCAACACTTGCCCCCCTGCCCGGGCCTCACTCCACTACAGACGTCAGCCATGATACGTGCTATTTTTATTAACTTTATTTTGTAAAACGAAAACCAATACATATGTGGAAGAAATCACTGTTTTTTAATTGGACCTACTTCGGAGAAGACAATTTTCCTTACCACACAGATTACGTTACTTCTCCACCTTTGCTCCACAATGGTCCATCAACAGATGTCGTGATGTATCTCCGGCCAAGTGTGAATTAATCTTGTAAGTGACTGACAAAAAACCGGTCGCTGACAATGGACAGAATGAGGTCAGATGGTATGCTAGTGATGCCTATTGTCGATCGTTTTATCGATGAAATTTAGTAAAAAGTTATAACCGCCATATTTCTACGATGGGCTGCAGATAGAAAAGTGGGTCTCCAAAGATATTATCAGTGTTGTTTCCAAACAATAATTACGTTAAAAATTGTGATACACTGAAAAGATAGATTAAATGTCATTCATTCTCATAAAAAAAAGATTATGGGCGTTAGAAATCACTAAATAGACCAAAAACAAATTCCAAATTCATGCAATACGAATTTGGAATGATTAGTAATTGAATTAAATGATGATGATGATAATGAGTAATTATTCATTTGTTACTCATTTGCTTTAATTTGTATATTTCGTGGTTTCTGATGTCCGAAAGCGATACTTTGGAAACAAGTCTCATAATACTCTTTGAACTCGGCTATGTCAGTGCTCCAAATCGATATAAATTATCGACAGCTTCACATCACATCCCTAACACCGTGTCTGGATCGATCACCTGGTGTCGAGATGTGCTTACGCGTTCTAATGCGATGTGATCGCATGCCACAGACTATTATAGCAGTAGCGTACACCTAACACCACAGATAAAGCACCGCTCACTGTCTGTACTGATTTACTGTTGCAATAAATACATTCTTCACACTATCATCAATTCATTACACTGTATTATATGGGCAAAAGTTTGTGTGTGTTTTTGTTACTCCTTCATGCTCAAAGGCTGGATGGACCGATTTGGAATATAATATAAAATGGATTAACTCATCGCAGCTAGTTATTAATAAAGGATATTTATTATACCTCTTTGCTAGTTATGAAGTAAAACACAGAGAACCTTTTCAATTCAATTCTTGTATATTCTTTAAACGAACACGAGCAATAATACGTCTTGACGCTTCGGCTGCTTAACCAGAATTGACTGCCTTTTAGACGTGAGGCGTATTTATCGTCACAGGTAAAAGTCACTGATAAAAGAAAGTCACAGTCAGTCACAACGACAAAATACCTCCGGGAGCAGCGACACTGTGACTTGTGCGCGAGTCTATGAGAGCGTGCTAAAGTAATAGGTGCATCCTTTTCTCACGAAGGCGTCTGTAGCGTGCCAGAGAGGGACAAACCTAATATTTTTTTTCAAAGGAGCTGTGACAGCGACATGTATTGCCAGCCGTCAATTCAAAAGTAATAGGTGCATCCTTTTTCCACATAGGCGTCAAAGAAAGACACACCTATATATCTACGTCCTGTAAACGTGACTTGTGCCGCGAGTAAAAAATACTCGCTAGTATTTATTCACAGGTATTTGTCACAGGTATGGCTGAGTCACAGTCACAGAGTCATCTAGTATCTCGATTTACCTAGTACGACCCACCTCTACTGCCTTTTGGACCTTGTCGTCCCTCCAAAACTTCCCTCCTAAACCTCAATATTATTTTACCGGAACTACCAAGGAAGCCATCGTAATTGGCTGATGGTTCAGCGGACGCTCCTTCCGCCAGTGTGGCCAACCAAAATGGTATTTTTAAACAGTCTACCAACCTCTTAATATTAAAAAGTGAGAATAAATTATAAAATTCACGACAGTTATGTATTAAACTTTATTTACTTAGGTCTTCTTGTTTTTTTTTTCTTCTTCATTTAATGGCTTTCTATCGGTTCTTAGCATGTCTTTGGCGATAATTCTGCCGTCGAATATTGACTTTGTATAACAATTTGATTACTTTGAAATCTGTACGGGATTCTTTATTAGAGATTTTTTTATTCCTACATTTTTTGCTTCTATTTTAGGTCTAATTGCGTGGTTGTCAGTTTTATTGCTTATTCAGCTATTTACCGTATTTTATTACGACCTAAATATTGTACCTAATTATTTAGAAGAAAAACAAGCTCAATTTCTATCATAACCTATTTTCCATGTAGCTAGTTAATCACATAATTACGTTACAACCTAATTTCTACCTTCATTTATTATTCTGGGACAACTGCTACTTTATATGCGTAGAACCGAAATTACCTGGAAAGAAAAAAAAACATATTAAATACGGATCATCTATTTAAAATTACTTTAAAACACTAAAACCAACTATCATCTGATAATAAAAAATACATTTATTTCCTAAGTAAATGTTTACGACTCAAAAATCAGATAAAAGTCAGGTGAAAATAACCATAAAAATAATAACCCATAACGCCGTCAACGATGAAAACTATAAAAATTATAAACAAACATACGAATTTGTTAACTAACGGTTAATTTAAAAAAAAGCTTTTGGACCCGTCAAATGGTAAATGGTAATAAAATGGTAACAAATGGTAATGGCTGGTCGGCGGGACCCCTGTGGCGGTAGACGGGTTAAAATCATGAACTATGGTCTCTCAGACTCTGCGTGGTGTATTCGCTTTACATTATAATATTACTTATGGAAACTGAGAAAAAATGAACGTAGGCAGATTTCCTGAGATTAGCGTATTTAGGAATATTTTATTGCTGGCTGTACTTCGCGGTTTCCATAGAAAAGTATTTGTGCACAGGAACAAAAGCAATTCTCGTTCTGTGTCTGGGTGTTGTGGGATTATGGCCCTCGTAGTTCCTGGGTCCCTAGATACAGGGAATCCTAGTTAGGGTCCAGGATCTACGTTTGTGATCGTTGGGCGTTACTTATAGAGACATCCATCGGCTCCCGCGGATGGACCAGCATTAAACGAAATGGCTAAAAACAGCTATCAGGTGGAATACGGGTAAGTCGAAACGCATGCGCAATATTATTTTTTTCATCATTAGATTAAAATGTCAGTGGAATATGTAAAATCATTATGTAGTTAATAAACGTATCAACCTCCTTTTTAATCAAAAAAAGATTTATTTCCGTTAAATTATTCAATAACATATTTCTTACCTCGTGATCATCAATTTATATTCAACGGAAAATGTCAACGGACTAACAACATGGACTTTATTGTTTAAACATAAATAATTCGATCAGCGAAATGTTTTCGATTACGAATATTTGTTGAGTTTTAGTCATGCCATGATCTTAAAAATGAATAAATTTACATCATTTTGTAATATATTTTGAGGTATCGATATCATTAGTAATAAAAAATGTCTTTGCTTATTTATAGCTAAATTATGTCCAATGTATTAGCAGTAACTCAAATCATAACAGCGCTCAAGATACTTCTATTAACGCCTACTTGTGCTTTAATAATTTATAATTTTTTTGTATGTACTCTACAGAATAGAGCCTTCCGACCGAAGTGTGAGGCATCTAGTCTATATATATATTCTGTGGTCTAATCAGGGCACTGCAGTGTATTACGCGGAAGAGTTCACGTCGTTGCATTGTATTATTTTTCAAAACTTTTGCTTTTTCCAGTGTTAATGTTTAAAATTGGTGGAGTTTTACGCATTAAGTGCTGAATTACGAGCATGAGTGAGGGCAAGTGATATAATGTGGTGAAACGTGACTTTACGTGTTGCTTCCAAAACTCCATAGAAGCTTCTCGTAAAGTTGCCACCACTTTGCTGGAACCTGACTTAGACTGGACTTATGACTATGACATGACTGCGTGAAATGTTTTATAACACGATGAAAATATAATACTTGACACTGGCTAAATACACTATGTGTGGAGCCAAAATATATATATAAAAAAAGGACGTCAAATGTCATTTAAAAAAGTATTACAAAAACTGTATAACTATTAGTATATTCTATTTATAGTATGTATGTGTATTCGTATTTATAGTATGTAAGTGTATTGGTATTTATAGTATGTATGTGTATTCGTATTTATGGTTATACAGGGTTACAGGGAAAATCGTGCTAGATCCGTTTAGGGCGTGGAGTACCCATCATTTCTGACTTATTTCACTATGTAACACCCTAGCCTAAACTTAACCCTTTTCGAGATATTCAATTTTTAATATTTTTTGTGAAAATTGCCGATTTTTAGGCTACAAAATTTAATTTTGTTTATTTTGTGTGTCTTATTATTATGATTATTGCATTTTTACATGTGTATTAAGATGTTTTAGGACGTCAATCATTAAAATAGTACATAAGTTAATTGAATAGACCGTAGTAGACAAGTGAAAGTTAAGAAATACAAAAAATATTAGAAACTGTATTTTTCTCTAAGGAATATCTAAATAAAATATTAAGTTGAGACTAGGTTGTTTCATAGTGAAATAAGTCAGAAATGATGGGTACTCCACGCCCTTAACGGATCTAGCACAATTTTTCCTGTAACCCTGTATAGAAGATTGTAAGTATTTAGTGCCATATTCCGTAAATGTTAGATAGTTACTGTACACCACAGCCCTTCTAGTTCATCGATGTATTTCTGTCCATTCAAAGGTTGTCTGGAAGAGATCGCTTTAAGCGATAAGACCCATTGTACTACTTTTTCTAAAAATGTTTGTTCATAAGGCACCTACTTGTGTAGTAGGTATCTGTTGTGTAATATGTGTTTTGGTGTGCAATAAAGAGTTCTTCTATTCTATTCCGTTCTATCTATGTATACTTACTTACATCACAGGTTTGCCATCATAACTTTCCTAACGAGGTTTTGGCGGGAACGCGGTAAAGTTCACGTCGTTGCATTGTATTATTTCTCAAACCTTGTGCTTTTTCCAGTGTTAATGTTTAAAATTGGTGGCGTTTTACGCATTAAGTGCTGAATTACGAGCATAAGTGTAGGCAAGTGATATAATGTGGTGAAACGTGGTTTTACGTGTTGCTTCCAGAATTCCGTAGAAGCTTCTTGTAAAGTTGCCACCACTTTACTGGTGGAGCATGACTTAGACTGGACTATGACTTAGACTTGACTTAACGTGAAATATTCATAACACTGAAAAATTATAATACTTGACACTGGCTAAATACACTATGTGTGGAGCCAACATATAAGACGAAAAAAAAAAACTTTCCTAACAAACATTTGTGTAATTATATAAAAATGCCATGGTATACTTAGTTAGTTTTTGAGTTAGATAGATAGTTAGATAAACACTTTGCACATACAAAATAATAATACAATTTAGAACGATAACAAAAATAGTATAGGTATAGTTAGTTTTTTTCTTTAACTATATTTAATTAACTACGCAATTACATTTTTATGTCATGTATCATCCTTAACATGGCATATCGTATGTTTTAAAGTCCTTGGTCCCACATATTATGTTGGAATTTTGAAACATGAGACGGTTTAGTATCTTTATAGTGGCGATTATGGATTTGAAAAACCATATCTTTTGTTAATAAAGTTTATGTTTTATAGGTTTCGCAGAATACGGTGAACATTATTTACAATAGTTTTAAGTAATTTTATTTGATTTATATACCCCTGTGTGCTGTTTTAGAAATACATAAAACAGGTCTGTTGTTTGTATCGATTTGTGTGAACTTTTCTTTGATGATACTTTTTTACCGTCGCTGTAATTCAACTTGTAACCTTTACTTGTAATTTAAGCGTAGAAGACTCAACAATACAAGTATTATAATCTTTCCAACAAACAGACAGACAACCCGCAGCGAAAAAGACATAAATTTATTATAATATGTTCCATTAATAACAATAGCATAACACGAAATTTCAAACACGAATATTATGCAAAACTTAACCATTAAAGCGTTAATGTTGACGCATAACTTTTGTAGGCAAAAAATAATATTCCTAACATCAAATGTATAAAACCACGCGACACGAAATTAGGGTCTCTATATACTATTATTTTATGCTGTGATAGAATGGGGCTAGCTTAGGCTAGGGGGCAGTGGGGTTGTTATAACCTTTGTATCTTTAATACAAAAATACAAATACAAAAATACAAATTCAACAATACAAACACAGATCATAACAAATAAATACAAAAACTTGGTAATAATGCTGGCAGACCACAACATTATTCGCAGATTGACATAGTTTCGCAATTTTAATAATAAAAAATAATTCAAATGACCTGTTTTAGCACGAAAACAATATTATTATAATCATGACTTATCTCGTTTATTGTTGGATATTGGGATTATCCGTCAATAATATAGAGATTATTCATTTTATTAAGGAACTCTTCATTGGACCGACTTACCCCATTTGCCCCCCCCCACTCTAGATACGTCTAATAATAAACAAAGCATATAAGTTTAACAAGTATATCGTAAATAACTTAATTCTACTTTTCTTTAGAATTTGCAAAGACTTTTTAACGTGCTGTTTAACTTTGTCAGCTTAATAATACAACATTATTCTAAATAAAGGCATGACAAGAGTGAAGTTTCTAGAAAATGACTCCATTTTACAGTTCCACTTACGTGTTTATTATTTACCTAACAATTTTAAAATCGCTAATTACACGCTGCCCCTTACCATTTGTCGAAGTGAAATTGCAATACAAAATCAACCCTAAAACCTGGCGGAAAAGATTGAAATTGATTCTGAGGATCTTAAATTCTATAAACCGAATGTGTTTTTGGGGGATGCTCACATGCATCTATTTCTATAATTTAAAAGAGCGTAAGCGCCGTAGTTATATGTGAAATTTTCAACATTAAACAGGGGAAGTTGAGTTGAATTTTGGATGAAGTTTGAAGAGGTTTTATGGTAGATGTATTGATTAAAGAATATGCCTTTGGGATATGCGTTCGTATTCATCCAATGTTTGCCATATCCGCCCTTTTTTTGACGCCAGATGTCTGTGAGGACGTCTATTGTGAATAGCACACGAGTGAGTACCCAATTATATTGTTAATTTCGAAAATATTAAGCTTTGAAATATTACACGCTTCGCTGAATAATAAGCCATTATGCCATTGAAAAGTTTGCGAGAAAACTTCGTGAGTGTCGAATTTCTTAAATGGTAGGTGTGCAGAAATTAGCACAAAAGGTGTGCGAAGTCTGCTCCGGAGTGGTGGAAGTTCAGATGGAGATGAATGAGGCTGTACTCTCAGATTCTTCGACTAGAACAATATAGACGGCACGATAAGAACTGGAAACTGAAGCAAAATATATTATACCAAAAGGCAAAATGAAACCAATTTGTCTATTTCTCCGCGAGCTCACACCTGTTTTTTAACTCCTATAAGGTAGTATGGAATCTGTGAAATCGCTTTTAAACGCTTCTTGGGAATGGGAAAGAGGAAGGCGATGATTGGTCTTTTGTTATTCTTTTTCTTAATCTCTACGGTGTATAATTCCGAGGATGCAGTCTATTTATTTGTTTCTTCTAAGAGTTAGATTATAATAAGTAACAAAATAAATAAACTTAGAGCATCTTCTTGTTGAAACAAAGTTAATACAGACTTGAAGGGCAAGAACATTTAAAAAAAAAACAAAACGACTGAAATATCAAAACTTTTGTTTCACGGCTCGAATGTCTAATTATTCTTGTATTCAACTTCACTTGTTATTCAGTTCAGTTCTTATTATTTTCAATGTGTAAAGCACCTACAGAGCTAGAATTCGTTACTCCTGCAAATGTGAAACCACTGTGATGTGTGTATTTTTTAATGTGTTGAAGCCTTTCACGTATCGTCTATTCAATTGTTTAGTCTAAGTCTACCCTAAGAACCTAAGATCAATAGATCAATCGATGCTATTTATTTATGGACCTCTATTTTCCCAAGTACCCTATCAGTCTCCCATTTAGTGACATCTACCTAAAACATTAACTACTACCCTTATTGAGCCCTACTTAACCGCAACTAAAATTAAATAAACCTTAATAGGGCTGCCACTGCCACAAAAAAACTGGGATAGATCCCAAGTATGTGTTGTCTTGAATATTGTGTTTGTTACCCGCAGGCGATGGGCAGTAGGTAATAGGGGGGGGGGGGGGGGGGGGTTAGGTATCCTAAGCACCATCAATAAGTTGCATAAGCCTCGCCGTTCGGGCCTAACGTTAGGGAAGCAGATTGTTTTATAATTTAAAAACGGTACAGAAAAATGTACTCGATACCGAGACAGGACAGGACACTAGGACAGTCCACGAAAACTCCAGACGAGTGACAACCCTAGCCTAAAAGCAGGAAATATAAAAATACAAGGGTCAAGGACGAAAGAGTCGATAGCTTTCCGAATTTTAGCCGCGGCCGTCTTTTGTCTTGGAAGTTTTGACCGCTGCGGTAAACGAATTCAAAATGTTCAGTGAGGAGATCCGCAGGAGAACTAAAGTGACCGATATAGCTCTTAGAATAAGCAAGTTGAAATGGCAATGGGCAGGCCACATCACTCGTAGAACTGATAACCGATGGGGAAGAAGAAAGGTTCTCGAGTGGCGACCACGAACCGGAAGACGCAGCGTATGCCGGCCTGCCACTAGGTGGACCGACGATCTGTTCAAACCGGAATACCGGACCGTTCTAGAGAGATAAGTGCGAACTTAAGAATCAAACTTTACTAGAGACGAGCATTAAAACACGTCGTGGTCAATTGAATTTTTGAGGTTCAACTTAGGTCGCATCCGATAAATATGCTCTTTTACTTTCGCTTCATCATATTTCGATCCTTCGTTTTTCGGTGTATCGAAGGATTTCACGAGTGCCCCTAAGTGTATTTTGATTGAGTTAATTCTTATTCTTTTCACGTAATTGAAAGGTTTTTGAGAGCGCTCTTGATTGAGTCAGCTTTTTTAAGTGGTTCTCGAATTTTCTTTGAGGAGGTGATTTTTCCGAATGCTTATTTTGCGCGTTGCGTTTTTTGAGAGATGTTTTTAAATAAAGGTGAAGTATGATTATTGCTCATATTTGCAAGTTTAATGACAATAGGCAGGCCCAAGCCACATCGCTCGTAGAACTAACAACCGATGGGGAAGAAAAGTTATCAAGTGGCGACCACGAACCGTAAGACGCAACGTAGGTTCTTAAAGGTGGGCCGACGACCTAGTAAAAACCGCGGGGAGCCGATGGATGCAGGAAGCAAGTAGCCGCTCAAAGTTGCGCAGTGCAAAGTTTGGGAGGTAAATAGTGCAAGAATTATATTATAGGAGGTAAAAATAATAAATCCGTACCCTTAAAACCGAAATCGAAAAAACAAACGAACAAATCAAATCAAATCTAATTGAATCCAACGCACAACCTCTGTTTAAAAGCACAGCTCAATCCTACAGAGCAGTGAGGCCAGTCAAAAGGAGTCTTATTAGAATACACAAAATAGATTTCTCTTCAATCGAAACTTAAAAAAAATCTTGGAATAAATTGATCGTGGAGCATAGTTTCCGCTAGAATTTAAATGAACAATCAATTATTCATATCGGGACTCCCAATTAGAGGAGCAATAGATCTAATCTATATATTGGTTGTAAGATACGGTGTCGGTTACCGCAGCGTGAGGTTTTAGACTAGGAGCGAGTGATGGAGAAAATTGAATTAAGTGAGAGACGGTCTAAGTGGGAGTTTTTATTAAAAATTAAAAATTAATTTAGGTACTGCTTTTTTGACAGTCAGATTACAAATGTTTCTAGGCGGATTTGAACAGTGTTCTCCTCAGCTCGCTTTGCTTGTTTTTATTTTGAAACCATGAACATTGAATAATGATTTAATATTATGTATTTTCTGACAAATAGTTGTCGAATCTGTCTTGTTAATTATTTTATTTTATTTTTTTATTTTATTTCATGGGTGCACATAACAGATAATGGAACATACAATTGCAAAACAACATGATTTAAACAGTTAATAAAATCAATCCCATAATCCAATGACACATGCACTGTGTGAATTTATACCTATAAAAATATATACAAAACAAAATATATAGTTTTATAAATACATAATAAATATATCTAGGTAAAATAATTACTTCTAAAGTTACATTAAATATATCTTCAATACACTCGAAAAAGGAAAGAAGTCAAAAAAAAAAGTTGCGGTAACGTACATAACAAATTAATAATATATTATAAATAATTAATAGTTTGTAGTAGTTGTAAATATTTTTGCATTTGACCTCTCTATTTAAATATTATCCGCGAAAAATCTAAATCTGGGTTGAAACGTATTCTTTGTTGAGCTTATACGAGAATAGAAAAAATATCAAAATAACCAAGAATATTAAATTGGTTGTAGGGTTTATTTAATATTTCTAGAATAATAAACGATGTTTGATGATCCTTAGTAAAATTGCTTGAAGGAAGGTTTTTGATTTCAACTTAGAATATGGTTGCTAGAGTCACCCAACATACATGACTGGTACGTAAAATGAGATAAAATAGGGCTGTTTTATCGTCACCAGCTCTCGGCCTACCACCGCAACGCCCATTCGGTTATTTTGCTTGACGTAGTACCCAGTTTCGGCTTAATTGGCCGCGTGTTTACGTGATTTTATCTTATATTGACTTTCACAACAAACGTATCGGGGTATTGAACGAGGTTTTTGGCCTTAATTACGTTTTTGTAAAGTACCTTTTGAATAATTAAGTATTTTTCTTTTTTTAATATTTGTTAGGTGTCAGTGACGAGACAGACATAACTGTACCTGTACCTTAGAAAAGAAGAACTTATTACTTTTTTGTACTTTGCCTTTTTCCATAAGATTTTTTTTCAGTCATTCTTATAAGCACTATAACTTTAATAGATAGATATAGATATGTGTGGACATTTCACGCAGCGCCATCTAGCCCCAAACTAAGCATAGCTCGTGCTATGGGAACCAGATAACTGATACAATACTTATAAACTTTTTTGTTTGTAAATACACACTTAGAAATTCAAAATACAATTAGAATACAACAAACAATTACAACAATTAGAATACAATATAACAGCCAGACGCAGAACAAACACCTATGTTCATCACACAAATGTTTGTCCCGGGTAGGAATCGAACCCACAGCTCTCAGTTCAGAAGGCAGGGATACTACCAGCTGAGCTATCGGGTCGTTTAATATAAGCGAGAAATAAGCACAGTCTAATAATCTAATTTACTAGACTGTAAGTAAGTACCTACCACAAATAAGAGAAAAACTCTACAGTCATTTTCTGGAACTAATATTATTCGACTATTATAGTTCTGAACGTGTAAAAGATATAAAAATACAACAATAAGACCATAATTTGATAATTTCCATGTGCATTGCGCATCCGTGGTTGGGCCACCAATTACCATATTAAAAACACTACACTGTGACAAAACAGAAGAACAACTCGGTACAAAAATTTTTGAAACCGATGTCAAAGAAAACTAAAATGAGTAAATATGTCCGAAGCTCGTAAAACTATGTATAAAAATCACGGAAAAGAGAGAAGGTGCTCTTACTGGATATCCGCTTGACATCTTATTCTTGGGACAGCAAATATTTTTTTTATTGATGGATAGGCTTGCGCTTGGCCACTATCTCACCTGATGGTAAGTGACGATGCAGTGTAGGATCAGTACGCACTCTCCAAAATGTACTCGATAAAAGACCGATAAACTGGCAACTTTGCGTCTATGATCGAGGCTCTGCAGCCGAGTCTCAAACAATTCATTGCCTATAAGCTTAATGGCGCGTTTTTCGATAGACTCTAAGGCTTCCAGCTGGTACTTAGCAGATCCATCCCACAGGTGGCAGCAGTACTCCATGCATGATACAAATTAAGAAGCTGTTCCAGTGCGAAGTACTGCCTGACCTTAGAAAGAACGCCTAGCTTTTTGGCAGTTTAACCTTGGACTCTATAAAGGACCCAAAGTTAAGGTTAGCTGTCAGAGTCATAGAAGCTCTAGTTGATCCGAAATCGGTATCGAAATGTATGTATAGACTGATTTGCCCTAAATGATCTGCTGTAGCTTATGTCAATAGCTCACTGATGGCTAAAATTGATCCCACAGATTAATTTTTAATGTTTCTTCCCACGAATAGGAAGAAAGTTTTCAAACTATATTTTTTTATAATATTCAAGAAGAGTCTTAGACTGAAATATACTATTAAACTGACTATTTTTAGCTTGGTTTGTTTGCTAGCTGCAGCTTAGTACAAGCTATCTCGCTATAAGGTATTGGATACATTACTAAATGTTAAAAAGATTGGGTCGAAAAATATATCGAGGTTAGTGATTTTGCGATACTTATCCTCTGGAACCAGCATTTGATATAAAAATAGAAGAACAATGCATACGTGTTCGATATCGAGTTGCGAGTTCAGTCAAAATTCTAAAACCAAATAATTTGTAGTTTCGATTATCTGAACATGTAATACTGTTATAAATACATAACAAAATATCTGTTAAAGCCTTTGCCGGTGTGTGTAGCCGTTTCCACGGTGTATCTGTAATCCTGACATCTCCTACTGTGCGTATTTTATACTGCGTTCTGAAGGAAGCTTCAAACGTGCCTCAAAAGAATAATTTCTCAGCTTATTATACCCGCGTACGGATTTAAGGTTCGTATACACGAAGTAAGTTGCAATTAGACATTGAGCGCTCAGTTTAGGGCACACTTAGTGATATTGTAAACGAGACCAGGTGCATAACCTGTACTATGTTTATTTTATTTTTTTCAATATTCAACATAGCTCTTGACTAGTACCTATTTAAATCAAACACCGAAGCCCGTCTGCACTAAGCTTTGACACCATCTATGGCGTACCTCCTGCAACGCCTTTGCGTACGCCCTAGAGAGACAAGGCCGAACTTAAGAGTAAGAACTGGCATAAGATACTGATCGTTTTTTTAATTCATTCTGTCTAATTCAAATACTTAGTTGCCAGCGAAAAAAGAAACAAAAAACTAACTTTCCCAACTTAATTTAAAATAACCGGCTAAGTGCGAGTCGACCACGCGCATGAACGGTTCCATACCATTATCTATAAAAACAAGCAAAGATGTGTATGGGAGCCCCTTTTAAATATTTAATTTTCTGTTTTTTTAGAATTTTGGTGTCAGCGGCAACCGAAATACATCATCTGTGAAAATTTCAACTGTCTAACGATCACGGTTCATGAGATACAGCCTGGTGACAGACAGACAGACAGACGGACAGCGGAGCCTAAGTTTTTACTTAGGCGCCTATTGGGTCCGTCTTACCCATTGGGTACGTAACCTTAAAAATAGATACAAATTAATAAATTCATGGCCGAACCTTAGTTCGTAGTACTGACAGTGAGGCGGGTAGGCATCGGGTACTTCGGGTAGGCCTTTATTTCGAATGAAATACGCAATTCTTATATTTTTCACTAGTAACGCCTCTCGGCCTTTTGGTGAAAAGAAAATAGAAGAAACAGTAAAACAGCTTTGTTGAAGTTTAATTCTGCAAAACGATCAGTTAGGTTTTATTTTCATAAATAGATTTAAATAGATAAAGTCTTTATTCTTCTTCTTCTTCCTGCCCATGTTCCCAGTTCATCTGGGGTCGGGCCTCCTCGTAATGCGGCGCCAGGATATTTGGCGCCAGGATATTTATACAGATAAAGTCTTTATTGAAACACAAATTATTAATTAAGGTTCGATTTTTCATTGAAGGATCTCCTGACCTCCTCACGATGTTTCATAATTAACCACGTTGGCCAAGTGCGGGTTGATGGATGACACGTCATGTTTTCTTTGTGATTCTTGACCATACCGATTTCCTCACAATGTCTTTCATTACTTGAAAGCCATTGGTATAAGGCCCAGAAGGATTTGAAGATGGGTGACGGTATGTCAGTCGCACGGGCTACTTCTGATCCACACTTTTACTAACAAACATTGTGCAGCAATTCTTCTATGGTACAGCAGATGAATAGTTATTTAGTGTTTTGTCTTTCTCAGTTGAGTTTAAAATGGACAAAGACAAAACAAGACAAAACACTGAGAAGTTATGCCACTGTTATACGGTGTTTATTAGTAAGGGGGTAATAACCATAACACCTATACGTATAATATTTCAAAGTTAAACAGTTTTAGCAGTTCAGAGTTATAATTAACACCTCAACCGCCGTCCCGTCAAAGTGGCCGACCCAAACAAGACACTGCAACATTGCACTGCACCGAATAAACCAGTCCATTCCGTGACGGAATGGTAGTTTGGGATGACAAACAAACTGACACGATGGCGTGAATCACTGTTTGTTTACTTGTCTCTGGGGACAAACTACAAGTCAATGTTAGGGCAGATTGGTTTAGATTTAAGTTTCGGTGATTTTGGTCTGTGACGCGTGAAAACCAAAATCTAAACTACAATGGCGGTCAACGGTGGAGTGTGTAAGGGTTCCATGATTGAGGGATCAACCCGGACTCATTTGAGAACTGAATAGCACGGGATCTTCTTTAAGGTACCAAACTGGAATAGTCCGTTTTACATGATGACGATTCAGGTTTATTGTAATACCATGGGGTCCCATCAGGTACAAACGAAGAACAGCCCGAATTTGAAAAAAAATTAGTCATTGTGTCCAGACAGATACTAGTTAGTGTCCAGTGTATTCATTGGGCCCAATAGTTCGCCCACACGTAATAAATGTCGCTTGATAATCTTGCGATAAGCAGAAATAAAATAATTTGTAAAATAGCCCGCATCATTGCGTTGTATGGGATGAGGCATCTGTACTGTAGGTATTATATTATCTGGGGTAATACTAACTTATGTTATGTCAGCTATAAAGTAGATGGGGCGTGTTCATCTTCATCATCATCTTCATCATCATCATCATCATCAGCCTGAACACGTCCACTGCTGAACGTAGACGTAAGTACCTAACAAGTGCTACTTTGAACAGCCGCTTGTGTCCTGCATCTATCGGCGCCCTGCGGTTTTGACCAGACCGTCGGTCCCCCTAGTGGGAGCCTGTCCCTTCCCCACCAGTTTTCTGCCGTAAAAAGAATACATCGTAACAAATATCCGACCAAACCATAAACTGTTTAAAAACAAATAAGCAGTTGTTTAAATATTAAACAAAAATTATGATCAAGCATTTAACCATGATTTAACCACGAGGCATCGTTTTCATGACAGCACTACTAATTAATTTTATAATTGCATTGGTTAATTATATTATTCGTCAAATTGAGCGTTCAATTTGTAATTAATAAATAGTTAATTATGATTTGCCGATCTGAGCAAAATTTATAGGCATCTTTTTGGAGAAATCTCACTGCAGTGCTAATTATTATATATGCAGAAATCGCTGCAGTGCCATTTCACACAATAAAGACATTATGCCAGTGTTTTATCTTGTTTCGTCTTTGCCCATTTTAAAACTCAATAGACAAAGACAAAACACAACATTATACTTTTTTTCTTGCTTTTAGTGGTAATTAATTCTTTCAATCAATATTTAATAATATATTGATTAAATAATTCATGATGATCTCATTCTATAGAGACAGTATTAATTTGAATTATACGGAACGAAAAATTCTCTTTTAAAAACAATTGACAATTGGCATGGCTACATTTTATCGATCAATGCAAAATTGCAGTAACTTTATCGATTAATCGGAATTGCCACCACCGCTGGCGTAGAGGTGGCAATTCCGTGACCACATTGCTGCTGAAATGGAAATAACGGTACGGGACCGTTCCGGTATCAAAACGGGACAGTAACGAACTCGTTTGTTCAAGTGGATAATATGTATAAATCGTATAAGTTTACGATCGATTTTATTCCAATCATGAATGAGTTTTACATAAAATTGTTAGCTGTACTCAAGTTGTAAATTGACGAGTTTCCTGTAATCCAGGTTTTTTAATGATTTTAATATAAAACGCATAGAAAATTTTGATTTATGAGAGCTATGGAAATTATCATAATTTAAAACCTGCAAATATACTTCCTATTTTTTATCTTATCACATACATCCCATCACATCCCATCACATCCCATCACATCCCATCACATCCCATCACATCCCATCACATCCCATCACATCCCATCACATCCCATCACGTCCCATCACGTCCCATCACGTCCCATCACATCCCATCACATCCCATCACATCCCATCACATCTCATCACATCCCATCACATCCCATCACATCCCATCACATCCCATCACATCCCATCACATCCCATCACATCCCATCACATCCCATCACATCCCATCACATCCCATCACATCACATCCCATCACATCCCATCACATCACATCACATCCCATCACATACCATCCTATCACATCACATCACATCCCATAACATTCCATCACATCCCATCACCCCCGTCACATCTCACCATTATCCTATAATATCCTACGCTATGCTATCCTTTTCTGTTCTATTTTACTTTGTTTTTATAAGACACAAGAGGAGTCTTATTTATTATTGGCTTCACTTTTTGATTATGAAGGCTCAATCTAAATTATTTTACCAACACGAGATCCAGGGTTGTTTTATATTCGTCAAACACTAAACAAACGGTTTGATAATCAGTTAACACTTCAAAGATACTCGTTAACCTTATTTACAATGAGACAGTACGTGATCTCGCATCAATTGCGGTGCGGTGTGCGGTGAACACGTTAGTTGTCAACTTGCATGCAGTATCGAGTTATCGACTGTTCGTATAATAATTGAGTAAGAGCGTTCTGAAATTATTGGATCATATTCATTGAGATATGTATCCTATCTCAATGATCATATTGATCCAATGATTAATGTTAATAAAGTTTAAAAGCAAACCTTAATAAATCAGTGTGAGTACATCATTTTCTCAATTATAATTCGGTTAAGAATAAACGCCGCTAAATTTTGAACTGGAAAGTGGTTAGGTACGCAGGCACCTGTGGTGCATCCTACAGGGAAGCCACCTCACTTAAATAACAAGGTACGAAGGACCACCCATCATACTTACGTTTGGTTACTAAGCAAGTTTGATCGAACCTTCGCTACTGTTAATCAAATTTACTGCGCTCTAGGTGCTTGAAACATACGCAAAACGAACAATACAAAGCGGAACCTCATTAAGGAGCAAACAATACTCAATCCAACAGACAGACGAAATTACAACCAGTTCCGATAATACTAACTGAGTTCGACACAAACTCAGTTCGAACCAAACTCAGTTGCATACTGAGAACTGAGTTTCAGTGGAATCGGATTCAGTCGTAACGTGTCGGTTAATGAATGGAGTGAATTTGTCCCGATATGGCGTGACGTTAAATGTATAAATGCAATCCATAATGCTGTTCTAGCATCAAATATGAGCTTAAATTGGTTCAATCTGACAGTTCCGATCCAAACGTGGTTGGGTTTCTCTTTTCCATGCGACTTGAGTCTATTCGATTATGTACAGCTTCCTAATCTGCTGCTAAGTATTAGGTGTGCGTTGCCCCACCCCGTCGTCGCCGCCCAAGACACGTCTTGAGCGACCCGGAAGATCCTATAGCAGCCGTTGTTTCGGCTGCGCTAGGATCACCGGACCAGTGTAGCCCTTCTGGCTCAGGTACCGATTTCGGCACCGGTATAGGATACCAGCGTAACACAATCAGACACCGACCCCGCCGGCGAGGTCGACGTACCCCCCGAATGGTCGCGACTTTCCATAGGGTCCACTCCTCCAGCGGACGTAGCCTTCTCGATCCTCTTATCCCGGCAACAGCCCAAGCCGAGGCTCGCACTCCAGGGGTGCCCTTGAGCTAGTTGCCCCCCAATTTTGTCGGGTGGGTGCCTTAAGCGCCTGCCCTCCCACCCAGTGACGCTGTAAAGGTCGTTAGAGACCAAACAGTTTCTTTGCGAGATAAGATCCAAAATGAGGAGATCAGCAGGAGAACTAAACTAATGGATATAGCTCTTAGAATTAGCAAGTTCAAACGGCAATATGCAGGCCACATCGCTCGTAGAACTGACAACCGATGGGGACGAAAGGTTCTCGAACGGCGACCACGAGCCCGAAGATGCAGTGTCAGCGCTGACGATCTGGTAAACTGCGGGGAACCGATGGGTGCAGGAGGGAAGCAGCCGCTCAAAGTCACACTCCGTAGGCCTATGTTCAATAGTGGACATGAGGCTGATGATGATTATGATCAACCAATTAAAACATCTATGGATCAGATTGCGTAAAAAATAACAATAATATTATTGCGTTTCTTTGTGTTGTTCCAGTACATGGATCCAGTAGGTATCTCATGACGTTAAATCAACCGTGGTAATTAATGCAATTACTGGAACACGCGACCGACCTCATCACGGGTCGGTAGCAAATCAAAATCACAGTTGGCGAGCCTTGTGTTGTGTTAATCTAAGGATAATAAATTCGGCTGACTGGCTTGATACGTTTGGATGGGTTAGCTTGGAATACTCGAGTTGATTTTATTATCTGCTTCGGTTTGCGACATCTTGGAATAATGATAGTGATCTATCGAATATTTTTATTACGGATAAAAATAAATTATTAAACTATTTAGAACCGGTATCTTCTAGGCAAGTATGCGCTATGGTCGATCGCGTCGTCACTTGTCAGGTGAGACAGTAGTCAAATGTACAGCCTATTATAAAAACAGTGATTTGGATTCGTAAATCGTGAAAGCAGCGTTAGATTCGTGAAATCATCGACTCGTATTTTTGAAATCAGCGATGTATTCGTGAAATCAGCACCTTAAATTCGTGAAATCGGCGCCTTGGATTCGTGAAATCAGCGATGGATTCATAAAATAGACGACTTGTATACGTGAATCAGTAACTTGGATAAGTGAAATCAAGATGGATTCCTGAAATCAACGACTTGTATTCGTGAAATCAGCGATGGATTCGTGTAATATTAAGGGATAGATTCAAGAAATCAGCGATGGATTCGTGAAATCAGCGATGGATTCATGAAATCAGCGATTTGGAATCGTGAAATCAGCAATGGATTCGTGAAACAGGCAACTTGTATTCGTGAATCAGCGACCAGGGTTCGTGAAATCGGCAATGATTCGTGAAATCAGCGACGCAGATTCGTAAAATCGTTGCCTTCGAACCGATCATTTTCTAAGTTTAATTTTCTGTGTAACGGATGAATATAAACTATAATAAGGGCAGAATTTCGAGACAGATGGCGTGGCCAGCAACGTCAGAGTGGTGGAGGCTAGCGTGGAAGGGCGCGCCGAACTCAGCAGCGGTGCGGCGGCCATTTCAAGCTCACTTTTGCTCCAGCCCCAGGACCAGACGGACGTTGTACCATCGCGTGTTAATTTCTGTCATTTTTAATCATTAATTTTATTGAGCTGTTAATTTCTGTTAAAATTATTAAAGTTCAGTTTTCATTTGTAACGTTTTATATTTTTTTTAATAACTACAGTCGTAGTTTATAACTTCAGAAGTGGGATCCTATTCCGCTCTCTGACTTTGCTTTCCTGATTTGTAAAGTTCTTAATTTTTGGTTTTAGTAATTTAGTGGATTTGTGCTTTTAAAGTTTTGTCGCTATGTCTGAAGGTAGCAAACGTAAAAGCCGTAAACGAGATCGTACGCCTATTCCTGGTTTAGAAGCCACAGCCGTGAGGGGCATGTTTTGTTGGCAGCCGTGAGGGGCAAATGCCAGTGGCGCCGTGAGGGGCGAAGCCACAGCCGTGAGGGGCATGTTTTGTTGGCAGCCGTGAGGGGCAAATGCCAGTGGCGCCGTGAGGGGCGAAGCCACAGCCGTGAGGGGCATGTTTTGTTGGCAGCCGTGAGGGGCAAATGCCAGTGGCGCCGTGAGGGGCGAAGCCACAGCCGTGAGGGGCATGTTTTGTTGGCAGCCGTGAGGGGCAAATGCCAGTGGCGCCGTGAGGGGCGAAGCCACAGCCGTGAGGGGCATGTTTTGTTGGCGCCGTGAGGGGCAAAGCCAGTTGTTGTGAGTAACCCGACGAGGGCTCTGCTCAAGAGGGTGTGGAGCATCTTGGATATTCCTGCGGGAAAGTCCGAATCGAAAGTGATCTTATTCTGGTCGCTTTCAGGTTACTAGTATAAGGTCACTAACTAATGCAAACAATTGATGTTGGTTTCAGCTGACGATGATGAACTCGAAGGAAGTGCTACTGATGAGGCATCATGTAACCATGAGCGCCAAGTCGTGGAAATAGATGCACGGAGACCAGATAGTCATGAAACTGATGACCTGCAGCAGCATCCGCCATCCCACTCTGACCAACCTGCGTGCGAGGACGCACCGCTGTCAGGAGAAGCCGAATAAGGGCAGAATTTCGAGACAGAAGGCGTGGCCAGCAACGTCAGAGTGGTGGAGGCTAGCGTGGAAGGGCGCGCCGAACTCAGCAGCGGTGCGGCGGCCATTTCAAGCTCACTTTTGCTCCAGTCCCAGGACCAGACGGACGTTGTACCATCGCATGTTAATTTCTGTCATTTTTAATCATTAATTTTATTGAGCTGTTAATTTCTGTTAAAATTATTAAAGTTCAGTTTTCATTTGTAACGTTTTATATTTTTTTTAATAACTACAGTCGTAGTTTATAACTCTATATTTAGTGACATACGTTTATGTTATATTATATTAAACGGTAGGCTTAAACTGAAGTTTTATGCAATAATTATTATTTTTATACAAAAAAACCACGAGGACATTAAAATATTGTAATTTGAACCTTATTATTGACGCCGTAAAGGTCATCCCAAAAAGTTAGTGAAATAAATGAATTGGTAGTAACCAGTATACCGCTGAGGGAGTGTCTTTTAATTCCGCCCACGGCCTATTCAATACTTGACAATAGTTAATCAAGTTTTCTATCGCCGACCTAATTGATATCCCACCGTATTATAATACCATTCTAACAACTCTATTAGTAAGTTTTATATTATATTGGACTACTTTTCATTGATAAAAAATCTAATTTAAAAAATGTAAATAAGTATGTTATATCATGGGGTCCCATCGGGTACAATCGAAAAATAGCCCGACCTTGAAAAAAATGTAGTAATCGTGTCTAGAGAGTTACTAGTTAGTGTCCAGTGTAATCATTTGGCCCAATACTTCGCCAACACGCAATAAATGTAGCTTAATAATCGTGCGTTATGCAGAAATAAAATAATTCGTAAAATAGCCCGCGTTATTCCGTTGTATGGGATGAGGCATCTGTACTGCAGGTATTATATTATCTGGGGTTATATTTAGCGTCGATAGGAACCAACACTTGCGCAAGGAACAAAAAACATTATGTTTTCTTTATTTTTATTTTTAGCATTATTTCCCTAATTTCATTTCAGAAAACCTTTGGTTATTTAGAGTTTTTACCATTTTAACTACAGATCAAAGACCCACTTGAGATAACCCAATAGTATTAGATCGCCCATTGCTCCACATTTTTTGTAAATTGTACTTATCTGTTTTCTTTGTAAACTTTAGTCCATAACATAAAGAGTATATATTTATTTATGTATTTTTCTGGCAGCAAAGAGGCACATAACAATTAAGAATCTGCTTCAGTCACTGGAATTACCTCAAAAAAGTTTTAATAGGCAAAAACAGCTCTATAACCATAACCTGAGTCAGCACAACCCCGCCATAACGGCCCTTCATGATGCAATATATCAGTGCAGTTAAAACCCCTGAAACGCGGGACCAACAAGGCACCCTTCTGTAATCTCCGGCCAACAGCCACTCAACTATTATATATTTGCTCTGGACCTAAATCAACTGAGGATTTAATTCGGGTGTGGTAGGCAATTGTTTATTTTTCATTACGACATGTGGTAGCTTGCAGTTTCTATTGTTAAGCTTATTAAGGTTTGTCTACGCGATGTTAGTTTAGATGATAGTGCAGCAGTCATTATAAAATAATCAATGCACCCCGTGTTATAATAATGAATATTTTATTTCCATTATGTTATGAGTAGTTAGGTTAGGTTAGGTTAGGTTGGAGAACTAAAGTGGCCGATATAGCTCTTCGAAATAGCAAGTTGACTTGAAATTCATATTCATTTATTTGCATTCATGTACAAAAATATAAAGTTGGATCTTAAAGCTAGCTTATGGGTAGGTAGAACCCTGTAAAGGTGCTTGCAAGTGAGTGCGTATAGAAACAAATTTATTGATCAGCATTAATTATTATAGAAAAGAGTTATATGTATTTGAATTTGTAAGTACCGAGCGTTTTTAAAAAGTCGCATTATATTACTTAGGTATGTCAATGATAATGGGCAGGCCACATCGCTCGTGGAATTGATAAGCGATGGGGAAGAAAGCTCGAGTGACGACCACGAACCGGAAAACGCAGCGTAGGCTGACCCACTACTAGGTGGACCCACGATCTGGTGAAAGCCGCGGGTAGCCGATGAATGCAGGAGGCGAGTAGCCGCTCAAAGTGGCGCTCGCTGATGGAGGCCTATGTTCAGCAGTGGACGTCTTCAGGCTTTTAATGATGATGATGATATTTGCCTATTTCAAACTTGATAGAAAGAAACATAACACAATAACTATTCTATTCGGGTTATTATTGCATCCACAACCAAAGTTTATAAAGTGCATAATCAGTCATATCTAACTCGGTACAGTAAGTAACATATTCAGTAATCTGTGGTACAGTGTAGGTACTTAGGTAAAGGAGTGCACACACCAAGGCGGTATCCTCTACCGCCCGCGGTAGCGTTATCCGAGTGGGTACGCGTTATTCTGCCTGTTCACACACACGCGGATAACGCCTTGGGTAGCGAAACCCGGGCGGAACTTTTACAGCCTTATTCCTGTTGACCCCACGTTTTCGGCCCTATGGGGCCTAATGGGTTTTTTTTTCTCTTGGGCCCCACGCAGGGCCAACAGGAATAAATATCAGGAATAAGTATTCCTGTTGGGCCCTACTTATATAATAGTTATGTTAAAAATTATAATACCCCGGTCATTATAATTTTTTTTTCTCGAGAAGTTTGACATAATATCGAACTCGATATTATACTTTTACGAATATAATATCGTGTTCGATATTACATCATAGGTACTACTACCAAAACTCATGTACTTATACAAAACCTGATCCACCTAGCCGCTAGGCAACATGCCCAAGATGCTGGCACAGCTTTCCTAAATATTGATACGAAGTTATTTTAACACTAGCTGAAGCTGACCCGCCTTGCCATCGCACGGATTTATTAGTTGTACACCGTAAACCTGTTCATGAGAAGAGGCAAGTGAAAGGGAAAAAAATAGGGGAAAAGAATGAATGGATAGGCTTCGACAGGATGATGACTTCCAAACTCTGTGCGACTTGGCTATCTTTTACTCAAGCTGCTTTCTACTTTTTCTATTTCTTGGCTCTGTAAGAGAGCAAAGCTGATTTTTGCTGCCTAGGGGTCCTCGGCGCCCCATAGGACCCGGCGCCCGGGTCCTAGGGGGCGCCGCGGGCCCTCCAGGACCCGGCACTTTCAACGACCCACGAAGGCCCGGATCTAGGGGAGAGCAAAACAGGGGCACGCCCCCGGGCGGAAACTTTAGAGGGCGCCAAATTCATGTGTATGGAATAAAGTAAAAAATTGAATGTAGGTCCCGTCCGCGTCATTCTCGCGTTTTCTTAGCACCGGTCCTAGGGTATAGAATATACAGAATCTGTAGATGAAGGAACGATCGTGCGAAATACTTATAGCGAAAGACGCTAGAGGCGACAAGGAACGAGATAAAGTTGGAATGGTCAAGTTTGAGGGGCGCTAGTCTGGCGGAGCATACTTTTTGTTGTTTGGTCAACAGACATCAGAATGGTCGTTCTTTTGTTTTTAGCACGATTTTTGGTGATTTCTAGGTATTCATGGGGTTTTTAATACTGCTGATGTTTCGCTACCGCGCGTATTTGAACAGGGCTTAGAAACCTAAGCGAGCTAGGGATTCAAAGGCACGAGATGAAAAAACTTTACTCTCGAGTGAACATAATTACAGAATACATACCCACCTTCATCTTTTTTTTGAACAGGCTAACCGAGCGGAACTTTTTCACCCGTAGCACCTGTGCACAGACATTTAAATAGTATTAGATGTCTGTGCACTTGTGACGTCATTGAACACAGACAGTCGTCATGTCAGTAACGTCACAGAGTACATTGCTATAACTGTAACTTTCAGCGTCATTTCTTTCAAGATAATCCAACAATGGCGGCTTCATATTTTGAATTTTTTTACCAAAACCTGTGAATTTTTGAATTTAAATGTATAATAAGGGTGGATTATTATTCGTTAAGTGTTCGTGAACGTGCACGAGGGTTGGCAAATGGTTCCAAGTTTATAAGACCATGCATTGCCGTTTTCTCTTCAACGGTTTTTTAGAGCCTTCAGTAAAACATCCACCATTTTACTGATGGCATTTTGACCTGACAAAATATGACTTTGACTTGACATAACCGTACAAATCATTACTCACTTGACATTGGCAGAATTATTGCTAAAAAGCGATAGAAAGCCATTAACGCAGAAGAAGAAGAACTTTCAGCGTACTTTTTGGTTGTACTAGTGATTTTATTTCAGTCACAACACACACAAATTAAGTCGTTTTCATATTCTCTGCGGATTCTGCCGCCACGCCAGCCCCAACCTGTGTTCTAGGAAGATGCGACGGTGCGAGGGTGTCCACGAAGGTTACGTTCTAAACCAAAGCCCACCCCACCTTCCATGGAATCGAGGTCATCCCGTCAGCTCTTTTGAGCTCTTTTGCCATCGTCACTTACGAGGCCATTGGGTTCCAGAATGGCCTTGGTTCTTTCAATCTTTACAAAATAGCTGATCAATAACGTTAGTTACTTAGTACGTAGTCCAAAAATTCACACCAAGACGCCCAAGTACGGCGTAAGTATCAATTTGATCTGAGCGCACTATACCAGAGTATCAACAAAACAAAATGCAACAGCCACTTCATAATGACAACCATGTGTCAACAGTCGCCTAAGATATAAACAATCACTATTTTCTTTTATTTCAATAAAAAGTACGGTACTTACGTGAAAATGAAACTTTTTTCTTGTCTCTTGCAGTGGTTTAGATATAATAGGACACAGGAAAGCATTTTATCAGCATGTTTTTATGAAATTAGCAGAGATGAATTGCTGGACACTCGCGGAGTGCAAGACTGGTAGTGGTCGTGGCACGGTAAGCCAGAGTAGCTTAAACTCTCCCTGTTTGTTTTGGCGGGAGTACAACATAATCTGTTGGGTACGATCGCCTAAGAAAAGCCATTCTATGGCCATTCAATCGTATTTTGTTAACAGAATCACCCTCCAGCGGCCGGGCGAACGTACCACGCGCGACCGCGAAACTTTTCGCTTACCTAGGCGGTAAAAGTTCCGCCCTACCCGGCGAATACCGCGCGGTATCCCGCGCGGAATGTTCCGCTACCGCGGGCGGGAGAGAAATACCGCCTTGGTGTGTGTACTCCTTAATACTATTCTG
The DNA here is from genome assembly GCA_963580505.1 of Ennomos erosarius. Taxonomy (NCBI): domain Eukaryota; kingdom Metazoa; phylum Arthropoda; class Insecta; order Lepidoptera; family Geometridae; genus Ennomos; species Ennomos erosarius. The sequence goes on from OY757002.1 coordinate 7,052,926, forward strand.
TGATATGGTATGGTCAGCAAAAAATAATCAACATATTTTTTTACTTCGCAACCTTCTGGAAACGATAAATTAAAATTTAATGGAAAATTTTCGTTTGATCGTCTTTTTCTGCTGACGGTCGAAGTAAATCTTTGAAACCACTGCGCTAACTCGCTAAGTACTCGGTTAGCTCAACGCTTCAAGCACACGCAACTCTCTCGTGTTCAGCCTTTATTTACAGTTGTAGGCGAGACTAACACCATGTGGTTACAACTTAATACTAATGGAGATAGATTGCTAGGTATTTGTTTAAGTTATTAGATAAGTATGTATTGTATTGTGAATTTAAACGAACTATATAAACCGTTTCAAGGGTGACTTTCCGAGAGCACTCACGCTCACTTAAAAGCTTCTTCTTGCGGCGGCGTCGTGCGTCGGGTCGTCCTCTTCCCTCAAAAATGGTTGAGGAGGGCGATGGCTGGCGCATGCGTCTAGCTCGTGAACGGGCGCTGCTTGCGGGAGCTGGTCTGCTCGCGGTGTATGCACAAATAAAAAAACAAAAAAAAAAAATAGGTTAAGTACTTCATTGTCCTCTCTTGTATGATATTTTGTTCAATAAAATAAAAAAAATAAATAACAATAAACGATAAATTAACAAAGAGCACGGACCCAGGTGTCTGTGGTAAAGCAGATAAAAAAAAAAAGGTTGACTTTCATGATCGATAACACACATGTGTTAAATAGAGGATTTTTAGTAATTAACTGTTTGAAAGTTGGTAAGAGAAATTTAATCAAATTGAAGGTAGGTTATACTTATTTGAATTGATTAATTATTAAGGTTTTTTTATGATCTAGATTATTAATATTTTTTTAAATATTAAATGGTTGACGGGCCTGATAGGTCAGTTGGTAGTAACTCTGCCTTCTGAACTATAAGGCTGTGGGTTCGATTCCCACTAAGGAGAAACATTTGTGTGATAAACATCTATCTATACACAGCAATGTCATTTTGAAAGGTACACTAACTGTTGACATTATTATAGTGACGGTCTGACAATTCGTAAATTTTCCGCATTCGTACAATTCTGCACTCGTACAAATTATGGTAGTTCTGAACTCTAATATAAGATTCATAATATTTGGGGGTAGGTGGGGGTAGGTCTCTAGGTCTAGGTATTCCTATTTAATTCCTAGAAAGACAACTGCGAAATTAGAAGCTGTCGAACTTAGTGCTGATGGGCATAGGTCACCCCCCGTGTACAGTGACTTGTAATGATTTTGTTTTTGTAGCCTCTCGGCCTGCGCCGTTATATACACAACCTCTTTATCCAACGGTAAACACACTAATTTAAAACAAACACAACTAACAATTTCAAGTCTCAAATAAAAAGAAAATTCAAGCATAGTTCTTGCGTTTCATATCTTCCAAACTTAAGATCCGACTTAAATAAATACCTTAATACACCCCCACCCCCCCACACACACAACATGACAGCATGAGTGCAGAATTAACTGACTTCCCAACTCGACACAGTCACAAGTACACAACTCGTCACGGAAATTATATTCTTAAAAATATCACTCGGCACAGTGACATGAAAACGTATGTAATTATACTGGGTATAATTAAATTCATTAGCATCCTTTGAAACTAGGTACCCACCGGTCAACTGGGTAACACCGGTCAAGTTTGGACGAAAATTTATAAAATCTAACGCATCGATTTTGTATTGAATATTCTCCAAAATGGAATATAACATATTTAATCAACTGCTATACAGAACAAAATTAAATTAAAATGATTACTATTTGTAATTATTACATTCAAGGTCGGTCTACATGGTGAAAGCCGCGGGGAGCCGATGGATGCAGGAGGCGGTCCCTGGTGGAGGCCTATATCACCCGCACTGCAGCGCTATGGCCAGTAGTGGACGTCTTCATGATGATTATTATGAGTTGACATAAAGGTAAGAGAAATTTAAAAGTATCAAAATCATTCGTGCCAGCTCAACTACACCAATCTTCATAATTTTCAATAAATTTTTTTGTTCTTTTGCAATACTTACTCTTTAATAATCATCAACAACCGATGTACTATCATGTACACAATTTATGTTAATGAATTCAATTGCAACCTGTAACGTAGTATTTGTAAATTCGCAGCGGTTTATTTACCAAGTATGACTAAAATTAGAAAAACAAGAAGTGTCATAACTTCTCGTACAAACAAGACTCATCTACGGCGGCAGGGGGCGAGGTAACAAAACGAGACAAACTCATACGAAATTACAAAGGACAGAGCAGGATGGAACAAGACACGTTGGGTGTCCCGCTTCCTCTCGTATGATTAGCACTTGAAATGACTACTAATTTTCGTAAGAAGGGAAGTTGTATCGTAGGTCAACTGGATTTATAGTCAATGCCTAGTATCGAAGGTCAGACGATACGCAATAAAACAAGGCAATTTATCATTGTTTTCCAAAAATGTAGCAAATTATATCAAACATCGTTTGGTCCGTTTGACGTGTAAGTAATCGTGTAGGAGAAGGGTCCGGACCTCTGATATGATTTATAGTTGAACTTTAGGGTGCTTTCCTTGTTATTAAAATACAACTTTGGGTAAATATGTTCTTGCTGTTTGTATTTGAGGACTTAAAATGGTTTACTTCGGAACTTCAATGCATGGTAAGAAGGTTATTTGTTTGTAAATATTATCGATGCGTCTAGTGCACAAAACAGTTAAAGTCGATTCAACTAAGTTGGTTATGTTTGATCTACAGACTGCAATTGAATTTGTTAAAGTTTCCGACGCCTGACGTAGTTGGCACGAATGATTTTGATACTTTTATAACTTTTTGCTGATTAAAAAGTACATAAAAGTACATAGAGTAATAAAAACAGTACTATATAATTTTGTACTGTACCTGTTGGTAAAATAAGTTATCCAATTTTTGGAGTAGCAATGCAAATAGCAATAGCAAAGTCGATGCATTTGATTTACCAACAATAAGTTTTTTAAATCAAATAATTTATTTTCTGCAATCATGGGTACAATATAAATAAAATTCAACAAATTTTCTTGCTTATTTTTTTAATTTAAGTATATTATCAAACATTGCTGTATTTTTGCTCTTTGCTGTGTTTTAGCACAACACCTATCATTATTATTATCAGCCTGAAGACCACTACTAACATAGGCTTCCTTCAAAGAGCGCCACTTTATGCGGCTGCTTGCCTCCTGCCATCAACTCCCAGCACACTATGGTAAACCTAAAATTAAACTAAAACCAATATAAACATAGAAATTAGATCACGCAAGTATTAACCCGTGAAACGTCAATGCGCTGCATTACAATGAATTTATAAAATGAAAACTGTGCACCCGACACGTCTCGATTTACCTACCAATATTGCGTCTATCCTAGAAGTCCCAAGCAGATCGGAATACTTGATAATTTGACGGGCCCGATAGCTCAGTTGGTAGTATCCCTGCCTTCTGAACTGAGGGCTGTGGGTTCGATTCCTACCCAGGACAAACATTTGTGTGATGAACATAGATGTTTGTTCTGTGTCTGGGTGTTATATTGTATTCTATGTATGTATTTACAAACAAAAAAAGAGTATCTAAGTATTGTATGAGTTATCTGGTTCCCATAGTACAAGCTATGCTTAGTTTGGGGCTAGATGGCGCTGTGTGAAATGTCCGCACATATTTATTTATTTATTTATTTATTTATAAACAAACGTAGAGCTCATCCTTCAGCACAATGATGAACGCGAAGAGACTTGAGAGAACATAACATACCTATCTGAAGATTAATAGATAGTTTATACACGGAGAAGATACAAAAGTAGGCACGCCCATCTATTGGAAAAGGATACCTAATAATAAATAAATTATCTTATCTTAATTCATCCAAAGATACTCAAACTTTTTCTATGAAGAAACATAAGTTTCAGTTTTAAGAGTGTAACGGGGTTGCAGGTAGTTAAATGACAGATACCCCCGCATTGTTTGACGGGCCCGATAGCTCAGTTGGTAGTAGCCCTGCCTTCTGAACTGAGGGCTGTGGGTTCGATTCCTGCCCGGGACAAACATTTGTGTGATGAACATAGATGTTTGTTCTGCGTCTATTGTATTCTATGTATGTACTTTCAAACAAAAAAGTATATAAGTATTGTATCAGTTATCTGGTTCCCATAGTACAAGCTATGCTTAGTTTGGGGCTAAATGGCGTTGTGAGAAATGTCCACACATATTTATAAAAAAAAAAATATTATTATAAAAGCAGCGGTTGCAGTTAGTTACTTGACAGATACCCCCGCATTTACAGAAAGTGATCTTTCACTGTGAAAGGAAACTACGTAATTTAATAATGTTATTTTAAACAGAGAAGTAAAAAGTAAATAATTTACAGAGTCTGGGAGCCATACACCGATGACATTGTCAATTTATAACTGAGCCATCAACATACATAAAAGCTTCAGCACAATCTGAATTAAATCTAGAGATTAATCGTATTACCTATTCAATCTAGATTTAGCTGATTGTAAACACCACTATTTGTACCACCACTGTAAATTTACTAGGTGGTAGGACTTTTCTGCAAAGTTCGTCTAGGTAGGCACCACCGCTTTGCCAGTTATTCTGCCGCCAAGCAGTAGTGTGCAAGCACTATTGTGTTCCGGTTTGAAGGGCATTGTAGCTAGTGAAATTACTGGGCAAATGAGACTTTATGACCTGATCTCATAATCTAATCTGATTACTAGACGATATCTCAGGATGACGTGCGCAGAGCAGTGTCACGCAAAACCTTTATTTTAAATTTCCGAGTGACACTGCAACTGTTATGGGCGGCCGTGTCGCTTAACATCAGGCGAAGGATTAGCTAGTCAAGTCATTCATTCTCATAAAAAAAACACTGTTGATTAATTGCTAATCATTCTGTCCTTGTCTATTATTTGACGTCCACATGTTATAACTGGATCATATTGCTTAGTATCTACAATAATTTTTAATACAGAAGGTGAATAGTGATGGATTAATTAGCATTCTCATTAATTTTTAGCGTGCGAAATCTCAATTAGCATTTAGCAAATGAAATGTAGTTGCGAAATCCTATGAAATATGAAATTTCATTTCAATTTAGTTGGTTGATTTTGAACTTATATTTTAATATAAAGTTTCATTTCATTTTTAATTTGTTTCATTTCATTTTTCATTTTATTTTTTATTTCATATTTTATTTCATTTTTAAAATACATTTCATTTCATTTTACCAAGTAGCATAGCAATAGCAATTAGCATGCTAAGACTCGTGAATTAGCGTGTTTATGAAATTTACGCAAAATCGCATTATTTGCCATCGCTAGTACCTAATATCATCTGCACTTGTAAAAGTGCTAAGAATAGCCTATTTGCAATCATTTCTTTGACTTAAGACTTTTAACAAGGATCTGAATGAAATCTGCTTTGAAAAAATGTCAGTTTTCACCCAGAGGTGGACCCACAGACCCAATATTGAGAAACAATTCCTCTTCAAAGAATTGAACTGATAATCCGTAAATAGATTCGCCAAGTCAAAATCTAAATGCCTTTTATTCAAAGGATTTTCTTTGCTTTGAATAGATGAAAATAAAACATTTTCTATACATTTCAAAGGTTCAGACGTTAGGTATTTAATCTTACCATTTTGCTCGTTTCTCATTTCTTTACTATTGAATGTAGACTATAAAACTACTTATTTTAAGTGGCAGAATCATGTCTGTGTGTTAGAAATAGTTTTATTTTTCATGTGTGTCTTTTGAAGTGACGAGCTAGTGGATTACTGACGTATCACGAAATTACCTAATTTTTATCCGACTACGGAAGTAAATGGTTACGATTTTGACTGCAATCAGTTGGAAAGTATGTATAAATGGTCAAAATAACTGTTTTGATTTTAGACATTTCAAGAACAAAAATCCTCCCGACCTCAAATAAGAGTCAAGTCAAACACAAAACCAATAATTTTTGAAAGATGTAGAATTCAATATTAAGTCTATTACAAATTACAATAAGACAACGGTACATTGAAGGCTTATTAATTATCTATCTAACATAAGCATTACCTTAACTGCGTAAAGATGTAAACCAAAATAAACAGCGGTCCCACACAAAACTCTAGGCCCGTGTTGGTGTCATGGTGACTCGTAACTGTGATGAAAAATTTGATTCATTTAACACTAATTTAGCTTGGCTTTGATATTTCAACTTTTACAAATAACGTTCTCATTAAAACAAAGCATATATTCCACTCTCTGACGTCATCATATACACGTAATAGTTAATATAATTAAACCATTTTGCGTATGAAGTCGCGTGCAAATGCTAGTTATATAAATAAAAGAAAAATTTACGGCCGTACCATTAATTTCAGACAAAAAAGCAAATTTACTTTATGTGTTTAGGCTAATGAGTTCGGAGCTAAATCGAATTTACCTAAGTGGTCTCTAGACTTATATGAAACCTAGGTAGGTTCTAGGTACTGTTTTTACACGACTAACGGCATTAACTAAGTGGCGCTCCCTGGGGGAGGCCTATGTTCAGCAGTGGACGTCTTCAGGCTGTTAATGATGATGATGATGATGATGATGAACGGCATTAACTAACGGAATTATAAGCTTTTCGCTTATAGTAAATAGATAATAAATAAAAGAAACGAATGAATTCGTATTTCAAGTTTATTGCGATTCTTTATGTCATTTCACACAGACCTAGATTAAAAGAATGATAGAGCTAAAGAAAATTTGTGAGCCTAAGCGCTTCGTTCTCTATATTCGAGTAAAGTTCCGAGTTGGCTAGCCACCACGTAATGTCACTTGTAACTGAAGTAACGAATTTCAGAATGTCCGAGTAGCGCTAGCCGACCCGTAAACCAGGCTGCTACTTACAGGACACATCAGCTGCCGATTAGTACGGTTAACCGACGGCTATAGCAAAACTTGTCGCAAGCTCGCATGTGTTTGTAATTTATTATTATAGTTCGCATGCCAAAAATACTGAGATTTACGGAACTGAAAACTACCAACCATGTTGATTACGCTACTGCTATAAAAACATCGACTATTCCTGTTTCTATTTCGAGATCAGATAGTTATGAATACAGAAATCAATCAGAACCATGGAAAGCTGATGGATACTGGAGGCTAGCAGCCGCTCAAAGTGGTGCTCTTTGGAGGAGGCCTATGTTCAGCAGTGAACGTCTTCAGGCTGATGATTATGATGATGATGACTACTAAAAAGTTTTTGTTCAATTATAATATGTTAAATACTTATATAATATTATGATATTTTTGGTTTGTGTTGTTTTAATTATTATTATTGCGTCAAGATAAAACCATATTTCAGGTACCTATAGGTATTACTTATTACATTTCCCGTTGAACTAAACAATGTAATCTAAATTCGTATTACATTCCTCATTACATTAATTTAATTAGTTGATACCCTTTTTTGTAAAGGTAAATCCTTACCTACTTACTGTTTTTAGGTAGGGAATAAATACTCTTTGAAGGGCATCTATCGCACCGCAGCATATAGCTGGCACATAAACATGTAAAAAAAAAATAAAAAACGAACCCAAAATGGCGTCACTGACAGCAGTCAGGGTGACTATTGAACGAACGAAATGAATAGTTGACGTTGCTACAGATCACCCTAAATTTTTACCCATCAACATAGAATCATATGGACGGCGGACATTCACAAAACGCCTGTCCATTTTCTGTTGGTGTGAGTATTTAAATATGCATTAGTATGCGTGAGTAGGGAAGTGACCCCTATTACACAATATATCGATATATAATAAACCTAACCAAACAGTGCTGCAGAATTTCGATACTTTTTAGTTTTAATACAATAAAGAAAATTTTATATTCGTAGAACCAGAAGACGCAGCTTAGGCCGGCCCCCACTTGGTGGACCGACGATCTGGTGAAAACTACGGGGAGCTGATTGATGCAGGAGGCGAGTGGCCGCTCAAGGTGGCACTCTATGGGGAAGGCCTATGTTCAGCAGTTGACGTCTTCGGGCTGTTAATGATGATAATGATGATGATGACCCTAGTAAAAGTATATTGAAACATTATATGAAATAACGTTTGTAAGTAACATTTATATATGTGTGTTGCCAGTGATGACTTATGGAACTGAGACGTGGTCTCTAACTGTTGGCCTCATTACTAAGCTCAAAGTCACGCAACGAGCTATGGAGAGAGCAATGCTCGGTGTTTCCCTGCGAGATAAGATCCGAAATGAGGACATCCGCAGAAGAACTAAAGTGACCGATGTGGCTCTTAGGATTAACAAGTTGAAATGGCAATGGGCAGGCCACATCGCTCGTAGAGCTGACAACCGATGGGAAGAAAGGTTTTCGAGTGGCGACCACGAACTGAAAGACGCAGCGTAGGCCGGCCCCCCACTAGGTGGACCGACGACCTGGTGAAAGCCGCGGGGAGCCGATGGATGCAGGAGGCGAGCAGCCGCTCTAAGTGGCGCTCCCTGGGGGAGGCCTATGATCAGCAGTGGACGTCTTCAGGCTTTTCAAATAACATAGTTCCATAATAGTTAGGTTTTATTTTACATTCGCGTTTTCTTATTCTATTCATTAAAATGATGGTTAAATTTGTAAAAAGGGTTCCGTACCATTATCTATAAAAACGAGCAAAAAATCACGTTTGTTGTATTGAAGCCCCTATATTTATTTTAGGGAAAAATATAGGGGAAAAAGATGAATGCATGGGACGGGTGCGCCTGTCTCCCTTCGCCGTCCCATCTATTCATCCTTTTCCCCTATATTTTTCACTTTTGCTTCTCTCTTACCCATAAACAGGGTAAGGCATAAAACTAATAAACCCGTGCGAAACCGGGGCGGGTCAGCTAGTTTATTATTAATTTCATAACTCATATTGAAGCCAGACGACACTGGCCTACCTATTTTATTTTATAAAAGTAGGTTAGGTGCCTATTTTTAAATTATCAGATTTACACCTACTTTTTGATTCTGTTTGCACTTTGATCTAAATCCATTCGGCCACTTTTAAGGAAAGAGATTTTCTACTTTTTAATCTCCCCAAAACCAAAGTAATTTTGTGCAAATGTATGAAGATTTACGAATATCGACAAAATGTAATGGACAGTGTAGGTACATCACTATTCGAGAGGCGTAAAATCGCCCATCCCAAAAATATCAATTAAAGCATTAAATCTTTCAGTAATTGCAATCGCATGGTAATTATACGGTGGAAAAAACGTATATTCTTAATATGAAATGCATATTTACTTCGAAACTTCGATGTTTAACATAAAAATAGTCAGTAAACTTTAACGTATAAAATGATGATTCTGGTTTTCCTTCGACTCCTCGGGTTACTCTTGATGCACAAAACACAGCACAACACGACACAATTTCACTATTGATACAATATTCAGCCCTAATAACAATATAATCACTAAATTTTCACGTTTTATGCTCTCGCATTTAATTTCATGACACACCAAACTGTCAGAACATGACACGCGGTGTCGGTAAGGCGACGTTGCCGTACCGACATTCGCTTTCTCGCATACTCTATGCGACGATTCGTGTATTAGACAGAGATACAAGACAGTATGTTTACACGAAGGATGCGGAGCGGCAACGCCGCATTGGCAGATTTTGGCTCTCTCCATAGACCTCCATGTTTTTACCCACTGAGTAGCTGATCGAAACTCAGTTTTCGTTCTTGAAACTGGGAAGAACTACTCGACGCCTTTACGTCCCGATCAGTATTACTCACTGGCCAGCCAACTCTGAACTTTACTCGGATATAGAGAACGAAGGCCTAAGTTTCGCCGTATTGTTATATTATTTTATTAAATTGAATATTGTTAACGAAAAGGATCAAATTAACTTGATAATTATTAATCATAGCTTCCCTGACTAAATTTCATTTACAATTTATCGATAAGTAATACCAAGATTTAATAAGATTGAAACAATATACTATCCAAGCAAGGCCTTAGTAGTCAGGGAGCATCCAGCCATGTCGAATAAGGTGATTTAATAAGGACAGAATAATAAACCAAAAATATAGGTTGGTTAAGTTAAATACCTACCATTGAAAAAAAAAGAGTAGAAAAAAATATGTGGTTCTAGGCTCTTTTACAATACAATATCTTCAAATAACTTTTATCCGACAGTGCTCTACATACGGCATTGTGCCGAGTTGGGATTTTTGTTTGGTACCATTTTATTTCCGTGCCGAGTCGGGGCTAAGTTAATTGCGTTGATGTTTGTTAATAGTCTAGTTTTTACTTGAAATTATTTTTTAAAACACAAACGGTTCAAATATGACTGTGTAAGTTTAAAAGTAGTTCAACTGATATTCAAATGGTATGGTATGAATTTGACTCAATATTGCCAAGTATTATTCTTGTTTTCGCGCCTTACTCAAAACAACCACTAACAAACGTTATTTCCTCAACCCCAACATAATAACACATTCAATGTACGTAAGACCCCTGTTTTCCTTTCTACTCTATTTTATTACCGAAATAGATATCAATTTTAGCAAATTGATTACATAAAGCTTCGATGAACCCACGAAAATGCGTAATTTAATAACTCAAGGCAGCCATTTTGTTTGTCTATGGATAGAGGGGCAAATTTTTAGTAACAGTGACCTATATTTTGTGGTTTATGGGACGGGCTCTGAATACTAGGATATTAAATATTCATTAATTTAGGGCTGACATAAATCATGTTATATTAAGTTGATTATAATGCTGAGTATACGAGATTGATTTCAAGGCCTTTCCTTTTCCGATTCTCAACAAAATTAACTTTCAAATTTAATGTTTTTGGTGGACACGCTCGTAGCCTCGTAAAGATCCATGCGATTTTGAGCTCGTTGCCTAAAATTAAAGATGTCACTGCAGCATGTTGGCTAAACCGCGAATAGACTAAGAAGCAGATTGCCTAACTGTCAATGTCTAAACTTCGTAATTACCTAATAAGGTGATTGTAAAAATCAAAATGCCTAAACAGCACTTTGATACCGATGCCAACATTATGCTCATTTTGTTGTCCCACGTACCTAGAAAAAACTGTTGCAAACTCTGTCCGTCTGTCAATCCGAATCCTTTACAGCTTTGTAACATGATCATCATCATCATCATCATCATCATCATTATCATCATCATCATCATCATCATCATCATCATCAACAACAGTCTGAAGACGTCCACTTCTGAACATAGGCCCACAGAGCAACATACACATTTCTGAATGTAGAAACTTGTTTCTTGCAATAAATCCAAATCTCTACAAATCTCTATACATTGTACAACCCGATATTTTCATCTATTCTTTCGAGGAAGCGTTTGGCCAATGAACGATCACGCGCATCACGTCATGAACCTTTTGTTGCGTTTTCATTGGTCAAAAGCTTTCTTGCGATATATGTCAATTTCTATAGCACATACTACCCGTGAACCCGCTACATGTTTTTGTTGGAAACGCTAACGCTTATGACTTGAAGTAAATATAACCATAATAAATAAAACCATGACACCTCAATCATAAAATACTAAATCTACCCACATACTTTTTATCTGACCGCGGCCAGTGCGTATCGAATCGCTTATCGCTTTCATACCCACCCACCCCTATGTTATTTGACCCCTTCAGTACAATAATCGTTTCGCATGTCGATTTCTATTGTAAGTGTTCAATTGGATTTAACTAGTGGCGACCCTTGGGTACACTCGCAGTCCGTATTTATTTATTTAATTTTTTTAAAATTATCTAAACTTTTTGAGTATGAAGTATCTAAAACATGTTACATAGTTTAAGAACTACCTAAAATTGTTAAGAGTTTGCAAACAAAAACTTTCTTATTCCAAGACCTAAAGTATCTTATCAAAGTCCGTAAAACATATAGGTACATACATACACACACCACAGCCATAGATTCACATTAATAATATTAGAAGAATAGGTTTTTTCAGTCCATATCTGTGAACGGTCTGCAGCCCTACCATAAATTAATACAAAATCATCATGGTTCGTGACAATAATGCTTCAAGGTTACAATAATATTGTTCGAATTCGTACCATGAACTTATAAAGTATTCCGGCGCAAGAACGAGACGTCTATATTTTTATATAGCGTTATCACTGTCGCACGTCGGTGTCAACATGATTAGCGGTAACATGACAGTTGTATTTGAGTGAACGATTTAATGTGACGTCATCAAAACTGCTCTGCGTCACCAACATTACAGTATTCTTACTTTTATGTAATTTTTCAAAGTATGATTGAAGTAATAATCCTATAAGACGTTGTGGTGACCCCCCTGTATGTTTCTGTGTTTTCGGATGCACCCAACTGTGTCAAAATATCTCGGGAACTAGTAGTTTTTTTCACGTCATTCATATTTATAAAAAAGTTTCACGTTAAAGATTCTAAATATGGATAGGATATGCTTATTTTTATATAACTTAAGCTTTTCCTGCCTTTACATTTAACCTTTTCAATACTTGCTTACCAAATTTCAATCAACTCTTATTCATCCCCAAACGCTAGAGCTTAGAAATATTTCTAAAAAATCCCGGTTAAAAATATACCAGATATCCCTATCGGCCCGGATATTTTAATGTCCCATATATCCCGTAATATCCTACGTTATTAAATAAATCCGTATTACGTGACGCACCGTAGTCCCGTATACCGTAAAATGAAAGGGTAATCTTACGGCACTATTCAATAAACTCTTGTCCTGGATATAAAAATAATCGTTCGTGTAGACTAGGCTTTGGATTTGGCTTCGCCCGTGACTATGACTGGTTGAAAAAATAATAAATAGTGATTAAGTAAGTACTTAAGTAACTTTAGCGTTTGCTTGTTACTTGATAGCGTAAAAATATAAAAAAAAAAACGTTTTTGTGTTCCCTCCGACACTTTTAGTAGCATTTAGTGAAGTAGGAGCTTGTGACTTGACCGTGACTCGACTTTGACTCGACTTTGACTCGACTTTGACTCGACTTTGACTCGACTTAGAATACTTGAATAGAGCTCTGTAGCTTGAAATAATATAGACTTGACGAAGTTTACTGCTTTGATCAAACTGAGTATTAAATACAATACCCAACATACATCTAGTATAGACAGAAGATAAGTACTTTTACTGGAAAACCAATTTAATATTACGAATATGTTTTGGTACCTCGACGAAGATACTTAACAAACACGTTTAACCTAAGCAGCACTTAAAACCTTTGTTAGAAATTCAAATATGTATTACATAAAATCTAATTCTGTACCGAAGCGATTGTTCGAACAAGTAAAAAGTTATTTCATCGAAAATGACGATCCTTCACCTACACATATGTACAACATATATGTTATCTGTATGGGGCGTGCGCCGTCGGGTGGAAAATGAAAACTAAATAAAAATGGGCCCAGCCGCCATCTTCAAATATTGGAGCATCTGCTATCAAAACTTTACGCGGTCCTCCGAGTCAACGATGCTAGGCAAAGAATGGAGATAATGGTACGCAATACAAAACAAGTGTGGCGTACTTATTTTCGTTTCTATTGTATGATTTGAAACCAAGTCAAAGCCGAAGACAAATCTTATGGAAAAAGCCGATTTTTAGCACTTTGAAAATCCAAATTAGAATGCTTTATACATTTTAATATTCTAAGCGAATTAATTTATACTCTGGTGCATGGAATTCCGAACTGATGGGGAAGAAAGGTTTTCGAGCGGCGGCCATGAACCGAAAGATGCAGCGTAGGTCATCCCCAACTAAGTAGGTGGACTGGCGATCTGATGAATACCGGGGGGAAGTCGATGGATGCAGGACAGGCAGCCGCTCAAAGTGACGCACGGTGAAGAAGGCCTCAATAAGCTATCTTTAAATCGTTAGCTGACAGTTGAAACATGTAAAAAAAATCAGGTCTGACGGTTTTGCTGGGTCATGGAAATCCAACTTCAAATGCATTGAACACTATGTTCCGGCAAGTTTAGACTTGGCAGGCCTTTTCTATTATCAGGGACACCTTGGCTATTAATAGGCATAGGTTTCATCGGGGTACTCGTTGAGGTAGGTAAATGGTGTGAAGGGTACTTCGTAAGGGTCTGCCAGGTACTTCCGGCAGGATGTGCGATGGCAGACCAATTTTATTTTACGTAATTAGTCAATGGTTAATGCCAGGATTTTTATTCAGGTACCTTATGACGTAATTTTTAAAACAAAAAAACGTCAAAAATGTTCTCGAATTTGTATGACCCGGCAGGATCGGAATTGGCAGCCCTGTTTTTTTTTTACATGTTTATGTGTCGGTTAATGTTCTGCGGATTGCCTATTGAGGTACTCGAAGACGTAGGTATTCCTACTGTGGGATCTCGCACTATTAAGGTTAATATTAAGTTTATATTAACTACCACATCCGAATGTTCCGAGCTCGCACAAAAACAGTTGACGCTACGCGGAGGGATATTGCTCGGGAGCCAAACGCGATTATTTTATCCGTTTTTCTCATAACACACGCCGTTTGGGCTTTGTCTGAATGTTGTGTAACCGACGGGGAATAAACGATCGAGTTTTCTACGGGGTTGAACGAATTAAGGGTTGAAACACGGTTGAAACATGGTTGAAAGTTTCAGTTGACGGGTGACAAAACAATTTAGCTGTGGAGTTAATCAAACAATTGTTTGTTTGTTGGCTGTGTTTTATTATCTGCATCCAGCGGTTTCTAGTATCTGGGATGAAAATGTATCCTATGAGACAAACGTTTAGACCCTTTACGACCAGACTGCTTTTAGAAGCAAAAAGACTACGATTACAAATTGCCTAAAAATTAGTAAGTCTAAAATGCAGGATGACTAAAAAACAGAAAAGTCCTACACAAAGATTATAAAGCCTGCTGGATTTATAGTCAATGGTCCTAAACCTAGATGGAGCGAAGACATAACGCAATGTAGCTGGAAGCAAGACCGCGCTCAGCTGCGTGCCTTGCGCAAGGTTTATGTCCAGCAGTGTACTAAGGAAACCTGATTTACCTATTCAGGCAAAATGGAGTAGTCAGAGGCAAACAAGGAGACTTCTAATAATAAGCGGTCAGATGCTTATTGTTTGTAACGAAATTAAGGAAATTGTCAATACAAATGCGTTGCTGACCAAGATAAATCTACCTAGCAAGACTTTGAACGATTAACTTTGATTACTTGTCTTTGGCAACCCGAGTGCTTCCCTAGATATTAAACAAGTCGTCATGCAAGCGACCGATGTGGGAAACCAGCCAATTTGGCTACGTCCTCCGATTCGTGGTCACCACTCGAGAACATTTCCTCCTTTGCTTATCAGTTCTGTGACTGACGAGGGAAAAAGTTACAATGTTACAATTTTAAAAACGTAGCCGCTAAAAACAAACCTTTGCTTCCCAAACCCCTGTCCTAACCCCTAACCGCAAACCGCGTTTTTTTTAAACCAACCGCGGCCCTCTTACGCTCGGTTATTAGCTTAACCAGTGGTTAAACATGACGTTTTGTTAGTACAACATCTGCTGTCACAGAGGGTGGTCACGGTTAACGTTTGGCGTTAGATAAAAAACTGTGAAGGTCAGTATAAAAGAGAAATTTTATGGAAATTACTAATAAAAAAAGTGGGTTAGGGTGGACGCGTTTGTAAAAGACATTAGAAAGTAAAAAAATCGAGTTTCTTTTTGAACGTTGATCAAACCATAGTTGCCGAGTAGACTTAGAGCATTTTATAAATGGAGGTGGCAAGGCAAGGCGTACTCTTCTGCCGGTCTTATTGCGCAAATTGGTCATATACATTATCATAGTGTGTGTGTAAACACTGCGTCACTACGCTAGATTATATAACGGTGTGCGTGATTTAAGATGGTGTGCGGCGTGCGCTTACACGCGCGGTTTGCGTGTGTGCTATGCGTGTTTACCTCGTCCCCCGTAAATATCGGCAGAAAATAATGTTGCAGATTATAACGTTAACATCTCCATTGGTCAGATGCTCTAAGCGAGTAGGTAGTAGTAGTTCAATAGCTAGAAAAGAGAACAGAAAAAAAAGAGAGCTATAGGTATCTAGGTATATATATAGCTTCTTTTCATCTGCGTTCTAAAACTACCTTACTCTATTGGGTTGCGATCACTCTATTATACGCATAATAGGGGTCAGTGGTTGCGATCCATAAACTATGCACAACTAATACGTAGAAAGCATGGAGCTAAAACAAAAAGGACAAAATAATAAATTTCGATTACCACTATTAGAACTTGTCAGAAACAGTGCGGGCGGCAGAGGCTTCCGAAGTTATGGAAATAACACGAGAACTATAAACACAAATAAAATAATATATAAATAGTACTACGTACTTATCTAAAGTCGACATCGCAACATTCGCATCCCATAATTTGAAAAAAATTACGGAAAAATACGGTGGTGTTGCTTCATAATTATAACGCGATTTAATAAAAAAAACAGAACTAAAAGTGCACACATTTGCTGTCTCACTCTTTCTGCATTTAAAAACAGCAATAGAAAAGAGAAAAATAATAGTTTCAGAATCGTTTCTTCTATGACGTTATAAATCGTTTCCAACAAGTCACGTTAAATACCTGAATACGTGAAAGAATTATGAAAGACAGGCGTTTAAATCCTTTAATTTAAAGCAATTTCAAAATAGCTTTCTACACGTCATAAATAAAGGACACGAATGGCTTAACCATAAGCCACGACATTTCTGACCACTGTGCTAACCACACACACTATTATTATCGCGTATCGAGGATAATTTCATAAAGCATGGTGTCCTGGTAGCTTGAAATTTGTTAAGGCTATGTCACATGACACAGTCATTTGACAGCGATAAAGTAGCAATACAATAGCATTATGTGACTTTCAACACTTTCTGTACCTACTAGGACTTTTCTACGCAGTTCAGAGGCACTAATACTTTGCTAGATCTTAGGCTGCCTAGCAGTAGCAGCCAACACACAGTGCAGTGGACAGTGCAGTGTCCATGTTCAAACTTCAAAGGGCACCGTATCTCACTAGATTTGCCCAGTCATCATCATCATCATCATTAACAGCCTGAATACGTCCACTGCTGGACCTAGGCCTTCCCCAGGAAGCGCCACTTTGAGCGACTGCTCGCCTCCTGCATCCATGGGCTCCCCGCAGCTTTCACCAGATTGTCGGTCCACCTAGTGGGGCGCCGGCCTACGCTGCGTCTTCCGGTTCGTGGTCGCCACTCGAGAACATTTCTTCCCCATCGGTTGTCAGTTCTGCGAGCGATGTGTCCTGCCCATTGCCATTTCAACTTGCTAATCCTAAGAGCTACATCGGTCACTTTAGTTCTCCTGCGGATCTCCTCATTTCGGATCTTCGGAAACACCGAGCATTGCTCTCTCCATAGCTCGTTGCGCGACTCTGAGCTTAGTAACGAGGCCAACAGTTAGAGACCACGTCTCAGTTCCATAAGTCATCACTGGCACAACACACATTGATTGAAAAAAATCGCAGGAACTACGAAGATCAGTGGACACAACACCCAGACACAACAAGTAGTTGCGCTTTTATTGTGAAATACTTGTGCTGTCGCGGGAATCAAACCCACCCACGATTATGAGCCGACCAACCTACTCAACCACCACACCAATCATACCTATCGCAGAAATCGTAGAACTGGCAGATAAGAAAGAAAGGTTCGAACCGGAAGACGAAGCGTAGGCCGGCCCCCACTAGGTGGACCGACGACCTGGTGAAAGCCGCGGGGAGCCGATGGATGCAGGAGGCGTGCAACCGATCTAAGTGGCACTCCCTGGGGGAGGCCTACGTTCAGCAGTGGACGTCTTCAGGCTGTTAATGATGAAATGATGATGATCGCAGAAATAGCTGTGTGTTCGTACCTTAAAGAACGACATGAAGAACGTACAATAATTTGACATCTGTAGTAACTCACACGTCCTATAATGATTTTAATGAAATGGTAGGGCGCGAGTGGTAGCGGGAAGCTTAGCAGAGCGGGTAACCATCAAATACCCTTGGAATCAAGAATATGTACTTAACATCTAAATCCAGGGTTCTTGGCTCTTCTTACTCTTTCCGAAGTTAGGTGTCTTCAGCTGTCCTGTGGGCGGATGGACCTTTTGTGACCTAAGTATAAGACACATTAA
Source organism: Ennomos erosarius (assembly GCA_963580505.1). Lineage (NCBI taxonomy): Eukaryota > Metazoa > Arthropoda > Insecta > Lepidoptera > Geometridae > Ennomos > Ennomos erosarius. Next base: position 7,071,130 of record OY757002.1, read on the forward strand.
TGTTTGTATTACATGAAGCAGTGAGGCATATGTACAGAGTATTTATTTTTTTAAAGTTTTTTATACAGGAGGCGAGCAGCCGCTCAAAGTGGCGCTCTCTGGGGAGAGCCATGTTCAGCAGTGGACGTCTACGGGCTGTTGATAATGATGATGATGATGATGATGATGAAAGTTTTATGTAGGTACAATACTGTTTTGTTTTTCAAGAGAAGCTGATATCGCTGTAAGTGTGACCACACCACAGAAACCGATACAATAAACACTTGTGACTTTCCCAATCAATTCCATGTTAAATTATTACCGTAATAATTGCTTTTGAATTCGTTACTCAAAGAAAAGGAAAAACAGAAATATTCATTTCGGAAATATTCCTAATTAGATTTCGTACAAAGGGAGAATGTGCCTTTCTGGAAAATTCTAAGCATTATTTACATACTTTCGTACAACTCCTAAAAGCTTGAGGTTTCTGGTCTTGAAGTCTACGTTTGTCTAAGTTTTAGGTCTTTGTAGAATGTTTTAGTGTTGCCGAAATATCGATAAATTTATCATCGATAGTTTTCATTTTACATACTTACATATTTTTTATACATATTTATAGAGATCTAATCTAGGAATATTATACGGAATATAACAATAAAATAGTTTATAACAATAGCCTTAACATGTACATATCTGGTGAAGGGACATTAGCAGCCGTGCTAGGTCGAACCTGTACAGCTGGCAATATCTTCCTCCTTCCTCCTATTAGTATGTACTGCTATCGAGCAGTACATACTAATAGGTAACGAAATAAAGAAAACAGGTTCTACCCAAACTAATCCATACTATCGATTAGATAAATAGTATCGATTCGGCTATCGATAGTATCGATTAGTTAGACTATTCTTCACAAGCAACAATACATACATATTAAAAAAAAACAACAACAAACAACAACAATAACAAAAAGAATCAAAAATCTTATATTAAGCAACAATACTATAGATCCCTCTTCCCCAGTCCTTATTTGATAGTGTTGCCTAGTTCTGTATTGATAGACCTATCGATAGTGTTCCGATTGGTTGGCTAACATAGTCGACTATCGCCCGGCTAGAGTGTTTTAAACAATGCTTGGTGAACCGGAGAATTTAGGTTTTTAGACATGTTCCTCGTAAGATTCCCGTTTTAGTGTTATAGAATTGACACAAAACCATTTTATTGTATGGGTCCCGGTTCGTCCCTTTTACGTAATTTCTAGGCTTTATTACTGTAGGTTTACTCAAGATAACCTAAGCTACCTAAATCCGCAATTTAATCGTAAAATATCTAGGTGATGTTTTATTTAGGTTTAGGTAGACCATAATAATATAACTATTATGAATGAATGTATGAATGATTTATTTAGAAATTAACAAACATCTCCTTAAAGTACATATATGTTACAAACAGTGTTTGCTGGTCCAAGATTAGTTACTTCTTGGTACCCAAACTAGGATTGACCTGTAGAATGGTGTACCAATGCCCTCCGCCAGGTTTAGTTTAACACACTATGTAGGTAGTGTCCGAAAAAAAAAAGGACAATTTATCGATTTTAGATTTTATACAAAAGATATTTAGAAATTTAACCCACAAGAAATTGTTTAGATTTTACTGGTACATTTATTATAATAATGTCATAATGTTTTTTGTGATGGTCAAAAATAATAAAGTTGAAATGGCAATGGATAGGCAACATCGCTAGCAGAACCGACCACTGTTTGTGAAGAAAGGTTCCTTAGTGGCGAATATAAAAGGTAGGCCAACAACCTGGTAGAAATCGCAAGCCGGTGGATGCACGCACGCAGTAGTCGGACAAGTGGCGTTCTGTGATCGGTCTCCCAATACCCCTATTTTTTTTCAAAATTGGAATGTAAATGAAAGGGGGCACTTTTCGACCAAACTCCGGGCGCCACGCAAAATCATTACTATTTTTGGAATATCTGTTTATACTATTTGCATATTTTAAAAAGTTTCGTGTAATCCAAGGCGGAAGTGTCCCAACCTTGACCTCGGCTGCCGCAAATATTGCCCAATCGGGCCTTGCCTGCCAACGAACTTCCGGTTGGCTCTTTAAAATTATAAAAACAGTATGGGCTTGGGCATTTCAGTAGTAGGTGCCCAATTGCACACAAAGTCGTACACTATTAAGTGTAATAAGCCAATAAGTGTGATGTGTTCAGTATTTAAAAAGCATAAAATTCTGTATCAAACGCTTAGAAATTAATAATAATAATAATAATAATAATAATAATAATAATAATAAGCCCCCCTAAATCCAACCCAAACGCCCGAGTCGAACACCTGACTCACGTGGGGGGCGGGCAACGCGTACAAATTAAACTTACGCGGCTAATCTGGGCAAGGGTAACCCAGTAAAATGGAGAACAATTTAAATAGTAATCGTATATGGCCGCTTCCCGGGGGCGATCGCCGGGGCACGTCTGGAGCTGACGCTGGGCGTTACAGCATGCAAACCGTCAGCGGCTCTCTGCTGAGCAGGCGGGCGAGAGTCGGGGGACCCGAAGATACTACAGCCGAACAAACCACCGATGATACTTTGCGGGGCAGGGACGTATCTCCCACAAGCTCTGCCGGTACATTGGCATCGACCACAGGATCTACGAATAATGATGCAAGAAGAAAGTGGTCACACGCAGAACTAGAAGAACTAATGTTCTGCTACTATACAGCTAGAGCCGGAGGGCCAGGCTACATGAAAAGATTCGAGAGAATCTTTAAGGACAGGAACTCAGACAATCCAAAATCTAGACAATTCACAGGTAATACGCTTTCCAATCAGGTGCGCAGTATAATATCTCGCAGGTGTATCTCAACAGAAGTACTGGATCAAATTAAGAGAAGAGCTGAAAATGAACACTCAACACCAAACGCGCAACCTTCAACTAGTGCAGAGACAAGCACACAAATATCTTCTATTCAGTCTCACCACACGAACAATAGTACAACATTTGATATACCAATAACCACGCACACATCTGAGATATCAGGACAGAACAGAACAATGCAGGATAACACACTATCTCAACACACAGACGCTGACGCACGAAATATATTAGTAAACACTTCAACACAATCACCCATAGGTATGATAGCCGATGTAACCATCTCACCGTTACAAGGAATTGAAATACAAGAAATAGTTGTCAATGAAGATCAAGACCCAATAATCCTCGAATTCTTACAAATACTTTCAGAAACTAGAGAAACTGACATAGGAAACAGAACATTCTTACCTAAACCCAAATTCAATAAACAATTTGTTACCAACTTAAATACAATTAACAAATATTTACCAAATCTACTTGTAACAAATCAATCACTACGCGAAATAAACGACATAATTTACGCGGCTGCCAAAACTGCAATAGTATCTAACCAACAAAGCCCATATATACCACCGACAGTACAAAAACCCAAGCAAGATCCTCCGTGGAAAAGAAGACTTAAACAAAAAATAGAAGATTTTAGGAAAGAACTAGGTAGATTAGTAGAAATAAAAGGTGGTGCCAGCAGCAGAAGGATGATGAACATTAAACAGAAACTCTACAATAAATACAAGATAAACAACGAACAGGATTTACTTAACACCATTGAAATACTAAAACAGAAAGTAAAAGCTTTAGCAGGTAGACTTCGCAGATACGATGAAATGAATGACAGAAAAATACAAAACAAAATGTTCGCGGAAAATCAACATAAATTCTACAGATCCCTAAATAACACCCAACAAAACCCTACCCAAATTCCGTCAAAAGATGAAATTCAAAACTTCTGGACTGATATTTTATCTAACCCAATAACATATAACAAAGAGGCAAAGTGGATTTCAGAAGTAGAAAACACAACAGACGATATTGAAGAACACACATTTGAAGAAATAGATGTAGACAAAGTAAAACATGCAATTAGGAAAACACAAAATTGGAAGACACCGGGAATAGATAAAATTCAAAACTACTACCTTAAATATTTAACCAGTACACACAAATATTTAGCTAACCTGTTTGATAGGATAATGAAAGGACTCGAACCCATGGAGAGTTGGTTTACAACAGGCCAAGTCATATTGATACCCAAGAATGAGAACACCCAGGAACCAAAAAACTGGCGTCCAATAGCGTGTCTGCCAACCATGTATAAAGTACTCACCTCGGTAATAGCAAACGAACTTTATATTCACTGCGACAAAAATGACATTATAGCGCCTGAGCAGCGGGGTTGCAGAAGACGCGCACGGGGCTGTAAAGACCATCTCATGATCAACAAGGCCATACTCGAAGATGCACACAAGTGTCAAAAAAACCTAAGTATGGGATGGGTTGACTACCGGAAAGCCTTTGATAGCATATCACACGAGTGGCTACTCAAGGTACTAGATCTTTACAAATGTCCACCTGTTATTCGAGGCTTTTTAAAGATAGCCATGCCCACGTGGAAAGTGATCATGACAGCTCGCGGTGCCAACTCATCTGTAACCACCGATCCTATACACATTTGCCGCGGAATATTTCAAGGAGACTCGCTGTCCCCTCTTTTGTTCTGCCTAGGTAGCAACCCCATCTCACAAGTACTAAATAAATATCAGTTCAAAGGATATAGGCTCAAAGACGACAGCACAACAAACCATTTGCTTTACATGGATGATCTAAAAATATATGCAAACAATAAAACCAACCTTAAAGTTTTAATAGACAGCACAGAAATATTTACTAGGGACATAGGCATGGAATTTGGCCTGAATAAATGCAACGTTTTGCACCTCGTAGGTGGTAGGAGAAAGGAACACCAAGGAAACGGACATATTTTACTAAGCGGAGAGGAATTTAGGCACCTTCAGCTAAACGAAAATTATAAATATCTAGGTATAAACGAAGCAGGAAAAATAGATCATAGTGAAGTTAGACAGCAAATTCAAAAGGAGTATTTCCGTCGTGTTAAATGTCTCACAGCTTCACAATTACACGCACGAAACCTTCTGAAGGCGATTAACATCTACGCCGTACCGGTTCTCTTATATACATTTGGAATAATAAACTACAAAACGACAGACTTGAAGAAAATAGATATTAGGACTAGGAAACTTTTAGCAATGAACAAAGCACACCAACAGAAAGCTGACATAGAAAGACTATATTTACCAATAGATGAAGGAGGCAGAGGCCTATCTAACTTAGAAACGCTATATAAAACACAAATAATTAAATACAAAGCTTACTTGGCAACAGAAAAAGATCACATACTTAAAGCAATAGTAGAACATGATAACGGTAAAGATAAATACTCTATATTTAAGGAAACTCGGACAAATTTAACAGAGATAGGACTAAACCAAAATGAAAAGTACACAGACAAAGAATTGAAACATGCAGTAGTAAAAACAAGAATAGAAAAAGTAAGAAACAAACCGCTTCACGGTCAATTTTATAAAGCAGTATTAGATAAAGATAACATAGATAGGGCTCAATCGTTCCGCTGGCTTAAGAAACAACCGGTATCTCCATCATTAGAATCATCTATATTTGCAATTCAAGACCAAGCAGTAGTTACTAGACAGCATGAAAGGGACATATTGAAAAAAACAGTAGACGGTAAATGTCGGCTATGCTTAGTAAAGGACGAGACAACTCAGCATATTATCTCGGGATGTGAAAAGCTGGCTGGCACTTACTACACTAAACGACATAACAATATTGTACAATACGTATTCTGGACCCTAGCCAAAAAGCACAACTTCCAAGTCTCTGATCTGTGGTGGCAAGAACACCTAACGCAGCCTCAGGTTAAGGAGAATGAGAGTGCCAAGATAATGTGGGAGATACCGATACAAACAGACGTTACAATAGTTCACAATAGACCTGACATCGTATACACAAATAAACTAGAAAACAAAACATATTTAATAGATGTAACAGTACCATCAGACTACAACATAGGAGCAAAAGAAATAGAAAAACTTAGTAAGTACCATGCGTTAAGAACAGAAATAACTAGACTCTGGAAAACACCAACAGAAGTAATCACAATAGTAATTGGAGCCACTGGAGTGATTGCTAAAAGCCTACACAGATATTGCGACAAACTAGACTCACACATCAACACTAACATCATACAGAAACAAGCAGCCATACACACAGTCACCATCATCAGCAAGGTATTAGGGGACTCTGTGTTTGTTAGCAGGGGAACTGAGCCACCTTTTCCCTGAGGGTCTCAGGGCGGGCGCTCAGTACACCGAGCTGAATAGCGCGAGTAAAGGGAAACCTTAACACATAATAATAATAATAATAATAATAATAATAATAATAATAATAATAATAATAATAATAACGCAGGGGCGGCTTTGTGGCGAGCCGTCGGTGAGTGGCGACACCGCGTACCCTGATTCCAAGGGGCTAAGTGAGACCCCTAACCCCTGGCTTGCCTTAACTGGCTGTCCAGGGGTGGAAGTCGCAAGAGCTAAGAACCTAAGCTCCAGGGTGGAAGTGTTAAAGGGCATAACGCCGCGAGTAGCGTTCAGTGAAAGTGCAGCACACCTCTCGACACCCTAAGCCACCCGCACCAATGTTGCTTCCTCGGCACCAATATGCGGTAGCCACTACAGGAGGCCCATTTAGTGGGTGGCAAGTCATCACCTGCCTCAAACATTTTGATATGAGACAAAATTGGCAGGTGCTGTTCTCTCATTCCATAACCCAATGTCACCATCCATCCAAAAGTTCACCATAATAGCCCAGATATTTTAACCTTCATATTATACAAAATAGTTCTATTAATATGCCAACATTTAAGAAAGAAATATGTAAAACACGGTCACATTATCTCTGGTTCTCGCTGAAATGCAAACCATCGACGTCAGGTCCAGGGATAGTGTGACCGTGTTATAGTTATCTTTGTATCCAAAAAGGCCTCTTGGTGTTAGCTTCGGCCCCACTAATGCCTCTCAAATGTCCGGGCTAGACCCGAGAATGGAAATGAATAAGAAAATAATAATAATAATAATAATAATAATAATAATAAGCCACCTTTTCCCTGAGGGTCTCAGGGCGGGCGCTCAGTACACCGAGCTGAATAGCTCGAGTAAAGGGAAACCTTAACACATAATAATAATAATAATAATAATAATAATAATAATAATAATAACGCAGGGGCGGCTTTGTGGCGAGCCGTCGGTGAGTGGCGACACCGCGTACCCTGATTCCAAGGGGCTAAGTGAGACCCCTGCCCCCCGGCTTGCCTTAACCGGCTGTCTGGGGGTGGAAGTCGCAAGAGCTAAAAACCTAAGCTCCAGGGTGGAAGTGTTAAAGGGCATAACGCCGCGAGTAGCGTTCAGTGAAAGTGCAGCACACCTCTCGACACCCTAAGCCACCCACACCAATGTTGCTTCCTCGGCACCAATATGCGGTAGCCACTACAGGAGGCCCATTTAGTGGGTGGCAAGTCATCACCTGCCTCAAACATTTTGATTTGAGACAAAATTGGCAGGTGCCGTCCTCTCATTCCATAACCCAATGTCACCATCCATCCAAAAGTTCACCATAATAGCCCAGATTTATTTTATACCTATACGAAAAATAGTCTATAATAATGCCAAACCATGCCTTGTCTGTTGTAATAATTAAACATGTATTCAAAAGGGCCTCTTGGTGTTAGCTTCGGCCCCACCAATGCCTTCCAAATGTCCGGGCTAGACCCGAGAGTCTAAAGACATAAAAGATAATAATAATAATAATAATAATAATAATAATAATAATAATAATAATAATAATTGTTGATAAGTCATTGATACATCTTTGATTTATTTCTCTTCTTTTATAAAAATATTTACCCTGGTTTATTCCAATAAAATATTGCACGGTTACCTAGATAATTATCAAAAACTATCATTAAAATATAAAAACTATGGGAATCCAAGTTCTACAGAAAATTAGACTTTTACCGAAAAAATATGGACAGATTGACGTTGTCAGTTTGGAAAAAAATCTCTACAAGCAACAATAGTAACAACAAAATGAAGTAGAAAATGATAACCAGATCAAGGACAAAACAAGCGGAAACGATATGCGCACGCCTACCACCACCGCCCACCCCATCGTCTCCGAGTTCGTCGTCGGAGGATGAGTATGGTACTCCCCCCGACACCACCGCGTCGAGTGACGAGGATGGGCCACCGTCACCTCCGCCGCCGCCACCACCTGCGCGACGTGGGCGACCACCGCTGCCGGCACGCTTGGGGCCTGCGGGGCAACCTGCTCCGCGCCCGGCCCCCGCTACCGGTGGTATAGTGCGCCGCATGCGATGGACTCCAACAATGAACGAGAACTGCATGCGCGCCTACTATGGGGCTACAGAGGGGGGAAGCAGCCTGACTGCGTACCGGGATAGGATGCTGTCACTGTTTCAGGGCCTTGAGCCAGCCGTCGCCGTATCCGCGCAACGACTGTCGGATCAGGTGCGGGCTATCCATCGGTGCAAGCTGCTGGACCAGTCTGCGCTTGATCGGTTGCGCCTGGAGGCGCTGCCTATTTACACTACTTCTCCTTCGCCGCGGGTCCTGCCTGCCGCGCTGCCGGATCCGGGACCAATTATGGGCCCGCCACCGGTCACGCCGCGGGGTGATCCCGCGATCGATGGGGAGGAAGGTGTGAGTGACAGCGTAAGTACCCAGGCGAATGAGCAATTGAGGAGCGCTTTGGAGGACGCGATTGAGCGGTATCGGTCCACACCTACCTCTAGGCCGCGACTACCACGTTTGCCCACGAATAGGCGAAACCTAGTGCTAATGGGAGCCCTGAACACTTTGCTAGCTCCGTACTTACGGACTAGCGAAGACTTAGTTGATACGCACTCGATCTTGTACTGTGGGGCCATCGCGGCGTGCCGCGTGGCTCGTGTCAAGTTTCCGGACACTGACCGAGCACCGCGACCCGCCGACGGTGCTCCCGCGTGGCAGGTACGGATCGAGAAGCGTATCACTACATTCAGGACTCTCATAGCGAAGCTGGTCTGCTTCAGCCGGGGCAATCATCGCCCCCGAGTCATGCGTTTCGTGACCCAGGCTTTTGCTGGGACTGGTATCAGGCCTCAGGACTACATGGCCTGTGTCACGGAACGCATTGACTATCTGAAGCAGAAAGTCTATGCGTGGGCAAGTCGTATTCGCCGCTACAGAGAGCGTGTGGATAGATACAAGCAGAATCGCCTTTTCCAAAGCGACCAAAGGAAGGTGTACCGAGACTGGGAGGGAACCAGCCAACGTTCTGTCGACGGGCAGCTGCCAGATGCAAACGCCATGAACGAGTTCTGGCGTAGCATCTGGTCGGTGCCCGTCGATCACACGGAGGGTGATTGGATGCGTGTTGTCGAGCGTGGGTGTGAGTCGATCGAGTCCATGGGCTCTATTACTATAGACCCCGAAGACATAAGTTGTGCGATCCGTACGACCCAGAACTGGAAAAGTCCTGGACCGGATGGATTGCACAACTTCTGGATTAAATGGATTCGATGCTCATACCCATGCTTGGCGATACAATTTCAAGAAGCCCTCGAGGCTGGTTCACTCCCAAGTTTCATGACAACTGGTGTCACCTTCCTGCTCCATAAGTCCGGTAGTACCACGGAAGCGAAAAATTACAGACCCATCACGTGCTTGCCTACGCTGTACAAGCTCCTTACATCCATTCTGAGAACAAAAATTAACTCGCACATTGTTGCGAACAATATTTTGGCCCCCGCTCAGAATGGATGTAGGGTTGGGTCCCGTGGTACTAAGGAGCTCCTCCTCATCGACACGGCCATCTGCCAACAGGTCCGGCGGAAAAGAGGGGCTCTCTCTACTGCCTGGATTGACTATAAGAAGGCCTATGATTCGGTGCCTCACTCATGGCTGGAGAGGGTCTTGGAGTTGTATAAAATAGATGCAACTCTAAGATCCTTTTTAAGGTCATGCATGGGGCAGTGGACCACGGTCCTTCGTCAACCAGGCAGGGGAGACAGCGTCTCTGGTCCGCAGGACTTAATAAGGATTGAGCGAGGCATATTCCAGGGTGACAGTCTGAGCCCCTTGTGGTTTTGCCTGGCGTTGAATCCTCTCAGTACCTTGCTGGAAGATTCAAAGCTAGGCTGTCGGCTTCGGAGAGGGGGTGAGATCATATCTCATCTACTGTACATGGATGACCTCAAGCTGTTCTCACCGCAACGTCCACAATTGATGGAGTTGTTAAAAATCACAGAGAATTTTAGCAACTCTATCAAGATGGAGTTCGGTGTGGATAAGTGTGCGGTTATGCATGTACGGGGAGGGAAAGTTGTAAATTCCACGAATTTACAACTTTCTGAGACAATGACTCTCAGGTCCCTCTCCGAATCCGAAACCTACAGGTATCTTGGTGTGTCAGAGTCGTTGGGTGTTTCAGTAGGGGATGTTAAGAGGACGGTGAAGGAGCGCTTCTTCTGCCGTCTGACAAAAGTACTCAATAGTCTTTTGTCGGGTGGCAACAAGGTGCGCGCCTTCAACGGCTGGGTGATGCCCTTACTGATATACTCCTTTGGCATACTAGGATGGACTCAGACTGAGCTGGACGCCCTGGATAGAAAGGTCCGTCAACTGCTTACATCACATCGTATGCTACACCCGCGCTCGTCTGTTATGAGACTGTACATTCCGCGGAAATGGGGAGGTCGAGGCTTTTTAAACGCCAAAACTCTCCATAACCGTGAAGTGTGCAGTCTCCGGGAGTATTTCCTCAACAACGAGTGCGGGATGCATCGCGATGTGGTGGCAGTTGACAAGGGCCTCACGCCGCTCTCCTTGGCAAATGAGAACTGGCGCAAACCGGTGGTACTTAGCACCGAAGACCGTAGGGACGTATGGAAAGGCAAGGAGCTGCACGGGCGGTTCTATCGGGCCCTGACGGGGCCCGATGTGGACCTGCATGCGTCGGTGAACTGGCTGCGATTCGGCAACCTCTTTGGGGAAACCGAGGGTTTTGTCTGTGCAATTGCGGACGAAGTTATCAAGACGAATAACTACCGGAAATATATAATGAAGGACGGTACGGTCGACATTTGTCGAGCATGCCGCCGTCCCGGGGAATCTCTCCGACATATTATTTCCGGTTGTTCTCATCTTGCTAACGGAGAGTACTTGCACAGACACAACCTAGTGGCCAGGATCATTCATCAGCAGCTTGCCCTTCAATACGGCCTTGTCGAGTCTGAGGTGCCGTACTACAAGTACACACCGGGGCCGGTTCTTGAAAATGGCCGTGCGTTGCTCTATTGGGACCGCTCTATCATCACGGACAGGACTATTGTAGCCAATAAGCCTGATATCGTGCTGGTAGACCGGTCCCAACGCCGGGCAGTGCTCGTTGACATCACCATTCCGCATGACGAGAACCTCGTGAAGGCTGAGAAGGACAAACTCAGCAAGTACCTTGACTTGGCTCACGAGGTAACCGCCATGTGGAATGTTGACTCAACGAGCATTGTTCCGATAGTCGTTTCGGCGAACGGTCTTATGGCGAAGAGCCTCGACCAACATCTCGAGAGGCTCTCGCTGGACGGCTGGATCAAGGGTCAGATTCAGAAGGCGGTACTCCTTGACACGGCACGTATTGTCAGGAGGTTCCTCACTCTGCAGCCCTGACCACCGGTAGCTTGGGCCCTGCCCCGCTGCCGGCGGGACACTAGGTTTAGGTTTTTTATAATATTTTTGTAATTTTAATTTTATAAGAAGTATTATAAAAAACATAAATTTAAGAAATATAAATAAATGAGTGAATAATAATAATAATAATAAATATGTGTGGACATTTCACACAGCGCCATCTAGCCCCAAACTAAGCATAGCTTGTACTATGGGAACTAGATAACTGAAACAATACTTATATACATTTTTGTTTGTAAATACATACATAGAATACAATATAACACCCAGAGAGATTGTATTTAAACATCATGTTACAGGGCCTCAACATCAGGCAAACGTAAGCTTGCCACGTCATTAATAAAAAGATACACCAAAAACACGTTTGATAAAATCAAGTGTTTGTAAGTGACGTGCCTAATGAACTTAGGCCAGAAGAAGCAACGTATGAGCCAATGAAATGAGCAATGATGAATAGGCAACGTGGCCAATTAAGGAGGCAACGCAAAAGACAAACGCGTAACCAGCTCGACTCCCATCGAATACAACGTTCCCTGGGGGCTTACCACAACCTCTTATAGCATCATACGTTGAAAAATGACATAAAAGTAAGAATACTGTAATGTTGTTGACGCAGAGCAGTTTTGATGACGTCACGTTAAATCGTTCACTCAAAAACATCATATTGACACTGACGTGCGACAGTGATAACGCTATATAAAAATGTAGATATCTCGTGCTCACGCAGGAATACTTTAAAAGTTCATGGTACGAATTCGAACAATATTATTGTAACCTTGAAACATTACTGTCACGAACCATGATGGTTTTGGATTAGTTTGTGGTAAGACCCCTGAACAGCTAAAGACCGTCATAAATGGAGAAAGGTCTTTGTACTGCATGATAAGATACAGGCTAATAATATTAAATAATATGAAGAACTCTTATAAAAACTGTTTTAGTTGTAATTATTTGTATTTTTTAATTATTTTTTCAGTCACGTATAGTTATATAACTTTAATAATATGTAGCAGTTACTAAACTTATGAGTCTTGGTTATCCGTCAATTCAAAATAAAACGTTGGTCTGTAAATTCTTGGTCAGAAGTCCTTGAACAGTAAATAAAACTCTTATAAAACCATTAAAAAATTAACAATAAAACTGAGTCATCTGAAACTACCATTTTTTTTTCAAGAAAAATATGTGAAGTTGAAGTGCCCATACTGTCACTACATCTTCCTTGTTAACACCTCAATAGTCATAAAACAAAAGACCCGGGCGGTAGCACGGAGAACAAACCAATTAATTGTGTAACGGTATCCAATTCAATTCAATTAGGGCTGCCATCTATTATATCATTAGCCGAGGCGCTTCTGCAATGTATGAAGATGTGATTTTAGGAAAAGTACGATTCAATACGAGACAAAGTAATACGAAATTGGAAAGAACAGAGCAGGATGGAACAAGACACACTGGTGTCCCGTTTCCTCCCATAGGAGAGCGGTTGAAATACACCACTAATTTTCGTATAAGGAGAAGTTGTATCATTGGTCAACTGGATTTATATTATAGTCAATGTGTAAATAAAATAATAATAATCATAAATATGTGTGGACATTTTCACACAGCGCCATCTAGCCCCAAACTAAGCATATCTTGTACTATGGGAACCAGATAACTGATACAATACTTATATACTTTTTTGTATGTTTGTATGTTTTATACTGTTGTCCTCTCCTCTAATAATGGAATTGTTGTGCCCAACAGAGTCCATAATGATCCCAGTTCTTAACTACACCATCTAATGTTACATTATGGAACGCAATAAATATTTGTATTTGTATAATATGCTATCACGTAAAATCACAAAATTTGCAATAATGGCAACGGCTCTCAACTAGCGGGCCGAACATTTTTGGTGTCAACAGTAGAAAAATAGGTGTAAAAAATAAATGTTTTTATTCAACAAAATATGTTTATTTTTAGTTTTCTTTCTGGTCAGACCGACAAGTCTGTTTGATGTAAAAAACTCTCTTTACTCAATAATTCTTAACAAAATACAGTCTACAACGAAGTCCTACAACCTTGATTGATTGCCTAGTCCTTTTATCAATAAAAAACGAATACAAACCCGTCTTATTTCTCATAAGACCTTCGTCTTGAGTACATATTATACTTACTCCCACTACAAAATTGTGGAGCCCTGTAACGATGGCAACCCTACCTACATTCAATTGATTCCAGTCCAATTGATGTCGGATTTGCCGTTTGTCAATGGCTATTGTGGAATTTGTACGTGATTAATTTAATTGGTTTATAAGTTGATTAAAATGGGACGTACTTTGTAACAATTAAATTAATTGAAATTCAACCAGTGTTTAGGCGGTATTATTTTTTATACTTTTTCAATAAAATAATTATTGTTTATACTTTTGATCGAATGGGACTGGCTACAGGTAGGTACACTAAACTTATTATTCAAGTTAATGGTTATAAACTCCAGTAATAGTCATGTAGGTACTAGTATTAAATTATTGTAGGTAGTAGGTATATTAAAAAAAACTATAGCCTAGCGTGACCACTTTTTAAATGCAGAATCTTAAAGAACACAATTCTATAATGTTACGTAGAGCATTTACTTTGCACCAAAGGGAAAACCACGTATTGGCTATAAGATATGGTGAATAATAAAAGGCAAAAGATCATACGAAGTCAGTATTTACTTTATAAAACCACAACGCGTGCCGTATGCAGATGGATTTGTGCTAACAACCTCCATGTATCGTTGTCAGAGCAAGGTACGCCCCGAAACTCATGCGTACAGTCAGCATGTTAAGTCTTAACTTGACCTATTTCCGATCAAAGACATAGGGATGGGAAATAATAACAAACGGCAGTCTTGTCCTTGAGTTCCGACTGAAAATCAGTTGTTGGGGTCTTAGGACCTTGATTACATGCTGAGTCGGGACCTTTATCATGACGTCACGCAACATTACATTTTATACGGTAGCATTATGTTTTCTATTGTTAAGTATATTATTTATGTTGTATGTTAGAATGTAATGTTGTGTGATGTCCTGAAATAAATGTATTTTCTTTCTTTCTTTCTTAGTTATCTATCTTGAAATTATTCATTTTGACAAGAACTTACGCTGATGTTAAAGCCTAATAAGAACAGATTCTGTGCATGTCTTAAACTTAATGTCCTCGGTCCTTCTTTAAAGTAATCTCCGTGTGATTAATATTTTGTGAATGACAAGAGAATCTTTTAAAGCTAAAACCGGGATGTAAATAAAATGACTACGATGTAGACGGTAGAGTAGGAAATACAATTATTAGCCATTGGTTTGGTTGCATTCTGCTCCAGTTTTCCGTGCTCCAGTCCGTCGCTTCCTTAGATAGCTTGCATTCAAAAACATCAGGTGAAACACTTGTGAAGGTGTGGTCTTCTGGTACGTTGTCATGTGATAAAGGTAGGCCAAGACGTAGAGTCGAGTTTCCCGTTGATTGAAACAATATTTGGAATCAAGATTACGTGACCAATGCCATTTCAAGTTTCAAGATTTCTACTGTCTCATCCCTACCCCGAAACCTTTCGTCCTCCAAGACCAGCAGTGAATATTTGAAGAGTTTCCCAGACACAGGAGTCATTCTCGCGGGTCGTTCACGCGAATTATTGGATTCTCGAAAACATGGCATCCCCAAATGAAAAATTAAATTATTTTCCCCGCGACAGTTAGGAATTGTTGCGGAATCGCTCACTGATTTGTTAGCGGTGTTTTTTTACGAGAAAATTTGTGAATTATTTGAATTTTTTTGCGGGTAAACAAAATTTCGCGATGATAAATATTTGAGCAGGTTTATATTGGTTGTTATGGTTGTTACGTGCTCATTTTATTACTTTATGTTGTGAGTTATTTTGTGCTCGTTTTACGAGAGGCAACGGGTTGAGCTTTCTTTTATGTGCAGGGAATATGCGAGAGCTTATTGAAAAAGTCTCGGGTAACGTAATCTTACAGTTTATGCGGTTGTAATTTATTATTTCATTCTGTCTTCCTATTTTTCATCTAATCAACGCTTAGCTTTCTTTAGGCTACTTAAGGTGTCAAACAATTATTTATTTTTATTCATTATGAAAAACCGGACTCTGTCCAGAATAATATATATAAGCTCATTTAGACAACCCATAATTTTGCCCTGAAATTCGAAAAGCACACACACTTGAAATAGTTTACGGATTTTTTTTAAACAACCAAATATTTAAAAGGATACTGTAAGTACATTACGGTAATAAAATCTCGGATACCAATCGAACTAAAAGATTTTAATATATTTATTGCCTTCACATTCACTAGTATACGTTGGAAATAATAATATGAAATGTATCTTTTCATTTCTAAAACAATAACCAGATATCTCGATTAGCCTAATTTAGTTTGCTTTTCGCCTAGCTGTACAAATACAAACAAGCCATTATGTCTGTAATTGCGTGGCGTTGGCTCTGAGCCTAATACAGCTAGATAACCTAGATGTGCTTAAAGTCTAGATCCCTAATGCTCTTGATCAGTCATACTCAACCTACGTCCCGCCTTCTTGTGCCACCCCAAATATTAGTTTCAATAGCAGCTTAAAAAAACAGGTATCTAATTAGCTACAAAAACAGGAGTAGATACTAAAATATTGTTTATATTGGCTTAGCTTTCCTATATAAAGTTATTAATATTAACAGAGTAACTAAAATGTATTATAATAAATTATTTTATAAAGTAGGAATCAAAAACCTATATTTTCGTTAATAGCATAAGTAGGTAAATAATCCGAGTACAAAATTAAAACTATGAAAAATTTCCCAAAAACTGCTATTATTAGAAATCTATTTTTCTTAAGATCAGGCATCATGAAGTTTAATGCTATACCTCCAATTTTTTTATAATTGGCTTTTGACATATAAAATTATTATTAAATTAAACTGCACTAAGAACTAAATTAAAAATAATTTAAAAAAGAAAAAAGATATTTACAACTAAAAACTAAGTGTAATCAAAAAGACCTTTGGTGGAGGGGAGAGTGCCCAGAATGTTGGCTGCATTGCCACGTTGGATAGCAATGCTTACTTTTTCAACCAAAAAAAAGCCAGCCCTCTGGTCACCAGTCGCCTCCACCAAAAGCTTTGCCAAGTCCCTATAAATTTCGAGTGCACCTGGCCCCCACGGTCCCATTGTTTCAACCCCAAACGGCACAAACATATAACCTCTGTCGAGGTGTCCATATTTGCGCCGTTTGAGGTTTTCAGCCTTAGTAGCAGCGCTATATTTTTCTTATATCGTTTTTCCACTGTTTTTCAATTTACAGATAGATAGAAAATATTAAAAACACATAATATAAAAATATGTAGAGACAAACTTAATGACAATTTCAAAAGCAATTTCCTCCGGTTCTTTACCTTTTATATTTTATGTAGTGAGTCAAATAAAATCCAAAAATAACCAATTATGTGAATTATAGAAAGTTAAAAATAATAAAGGTGAGATTGCGGACAAACGTTATAAAAAAATATATATCATATACCACACAATTAGACCAATCTAAATCAACGAATAATAATAAATAATAATAATAAATATGTGTGGACATATCACACAGCGCCATCTAGCCCCAAACTAAGCATAGCTTGTACTATGGGAACCAGATAACTGATACAATACTTATATACTTTTTTGTTTGTAAATACATACATAGAATACAATATAACACCCAGACGCAGAACAATTAATAGTATTTATTTATTAAAATAATATTTAAAAAATATATTTCAAGCTACGGCCCGTGGATGCAGAAGCTTGAGCGTGGCTGTACTAAAAGGCTGAGATAGAAGTCGTGTGGGCCGGATGTGTGAGCATGTTATCCGAAGTTTAATATCGAGTGAAGTCGTAAGTCTGGTGTAGTGTTGTTACACGACGTTTTATCGATACTTTAACATTGGAATGTAGGGATGCTATCGATCGTTGTCGCTGGTTATCATTTAAGTTAAGAGGACCGTCGTTTTTGAATGTTATTGGCGACGCTCTGCTATCTGCACGTATCATAGAGACAATAGATCCCCAGCAACTGATATGAAATCAATCGAAATGATTTTGGTTATGCGTATTTCCTTTTTCGGCTTCACTTCTGTTTTACGCGTCTATAACTTTATAGTCTAAGCGGCCCGTAATATCTAAGCGGTTGAAAGGAATTTGTTCCTGAGTTTATTAATATTCATGAATCGTCAGATATTCCTAGCCAAACAAAAACTAGGTCACACGTTTTATTTTGTCTTGCACGGCTTAGGTCTAAGTTTAGTCGAATTTACCCAAGGATTCTCTTTAACCTATCGGACTCTGAATGAACGCATTAAGGTATTTATTTTGAAAGTACTCAGTGTACCTGTAATTGGCATGATGTAATAGGCTATTAAAAATGAACAAGTAAATATTACTTTCATAAAGAAGATTAAAAATGAATGCAATAATTGAAAAAATAAGCAACATCGGTACATAAATCACGGAGTAATAAGCTTTTAAAGTTTCTACAGGAGGCATCTCCTGTCCCTTTCTCGCGAAACAGAGCGCCCCCACAGTTATATGAAAAATGTACTCGTGACGTCACATGCCAAAAAGATTGTATGAAAAACTACCACAGCTTAGTAATGAGGTACTATAACGACCTTCCTCTGGCGTCACTGGCCGTTTGAGCTATCTCTTTCTATTCCGGTTTTTAAAATGTTCGTAACTGGTTTGGTGGTAATTTTTTGAGATATTTAATTTTTGTTTTCACAATGTCTATATTTTGAACACAAAAAATTTTTTTCCAAAAAAAATAATTTATTGATCATGCCTATTGTATCATCATCATCATCATCATCATCATCAACAGCTGGAAGACATCCACTACTGCGCCTTCCCCATAGAGCACCACTTTGAACAGCTGCTCGTTTCCTACATCCAGCTTGCTAATTGCAACTTGCTAATTCTAAGCTTTAGTTCTTCTGCAGATCTTGTTACGGACAGTAATTAATAATTATATACAGTTACTGAATTAATGAGCTTAATCGGGCTGTATTTGGGGTTTTTGGCCAAAAACTCTTCAGCATTAAAGGGGAAAGTCGAATGGGATCTATGACCCGTTTCTTCGGGTTGGATCACACTTTAAACTGACCACCTATAAATATGCCAACTTCTTGAAATGCCACATCTGAAAATGCCCAGTTCTTTAAAGTACTATAGTTCAATATCTATCCATTTTCTTGTAGCCTTAGCTCTAGGTGTCTGACATGGCTTAGCGACTGTTGTCTTAGGTAACAACCGAGACTGATGGTTTAATTTACCCTACAAAATAAGATATTGAGTTGGAACACCTTTTAGCGTACAGCTATTAGTACTGACGGCAGCGAACGTTGCTTAATTTTACAACTAATACTTTGGAAGTGTTAATTCGTCCTATAAAAGAATTGCAGAGCGTTCTCGTCGACTAAACCCCTAGACTGCCACAATAGAGGGTCCATTCGACCCCTAGGACAGTAAACAGCATTAGCAGTTGTATAGAACTCCTTTATAAAGCCTGATATCTAGCCACATGCGTCCCGATTGCACCCCATCCCAAGACCATAGATTTAAAAATGTGGAAGAGGCGTTATTTAACTTTGCCATAGGTTTTTCAGTAGCGCGTGGAATGGGCTTTATTTTTTGTCTAGAAAGAATCTAGAGTGAACCGGTATCTTCTAGGCAAACACGCTCCAACGTCGAGCGCGTCATCACTTATCATCAAGCGAAACCGTGGCCAAAAAATAGGCTGTCGACGATAAAAATAAGTCGACCGACGCAAGCACAACATACAAGCAATGTAGCGCTGCGTTTTTAAATTTGGTTAGACGATTTGATCTGGTAAAGCGCTTAGGTAATCTTCGCACGTGGTTTACTTTATACAGGGTTTTTGGATAAACTTTTTCAAATTGCTTCTTATGGTATAGACTAGACCCTTGATGCCATATCCTCGATTTCTCGAATCCTAATACCGACGGTGTCCTCTCTATACGTTGGCCGTATTGTGCAACCCGGCAGCAAATAGTAAAACCGGATTGAAAAAGAAAAACGAGCGCGTTCCCTGGAGATAGGCCATCAGAGAATGAGGAATCGTTTCCACACTTTGTTTTCGGTCCGAGGTGTTTTGTAGATAAAATAAAAGTTGTTGAAAATCGATTGTCCAAATTTATCACCACACATACTCCCTCACAGAAGTATTGACTAGTTGTAGTTGTTACTAATTCTTTTTAATAAAGATCTAAGATGAAAGTCTTTGTGTGGGTTTGTCATAATTATAGGTGTAATGCTATAGCAGTGACGTGGTCTCTTACTTACTGCTGACTAGCGATGGCAGTTAATGCGATTTTGCGTAAATTTCATAAATATGCTAATTCACTAGTCTTAGCATGTTAATTGCTATTGCTATGCTATTTGCTATAATGAAATGAAATGGAAATGAAAATTAAAATTAAAAATGAAATGAAACATGAAATGAAACTGTATATTAAAAATTAAATTCAAAATGAACTAAATTAATTGAAATGAAATTTCATATTGCACAGAATTTCGCAACTACAATTCATTTGCGAAATGCTAATTGAGTTTTCACATGCTAAAAATGAATGTGAATGCTAATTAATCCATCACTACTGCTGACCACAATAGTAAGCTCAAAGCCACGCTAAGAAATATGAAGATCTATGCTCGGTGTTTCCAAGATAAGATCCGAATAAGGGGTTCCATAGGACTAAAGTCAATCACTTAGACTCAACAAGTTAAAATGGCAGTGGGCAGGCATCGTAGAACTGACAACCGATAGAAAAGAAAGGTTCTCGAGTGGCAACCACGAAATGGAAGACGGAGCGTTGGCCGGCCCCCAACTATAGTCAAAATTGCGGGAAATTATGGAATGAAATGAGCGTTGAAGAAATCGAAACCTGCCCGACTTTATTTGCATTTAAAGTGGGTTTTTCACAATAGTTAAGGTAAGCAATGGTCAAAATTCTAACCAAATTTTGACCATTGGTTAGAATTTGTTAGAGTTTTTACCTATTGATGAAACACCCCACCCTCAAACTTCTTCCTTTAACTAGGTAATTATGTTCTAGAATCGTTCATTAATTGACATGATCTGAATGAAACTTTAATTAAATTGTCTGGTGCAATCAGGGTTGACAGTAATTGGCTTTAGGATTAGGGATGTCTATTTAATGAATAAAGACAAGGAAGCCCTGGCTGGAAGAATACTACAGATCTTAAAGGATTATTAAAATAATTTTCATTAATATTTGTTATTATTTACTTATACAGTACTTCTTCCATAATATTGGAAAAATCAAAGTTAACAATACCTCACTTACCTCTTGCAAAAACAACAAACAACAGTTCTGGTGAAAACCGCGAGGAGCCGATGGGTGCAGGAGGCGAGCAGCCGCTCAAAGTGGCGCTCTCTGGGGGAGGCCTATGTTCAACCGTAGTCGTTTTCAGGCTGACGATTATGATTAAATTCGGTAGTAATGCCCGTCTGCACTGAACTGTCTGTTAGTTACTTAATCCTAAGTACGCAAATAACCCTCTAACTATGACATAAAACATCATTTGGAAGAGATAGTGGGAACATAAGAACTGTCAAATTTTACTGCAGTTAGGCTTTTGTTTACGAAACAGACAACTTATCTTTTTGATAACCAATTACCATACTTGGTCTATGTGTTCCTGACTCATAGCCAGCAATTTAACGGGAATTTTTCTTCCTACTAGATAACCAGATATCAAACTTGGTAGTCTAATGGGATAGATATGCCCTCAGGGGTATAATATACCCTCAGGAGTATATCTATCCCCCTAACCAGCAATAAAACAGGAATGTTTCTTCCCACTAGATAACCGGTTATCTAACGGGAATAAACGGAGTTTATGCATAGTATGACTTTTTTCGTCACCATAATCAGTGAAGTTATATTTAGCATCACGTTTCAGTTATGGAAAGTGCTGATTAAAGTTTACCTGGTGCGGTCAGACTGAGTATCTTTGCGATTTCTCTGTTTGAACACTACTCTTCACAGTGCTAGGGCCACCATGAACAAGCAGGTTTATGGATAATCCAATTACATTAAACTTAAAGAGTAGTCTTTCATAGTAGACCGTATCTACCGTACAGCCTGCCCGCTGGAAATATCTGCGCTTTTGTGTTTCTGCATTTCCAAGTTTGATGGCTAACGTTAGATTAAGTTTTCACTTATCTCTCTAGAGGTCTATCGCTAAATGCGTTGTAGTAGGTACATCATACAGACATAAGTGTGATCTTAGGAAATTTTAAGCCTAAGTACAGAGCAGATACCTAGTTAGGCGGTGCCCATTAACTACGTGAAACAGATTTTGTTTAAGAGGAAAAAATTATGTGGCTCGACGACGTGCTCTTTTTTCTCTAATGTCATTAATGGGTTCCTCACACTTAACTCTACATTAAATCAACATTTAAGTCAATAGAAAAAAGTAGAATAAAGAAGTATTACTTGTAGAAAAGTTACACTTAAATATGAATACAGCCCCAGACAATATAATACCTACAGTACAGATGCCTCATCCCATACAACGGAATAATCCGGCCCATTTTACGAATTATTTTTTTTCTGCATAACGCAAGAATATCAAGTGCCATTTATTGCGTGTTGGCGAAGCATTTGGCCAAATGAATACACTGGACACTAACTAGTAACTCTCTAGACATGATTACTACATTTTTTCCAGTTCGGGCTATATTTTTTTTGTACCTTTTGGGGCCCAATGATACAGCAGAAGCAATGCAATCAGCAGTAGGAAAAGGACATTATCCCCATACATGATTAAAAAAGCTTTAGCATTGTTGAATGCTATTTTGCAGAACTGTGGTCTTATCTGGTCACCCTAATACAAAGAATATTCAGGTAAAATAGCAGTCGGCTACTCACAAACTGAATAGCTTTAAGCTTCATTCCAGCTTCGCGCAGCATCTTCAGAAATGCACGTTTAAAGCTCACTAGTGTTCCAAGATTTAATGGTATTTCCCTACTTAAGAATATTCACCCGATATTTTAAACAAGAACAACTTAAACTGCTTTTGCAATGAAATTATGAATTCATGTCCATTAAAATTCAGTAGGGAAGATAGTGGCTATTGTTTTGAAAATAAATGTAATCGGTATTTTTGCCGCATTATGGAAGAAGCTGTAAGGATTCCACTTACGCCACCAGCAGGGGTAGGTAGTCTTTTGTTTCTTCGACACGAGCATATTATTATATGTATGTATCTTCGTCATCATCAACTGCCTGAAGACGTTGAACATTGCTTCATCCGCCACTTTGAGCGGCTGCTTAAATCCTACATCCATCGCGGTCCCTGGCAGTGTTGACCATCATGGCG
This sequence comes from Ennomos erosarius, assembly GCA_963580505.1. Classification (NCBI taxonomy): domain Eukaryota; kingdom Metazoa; phylum Arthropoda; class Insecta; order Lepidoptera; family Geometridae; genus Ennomos; species Ennomos erosarius. Next base: position 7,094,276 of record OY757002.1, read on the forward strand.
GTTTTATACCTACCTAACGCGGAAATGTTCACGTCGTTGCATTGTATTATTTTTCAAAACTTGTGCTTTTTCCAGTATTAATGTTTAAAATTGGTGGCGTTTTACGCATTAAGTGCTGAATTACGAGCATGAGTGTGGGCAAGTGATATAATGTGGTGAAACGTGAGTTTTCGTGTTGCTTCCAAAATTCCATAGAAGCTTCTAGTAAAGTTGCCACCACTTTACTGGAGCATGACTTAGACTGGACCACGACTACCTGACTTAGACTGGACTATGACTAAGACTAAGACTTGACTTTACGTGATATATTCTTTAACGATGAAAAATTACAATACTTGACACTGGCTAAATACACGACGTGTGGAGCCAAAATCTAAGAAAAAAAGAAAATTACCACAAAACCATATAGTTAAACAAATGCACTGAATAATGATGACGTTACAATAGAATTCCTTAATTATTACGCAGTAACACAGTAAACGTACAATAATTTATTAACTGGCTGCTTTCGATACGGCTCCATGGTTAGATTGCTTCCAGAAGCATATAATGCATAAACTCACTGTAGCTAATCACTGTTATCGGGCCGAGCCGAGCGAGCACACTAAATATGCTATAGTCGCTGATAAAATGCTGAAGAGCATTATCGTAATCGCAGTCAGTTATTTCGTATCAGTAAACTTGGTTGGAGAGAAAGCTTTTGAAGCCTGCAAGAGCTACGCGCAGTCCATGCTGGAATGCCACAACATTCTCTACCCAAGATCAAGAGTACGAGTCCCTATTGACTTTCTCCTATTTCCTCACATGGTTTTAATTGGATTTAGAAATAATACAGAAGATCTTCCATCCTGGAAATGCGGAGGAACACTTATAAGTAACAAGTGGGTCATGACTGCAGCTCATTGTAAAGAAGACCCTTCAACGGGACCAGCCAGTGTCATGAGAGTCGGAACAGCAACATTTGAGTTCGATGAAGTAGATGAATTGGCTCAAGAGAGGAATGTTACACAAATAATAATACACCCCGACTTTCATCCTCCATCGAAGTATAATGACATAGCTCTGATGAAAGCAGATCCACCTTTTATCTTAACAAGAGACATAAGGATAGCTTGTTTAGATTTAGACAGTGATATAGGCAAGGTCAATCTGACAGCGATAGGATTTGGAGTAACGCAATCTGGAGCGATGACCGGCAGTCAAACTCTGATGAACGTCGAGGTCGATCAGATAACTAGTGCGTTTTGTAACAATTCTATGGCATCCTTAATAAGAAGGAAGATATTGAGTCAAGGAATCACAGACACGCAGTTATGTGCAGGAGACTACGTTCATGGGGGTCGAGATACTTGCCAAGGTGATTCTGGAGGGCCACTTCAGTACATGGAATTCAATGTCGATTGTATCAAGACCTTTCCTCTGCATAAGGTCGTTGGAGTCACGTCTTTTGGGAGAGATTGTGGAAGGAAGATGGCTCCTGGGGTATACACAAGAGTCTCCAAGTTTGTGGATTGGATTGAAAGTATCGTTTGGCCTTGAAGCGTTGCAGGAACCGTTGTGACTTTACTAATAGGTACTGTAAATAGACTGTGATATATGTGATGTTGTGAAACCTGTAAGCACTGTGTTTTTTAATTAAATCTGGTGATGAGAGTTAAAAGTTTGGACGCGGCTTTTTATCTGCGCTGGAAATATGGCTGTCTAGTATCTTCTTATATTACGTGTTTATTCTTAGGTAATCTCGCATAAGCCTTGTTTACAAATAGTTTTCAAACAATAAAATAAAGATGATGGGTGAATCGCCCATTGCGGCATGGTTTATACTAAAATTGATTTCACCAGATATAATAGGCTTCATCATTTCCTTGTTACATTAAATCAATTCGCACTCAGGCTCGGTATTTATTCCACAGAAATATTTTACGAGTCTTACGGATAATATACTTAGCATAATGTAGCTACGCGCTTTTCCCGCCAAAATTATGCGCGGAATTTCCTTATTTTTCGTTATTGTATTTTTTCGTAATTAAATTTTTAGAAGCGGCTCCGGCGAGAGGAAATCGCCTTTAAGTATGTAGACTTAAGGGTTATAATGCTAGTAAATCTTTGCGTCTTGACTTACCGCGTTCCCTTATGAAATATTCCGGTTTAGAGCCGTGTAAAAGGATAAAGGGCGTTACCTGAAACAAGAAGGTATTATGAAAAAAACTGGAGCGTCATTGTTGCCGCAAGGGACGGCGAGGAATAAGAAATATGTAAATGTCACGTATGGGAGACGCCTGCGAAATGATGGGGTTGAGTCACATTGAAAGAGTTAAGCGGGGAGGGATATTTAATTATGTTTTTTTAAGAAATGCTAAACGTGACGAGAAATCTGCAAAAAAGCAATTTCATGTTCTAAAAATTATAATGTTTTTAACTAAATAAATGTCTTAAAGAGAGTTTGCTGAATGGCTTTCAAAAATTAAGAGAATTCAAAAAAGAATTCAAATACTAAAAAATAGGTAGGTACTACGAAATACAATCATGCATACTATTATGAAAAAATATTATTACAGAATGTTCTTACTACTAAAATTTCAATAAATTAATACATAATGGATAGACAAAGCGTGTTTAATTAACCCTCGGTTTTTTTAAACATTCTTTGCATTATCACAGAATAAATAATAGTAACCGTGGTTCAGAAAGATAAAAAAGAGACAAAACGAACTCATCTTTTCAGTTTTGTTGATGCCTCTGTACTGAACTTTCATCGCTGTTCAAACATAAGCTGGTTCCAGACATAAATGTTAACTACAAGAATAACACGAAAACTTTGAGACTTCGCCACACTTATGTAAGTGCAAAGGTTGAGATTACAGTAGCAGGCGGCGAGAAATTGACACGGAAAACAAAGAAATCCGTATTCATGCCGTTTTAAAATAATCTTAACTGGTATCACTAATCTAATTAATCATAATAATTGTATTTATTTATAATTGCTATGAATTTTTAAATTTAATTGGATTCTTAATGTTTGCGAGTAATAAAAAATAAGTAGCGGTGCACTGCTGCACACTGTGCGCTTGCTTTTGTGTGGCTGCAAATCGCCTATGCAACATGACCACACCCTACCCTCCAGTAGAAAAGCAGGTATTTTTCCATCCACTTGTGTTATCATGCCTGTATCACACTGTTTATGTTTCTGAGGATTTTCAAACGATTTTACTTAAAGTTTGCTCGGAATTTCGCGCTATCTACGACCCGCTAGGTGTAATGTGACCATTGCTTTTATATGGAAATTGTGAGAGTAACACGAAACGGTGCAAATAAAAGTAACGATTTCAACAAAATGTATGTATGTAAAATGGTACATCAAACGGGTAGGTAATGATAAATGTAGGTAGTTTTTTTATTGTGACGATTGAAAAAAAAAAAACGATTTGTAGATTCAACACAATTTTGATGAATTTTTAAAAGCACTTTTTGAGCGATCAACGATATATGAATTATTATTAAATTAACAGTGGTTTTTTAACTTACCTTTTTTTTATTAAATAAATAAGTAATTCAATGTGTAAGTCGCTCAAAAGTAAAGATAAATAGATTATAAAAAAACCATGGTCATGATTTAATTACAATAATTACTTTTTTACAGTTTTTTTGGGAAAAACTGTGCCTGAAGCACAAGACTTAAATATAAAAATAAATTTTACAATTATGCATCCATCATTACCAATCATCTCCAGTTTCTAGACTTGACAAACCTACTTAAGAATTTAAAATATTTTCACACAAATTGCCGTAAAAATAAGCTATTCTGCTCAAGATTAAGTATTAAAAGTCATCTCATTACATGAAACGAAATTTACAACTTGTGTACGCGAAAATGTGTAATATTCATTTAAACTTTGCTCGAGTTTTGTTAGATGGATTATTGTTACGAATGGTAGTAGATACTTCTAGTGTCATTTTAAGCTGTGTAATCAAGTGGCTAGCTTTAGTGCCATATGGGGTATAAGCTTAACCACAGTAAAATTACCATTGCGGACAGAACGTTTGAAAGAATAGACATACTTTAGCATGTCTATTCTGTCAAACATTAGCAAACATGTTAGCATTAAAGTTTATGTAAACGAATAACGTGAATGAGCTAGTCGTTCACCTGATGTTTAGCGTCACGGCTGCCCATAAAGATTTGTGATTCATAATACCGTCGTTTCACAGGTCACGGTAGCTTAAGAAAACCATGTCCTGGTTTTGTTTCATATGAAATGTTTCCTTTACTATAAAATTAGTCCGTCAATCTAGCATCTGACACAAATGTACCACAGATAAATAAATAAATAAATGCTTAAAAATAAATAGTTATTTGTGCAACAAATAAAATAAATAGACTAAAATAAGAGAGCAAAGTTGATTTTTATGTCGAGTGCTAATGTTGAATCCCGAGCAAGCGAAGGATTCTAAGTTAGAATCCTGAGCGACCAAGGGGAAGGCATGAGATGCAAAAACTTTGCTCTCGAGTAGCACATACAACTTTTCACCTCAGCAGTGAGAACATCATTAGAGGTAGGTACTTACCTAGTAACGAATTACTATCGCGTTCCCGCCAAAAGGATGACAAAGAAAAAAAAACATGTTTTTTTCAAAACTCCATATAAATGTAACCTAAAGCTGGCTAAATAGGTACACTAACCGCAAAGTCAAAATATTAAAAAATCACTTTGTCTCACACAGTGAGCAAAATACGATTTTGCACACTGTTTTCTCGCAACAAACGGTGCCATTTCGAGCTGCTGAGATGAATAATAAATAATATGTTTCCCACTACGTAAGTAATAAACAGGAAAAAGTTTCTAAGTGTGTGTGAATGTTTGTTACCATTAAATGAATCCCTGTAAACAATACTATGAATCAAATGATGAAATTTTGAATGTAGATAGCTAATGCGCTGGATTAACACATGGGAATAAAATTATAGGATACTTTTTATCCACGGGTAAAACCGCTGGGTGCAACTAGTTACTTCAGAAAAACTTAATAAAGGCATAATAAGTACATTAACATTGTGTAATATTTATAAACCATCCGGCTCGATCGAGTCTTCCCTATAAGGAGACGAAATTGTGCCAGATTTAGGGTTCCGTAGGTCTAAACAGGTGGACCGACGAACTTCTAATAAGACTCTAACTAATTAATGTTCAAAAACCGATGGCCGCTCACTAGATGTATACAAAAAGTTAATTGGATTTGATTTTCTAGAAATACAATCCCTGTTCACACTATCCGTAGAGAAAGCTGTATCTAATGACTCTATGCGGAACCACATGAACTCTATCTACTGTATTTCTAAAACACGATATACCTTATGTCCGTAGCTTGAGACACCTTATTCCTAATCACTGTACCCATACAACTATACACATGTCGGCATAAACGATATAATCTTCATTGAACAATTTCCTTACGAAGAGACAAAAATTGAGGAGCAGCGTACTAAATGTAGTCTACATAATAGACACAGAAACTGCCTTACGGCTAAGTAAGGGCTATTCAAAGCATCGCGGTATTTTGTATGAAGTTACACGTCGAGAGTAAAACTTGACCGAAACTTCATACAAAATACCTTGCAGGATCCCGTGCGGTATATACCGCTACCCAGCGGTAGCGATTGAATATCGCGCCGCTTTGAACAGGTCTTTACAGTTAAAGAATGTTCCTCACATTAGTAGAGCGGATAGAATGCAACCTTGATTCCGAAATACCCAACATTGATGATAAAACGATGCTTGGTTTTTATGAAAAATGATGTAGGTATTATTACCTACGGAATCCTCTGCGCAACTCTGTGCTCACACTTGACGGACCTTTCTTCATAATTGCCAATCTGGTCCCGTCGAAAGGATACCTTAGATCCAGCGATTCGGGGACAACCGATTAAGAATTTGGCGAATTCAATTTATTTTTACACAGCCAGTTTAAGGAGGAGTTTGAAATCTGAATTTTAAAGCGCGCGCTTGGATTTATTTTTCGAGATTTTTATCTGAGAAATGTTGTGAAATTTTAAAATTGGCATTTAGAGCTTGAAAATTTTATATGTCACTGCTACGATGCTCAAAATTTTAAATTCACGTTCAAAGATTTTAGTTATTTCAGTTGGCTTGGCTTATAACCTCTGATACCTGACAGCAAAAGGCCAATTTCACATGGGTAATTTCAATCTTTAAAATTTAAATACAAACATGTTTCAATTTAGTGAAAGTCACACATTCGTATTAATAAAATAAAAAGCTTTTTTGAGACTAAAGATGAATAAAAAATAAATATTTAAAACTAAAACATAAAACTTGAATTAACTTACCTAGCAATATGTTTTTTGAAACTTTGGAGATCGGTGGGTTTAATTTATTTAATTTAAAAAATCCCAGAAGTTCATAAATTTAAAACAATAAAGAACAATCGGGAGGTACCACCGAGAATATTTCAACTCGTTCCAACACTTCCAACCAATAATCAGAGCTGTCACGAAAATGAATTTCTGTCTTCAAAATCCTGTCTCGGAAGAACAAAGGCAGATGATTGAAAAAGTTTCATTGACAATATTCCTTGAGTTAATGTTAGGTCGATTAAACCTTACCATGGGAACTAGACAAATGTTAAATAATTATAATTTATCTTGAAATTATTATCCTACCATAATCGAAGATATTGGATATGTAAAACTGACGCCTACGTCTTTGTTCGTGAGTCGCTTTTCAAGGTTGACAAATAATTTGATTTACACGAATAATGTCCAAAAATATAACTGTCCAAAGTCAATGTCTTAATAAAAATGACCAATGATAAAAATGTCCAATAATAATAATGACCAATGATGAAAATTTCCAATGATAAAAATGTCTAATGATAAAAATGTCCAATAATAATAATGTTCAATGATAAAAATTACCTATGATAAAAATGTCCAATGATAAAATTGCCCAATGATAAAAATGACCTATGATAAACAATTTACAAGAAAAGAATGGCCAATAATTGATATAAATATATCACCGTCACCCAAATGGGGTTGCCATTTGAGAAAAACAAAAACCCCTAAACCCACCGTTGCACAGAATCTACCTTCTTTTTTCTACAGACTAACAAACCGAGTTCCTTCGGTAGGGCCAAGGGCGTATTCCATCAAGGGTGAAGCGGACAATACCGAGATGATTAAACCAAGATATTTCATTAGCACTCCACCCGGAATTCTGTTAGGCCTCGGTAGCCGTGCGTTCAAATATTTTCAGGGGCAAGGCTTTCTGATCGATATGTCACCGAACGAACCGGTTAAAGGAGGTGTAAACCGGTTTAGCTTGGATTTCACTGGTAATTTTATACACTAGTTAGCTGTGAAAGTTCTAGAATGAAATTGAATGGCAGTGCAAGTTTAAATTGGGGATTATAGTGCAAGGTGCAAGTAAAATAGAACGGAATTTTGCACTAAAAGGATCAACAGCAAACAGATATTGAATTTGTGGTGGGGGGAATAACCGACTATAATTATATAGTTTTATGCAAGTGAACACGTTGTGAGAGCCTTTTTTCCCCCAAACGGGTATTTTTGTACTTAAATCCTTTACTTTCAACGTATACAAATTAAAAAACCTAATTCAAATTACACTAGAAAAGGAAAATAAAATAAAACACTGAGGTATAATATGTTATTATTAACAGTAATGTAGTATAGCTTTTGATTTGTTAGTTACGCCATTTTTCGTCTTCTTCGATCGAATCATATTCCAACGACATAACAAAACAAAAGCACTAATCCAAAACTACTACAAGTTTATTAATATAAAGCCGTTATAGTTTAGGTATCACTTCTACGTCTTAGATAGCCTATAATCAGATTTTTCTTCCTTACTCTTAGCTATAAAAGGACAAATTAACCATTCCACTTATAAAGCAAAGCATGTTGTTAAAGCAAGCAAGTTAGTAACCTAAGACCTTATCTAGTTTTCCAACTTAATAACTTAACAAAGTAAAATTTTTACAAACGGTCGGATAAGCTCGCGAGCGTCTGAAAGTGTGGCGTTACCACACTTTTAATGAATGCTTACACTATTACTTTATATATATTACAGTATCGATTGAAAGTGAAATGCTACTTCTTTTCTTGGTTAGCGAAAATTTCTGCCAATGTCAAAGGAAAAAATTATGTGTACGGTAAAGTCACGTGACGGCCCGCGACCCAGAGGCCTAGCACTAATATTTACGCACGCGTAAGTGTAACGTTAACGTAAGGCAGTTGTATGGGGCGCTGATCAAATGAGATACAACTGTCTTACGTTAACGTTACATTTAAATATTCGTGCTAGGTCTACTGAGCGACCAGAGAAGATCAAGTTTAGTAGAATCTGGTCCAAGAATTTTAAAACCAAAATTGAGGGTTTAGCTTACGTCACTTAATGAATTAGATGACACAGACAACGCTTTACGAAGCCGACGCTATCCCTCCCTCTTACTCGATGTGCATTATTTACATCGGGTACCTATCATCATCATCATCATCATTAACAGACTGAAGGAGCCCGCTGATGAACATAGGCCTACCCCATGGAGCGCCACTTAGCCGGTACCTATACTGTCTTAAACCTGTATTTACTTTACTTTCTGAACTGACTGTAGCCAATCTTTTCTATTGGATGGTTATGGCTCGCGACTTCAAAACGAGCAAGTACGCCGCACATGTTCGCGAGTCCACAGCAAATATTAACTCGTTTAAACCAGAGAGTTAACCTGAAAAGATTCTCACTGAGCCTTCAAGAGTTTAAAAAGAATTCGTTTACCTCAAAAGATAAACTCGAAAAGAGATCCAAGGCATTAAGATATTTTTTTCTGACTTTTCCAAAGAAATTTCCGGTTATTTTAGTGAGTAAGCCGGTTTTAACGAAAGTGTTTATGAACTTGTTGGTTTGTCTTTACAATTTACAATTAAGGAAATAATTGGTTCTTATTCGCGAATGGCTTTAAGGCCCTGACAGAACCCAATGCGAGCACGTTTATTACAGCAGACAAACTTGAAACTTATTTTGTATCTTATAGGGTCGCTTTACTTACTTTTCCCCGTAATGGATCTCTCATATAATATTAGTATGTCACTAGGATAAGGTCGAATCAAATTTGACAAAATATTAAGAAGTTAGGAGATTTAAGGGAGCATAATAATTATACTGTCAAAAACATAACCCTCTTTTCCCTGTAGTCAGGCAAAAACTAAATTATAGAAGGTACCTACTTGGTTAGGCCATGCCCTCTGTGTTGCAGATGTCCATAGGTAGAGATGATCACTTACCATCAAATGAGCAGCCTGCTTGTTCGCCACTCATTTCATGAAAAAGGTTGCTGGTCTAAAAAGGTTGCGCAGCGTTGGCGCCTTGGCAACAACAAAATCGCCAAGGTACTTTGGCCAAAATACTGATGTTAATAATCAGAGAAATACGTATTACCTTTGCGTCCTTTGATATCCAACACATCTTCAGTTTCATTACCCTCTTAACATACCCTAATTATCTTTTTATCATCAGACTTACAATTAAGATAGATGGCGCGCATTGAACGAAAAGTTAAGGTCATCATCAACAGCCTGAAGACGTCTACTGCTGAACATATGCCTCCCCAGAGAGCGCCACATTGAGCAGCTGCTCGTGTTCGTGGTCGCCACTCGAGTACCTATCTTCCCCATCGGTTGTCAGTTCTACGAACAATGTCATTATCATCATCATTAACAACCTGAAGACGTCCACTGCTGAACATATGCCTCCCCCAGGGAGCGCCACTTGGAGCGGCTGCTCGCCTCCTGATTCCATCGGCTCCCCGCGGCTTTCACCAGGTCGTCGGTCCACCTAGTGGGGGGCCGGCCTACGCTGCGTCTTCCAGATCGTGGTCGCCACTCGAGAAATTTCCTTCCCCATCGGTTCTCAGTTCTACGAGCGATGTGGCCTGCCCATTGCCATTTCAACGTGCTAATCCTAAGAGCTACATCAGTCACTTTAGTTCTCCGGCGGATGCCCTCAGTCATGGATGCAATATAAAAAAGAAGGATTGAGTTTTGATTGACATCGAACTGAAGCCCTAAATGGCGGAAATATTACATATGTGTGTCAGATGATAGTAGGGCGACCGGCTGCGTATGATGTGAGTGTGTGCGTGCCCCGCTCGTACGCACGAAGCGTTTCGGCTTCCTAAGAGTGCTTCAGTTTTGGATCAGACGGGATTCCTTCCTTCTTTGTTTTATTAGCTCCATGCCCTCAGTTTAATTTAGATAAATAACAATAAAACTAAAAACATATTATTAGGTAGCACTATAAAATCAGTATTCAGTATCACAAAAAAAAATATTTACATTCTGCGGCATCATAGTAAATACTAAATACACTAGCCACTAGTTGTTATCATTTCTGCTGTCAAACAACACCATCTACTTCATATTTTCAGCCTAAGGCTGAGCGTGACATAAATTAGTCTCCGTAACTTGAAAAGACATCTGAGACGAAGTTCCCAACTGATCCCAAAGTACTCGCAAGGACCAAGGACCTCTTAGCCATAAACCAACAAGAGCGCAAACATCTGATATTGAAACTGTGAGGTAGGTACACCTAACTGTCAAAAGGTCAACAACCCTAAAACAACAAGGGACGGAGTCAGCTCTGAAATATGCAAATTCAAGTAAATGCGGGGAAGAATAGATTATACAATGTAAGAGAAGATTTATTCCTATAAAATAAATATATCTACTTGCCTATTATGAAGTTGTTTATGCCAAGAGTTTGTTAATGATTTGTACCTAATTTTTTCAAATTAAGTTGGAGGAAATGCCTTTTAGCTGTTGGCAACACTGATTGACTCGTGATTGGAGGAGAGCTTGAGTCAAAAGTTAGTAGTACCTTTTTACTTTACTATAGGTACAATATTCGTATTACTTATCTACTAAAAAACAAAAAATCTGGATATAATTTATACTTAGGTAGGTACAAAAAAAAAACAAACATTTTAAAAGACAAATGGGTCTTTCAAAAAGATTGAACCCTAATGGCTCCGTTTTAGAATTAAACTATTTAAATGAGAAGAGAAATGAATAATAGTAGAGAAGGGGTATTCCTAAAGATCACCAAAATTATTTCTAAAAGAGTACCAACATAGGGACTACTTCTACAAAAGAAATAAGTAGGTACTAGAATTAGGAACGAGGATATTAAATGCAAGCCTAATAAAGGTAAAAAAAAACAAAGCAGAAATGATAGGTTCATGAAGCAGAATAAACAATTTACGCGAACGCTATGCGCGTCGTTAATGCCTATCAAACGTACGCAGTACGGGTTGAATTCAAACGCTATTACTGACCAGGGTTGCAACATCCAAACATTAATATTAACCGATCATCAAACATTTGTGTGATGAACATAGATGTTTGTTCTGCGTCTGGGTGTTATATTGTATTCTATGTATGTAGACGGGCCTGATAGCTCAGTTGGTAGTAGCCCTGCCTTCTGAACCGAGGGCTGTGGGTTCGATTCCTACCCAGGACAAACATTTGTGTGATGAACATAGATGTTTGTTCTGCGTCTGGGTGTTATATTGTATTCTATGTATGTATTTACAAACAAAAAAAAGTATATAAGTATTGTATCAGTTATCTGGTTCCCATAGTACAAGCTTTGCTTAGTTTGGGGCTAGATGGCGCTGTGTGAATTGTCCACACATATTTATTATTATTATTATTATTATTTATTAACATCCACAAGCTTTTCCCGCCCCATGACAACGTAAAGGTCGATAATGACAATGATGACATAGGCATTAATAATACATTCAAACAAAGCCGAGTATATAGTTGTAAACGCAAAATAATGCCAACCGACTCGGTACTGAGCCAAAATTGGGTGCGAATATAGGCAACCAAATTACAGCATCATAAAAATTACTAGGGAAAATCTATACTAGTCAGTTCTCAGGGAAAATTCTTCTTATATTGCAGTCCTGACTATTTAAATCTAGTATTTGTTTTAAGCAAATTATTTAGACGTTTCTTAGTGGCACTATAAACTTTTGCGTGCCAACCCTGATTTAACAAAAGCGTAATCCATATAATGCATCCGCGGGCGTAGTGCGGATCAATTTCTGAACCGACTTAATTTATTCGAACAATATTCGTGCGTGTAAGTACATAGTTTTTATTGACAACCCTATAAATATGTCTCTGTGTGCGTGGGCGGGTAGCGTGTGTGCGTGCGTTTTAGTTTTAATCCTCGTATTAATATTGCCATTTGGAGCTTTGATTTTGCTGGATAGTTTGTGGTGAAATACGGTGTTCAGTCACAAAATAGATTCTATTGTGTGGTTCAGTCGATCATTTATTAGTGCAGTCAACCGCTTTAGTGCATTTTATACTTAGCTCAGCCATTTAATAATGGCAATCATAATAAAACGGACGAGCAAAACTAACTAAAGTTCAAAGAAATAAAAACGATATCTACCAGACCCATAAAACACTTTTTAGGGTTCCGTACCCGGAGGATAAAAGCGAAGCCCTGTAGCAAAAAATAAAAACTACTATTAAAATAATTATAGGTATAATAAATACAAAACGCATTGTCGCTTAACGTAAGGAGGAATCCATTCAAATGCAAGCCAATGTAGGGCCCTTATAAAAAATGGATTAGCGAAAAGTGCCAAAGTGAGACTGAAAACCGCGCCTGAAACCTCACAATATACAAATTGACAGCCTCTCAAGCATCGACGGGTCGCAAAGGGCTAACTACCCACATTCTATAAGAGGATTACACCACGTAGTCGGGAAGATAGCGGTTAGATTAGCCAAGGTGCTTTAGGAAAAAATCGGCTAGACAGCATTTTCATATACTTATTATGATTTCGTGTTTATTTCCTGTTTAAAAAAATAGGTCGTAAATTTATTAAAAATTTATGTTCAGTTGCTTTGCTACAAACAAAGTACTTTATTAACTGAAATATTTCATAGAAAAAAAGCGGGAAGAAAAAAGGTTTTGGTACCTACGGTTGGCCTCACCGTGAAGTGATTCACAGTTCAAGGATTCAAGGCCCTTTTTGAAAACGACTGCCACCTCCCCAACTTACAAAGAATATTACGTTTTTCAGCAAAAATGCCGATTCAATTGAGATCAATGCAAACAGAGGCGCGGTTTGAGCGAGCTTTATTCGCTTTTACCGCTCAAATCGCTTTATCGCTTAAATCGCTTTTATCTCGATTGCACCCGAAAGGGATTAGTCGATATTGAAATTGTAGGGATCAGCTAATTACTGTATAATTGTTTACACAAATAAAGAGCGATCCTATCATGATCCTTGATCCTGACCTACACAATAGCGATCCAGAATCGACAGTTTTCGTCTTGTTCATATACATTCACGATGAAAAATACCTACCGGAGAGTACCTACATATCTTATACCCACGGTCGACTCTGTTCGGAGAACTATCCAATAACATGTTATGACTGCACATGCTCAAGGCCTATTCATAGATATAGAGTCAAATCACTGTACCAGTCAGTACCTACTTAATACATTACCTAATATTCCTACGTAGTCGTAGGACTTTTCTGCAGGTACCAACTATTGCCAGATATTCTGCCGCCAAGCAGTACCGTGATGTGAAAGCATAAGCAATACGAAGAGCATTGTAGCTAGTGAAAAAGTTCCTAATGACACTGCAACTATTATTGACTGCGGCGTAAGGCTTACATCAGGCGAACTACTAGCTAACGTCGTTCATTAACATAAAAAAAAAATCGACGAAAAATACAAACAACAACAAACAACACCCACCTGCTCGTTTCCTGCTTACATCAAACGCCACGATTGCCTCAAAAAAGTCAAAATCACCCACATTCGAGTTATCACCGCAAAACATCCAAATATCGTAGTCAAAGAGCCTCGGCGAGTAATGCGAACCGCCACAGGCAGCCCTCAGAAAAATGATGCTGGCAAAGGAAACATTGCCGGCGATGATGGCACGTATAAACAGTATGGGTACTGTCTCAAAAGCAATGGTTTGACCGATGTGGACGGTGCTGTGTTCTTATTTTTAAACGGGCATATAAGGGGCAAAAAACCTGCCCCTATATTACCATGAATTAGGAATCTAAACGGTAGTCGGAACGCGGAAGACGTAGCGTAGGCCAGTCCCCCAATAGGTAGACCGACGACCTGGTGAAAACCACAAGGAGCCGATGGGTGCAGGAGGCGAGCAGTCACTCAAAGTGGCGCTCTCTGTTAAGTTCAGCAATGGACGTCTTTAGGCTGTTAATGTTTATGATGATGAATCTAGCAGCACGGGCAGACACGCGCCTGCCATTCAACGACTGTCAAATTGTATGAATTTTGACAGCAGTTGAGCCACAGACATGCGTCAGCAGTGCTTCTAGATTTATGCTATCCCTAAAATCCAAAAACTAACCGCAGGGGCTCCAACCACAGATATTAACTCCAACCGGAACAGAATATGATTGAGAGATCAATCCGGAATTTACATAATATCACATAGCTGATCTTATGATCTCATGATCCAGGATACCGTTTTTCTAAAATCAGTGAAATACCCTTACTGCTGTTACAATATTCCGGTACAAAGGCGATTTATTCACGTTAGAAGATACACGGAAACGTACTCAAATACCGGCCTTGAGTCGGCACCGTGGTTTTTTTTTATATAAAAAAATATGGCCTGCAATAAAGATGGTCCTTAGCGATTACAGTTGATAGAACATACTGGCTCCCCTTCAGGTATTTTCATATATAGTAAAACTGTTGTTTTCGGACACCCAATCATCATTAGGGTTTATTTCAGTTACTTCTTCCTTTAGAAGCAATTTATAGGAAATTATATGACGTAAAATTTTATTTTTCGGGAAAATTATGAGAGCCCGTGGTCAGACGATAATGGATTTATAGGATTAGCACTGGATGGGTGACCACTACAAAAGTGGTATTAACAACAGAGCGCTACAGAGTCGTGTCGGTCCCAGTTGTTGTAATACGTGAGGCTTTGTTCGAAGTCTTTGGGCAGTTAGAAACTTACCTCCACTTTAAGCAAAAAAAAGTTTTGTTTACAACGCAGTTAACGTAGTGCTTGGCCAGTGTTCAACTTTTTTGCCTTTATTAACTGCCAAAGTTATTTTAATTGGTCTTAATCAGCCACAGACTTCGCTGGCTAGCTCGATGTGCCCCCGTAGGTAGCTATAACGGTTGCGCCTTTCCATAGGATCCTGTCTTTCGTGCACTTCTGGATTCTTTTTTCCAAACAACATCCCAAGCCGAAGCACACAACCCAAAGGTACATTTGAGCTAGTTGCTTCCCATTTTCGACGGTTGGATGATTAATGCGAGGTGACACTGTAAAGATCGACAGAGACCAACAGCATTGGTCCATTCAGTCAAGGCTTTTTGAAAAAGAAGTTCTTTTTAGGTAGAATATAGATCTACGTTAGGGCGTATCCTGTACCAACTTGGCGACAATATAGGCAGTTAGGCAGTCCTATAAATATAACCGCGAAGTCCCACCAGATAAAACAAATAAAAACAATAAATCCGAGCCAGCCTTTAGGAAGGAACGATGTAAAAAGTGCTAACCCGAAAGAACTGAGACAGGGTTGCCAAATAGAACTATTAAAAATATAATTAAGTATGTAAATGTAAAATAGCCTAGCAAGGCTTATCACAGTATACATCATCATCATCATCAGCTGGAAGGAAGACATCTACTGCTGAACACTGACTGGGTTGACTGGGTATTGGATACGCCAGCAACGGAGGCAAAGGGAGGAGTCGCCCAACATCGAGAATTGGATAGGTATATGATAATTATGATGATGATGGTGATGGTGATGATTATGATGATGACAATGGTGATGAAAAAATATGCCCTATGACTGAATCCATTCGCTATTTTGCATTTGACACCTGTAGAAAACAGAGTAAGCTCACTACCCCTAGTACGAGTTTTCCAATACGTGAATACGCGCGAATCCATTTAAAATTTGTACTGCCATTTTTGTTCATCAACGTGTCCGCTAGGGGCGCTGCAGAGAAATGTATGGGAGAAAAGGGAGAAAACGTAAACGTATCAAGTTTTAGTAAACCATCGAAACTCGTACTAGGGTTACATTAATCAATTGTCTAAATAATAGTTATCTTCATTCTAAATTTAAGTTTTCGAGGGGTTATGTATAAGTATATAAGTTATATAAGTAATGTATACCCTCTATTTTCCCACAAGAGCTCCTTCTTTTTCGAGATGAAAAGTATCATTACAATCGTCTCGGTACTGTAAGCAATCTGTGTGCAAAATTGCATCCAATTTGGACAGCCGTTTTGACATTAATATCACACAAACAAATAGAAGGAGAGACGGCATTTCGCTTTGATATGAACGGCCACTGCATTGAAACAATTTAACAAATCCACAATGGAGAATTAAAAAAGTTAAAAACGAAACAAAGGAATTCTCCAAATTAATAGCTCCACAGGCATTAAAAAAGTCCGAGCTGAGTGCATACTTGCACATTTATAGTTCAGGAGTTTCAGGATCAACTTTGTTGGATATATTTCAGGTAAAAACATGAAGAATGTTTCTCCTATTCGACAAGTTCGGGAACTATGATTATTTAATGCTGGCAATTTTTATTAGGAGATTGTTTGTTCTAAAAACCTGAATGTTTTATACTAAACAGAACTTAAGTGATTTGTTCCTATTTTTAAAAATTAAATTGATTGTATTTTTTTTTCTTGTTGGCAACAATGACTGGCTTGTGATTTGACGAGAAAGGAAAAAGTCTGAGCAGAAAGAACAATCTGTATCTGGGTATCGACGGTGCTCGATAGTGAAGTGCATTGGGTTGCACAATGTACATAAATAACATACATTGAAGACAGAAAAATAAACATAAGATTAATAATTGCTTCTGGTTTTATTTACAACAGTACTTAATGCACCATCTGTATATATATGCTCACCATCAAACTAACAACCCGCTTATCTCACAAAAAAATTCATGCCAACCCTAAATTTTAATATGAAATGGATACTAGCAAAGTAACCCGTCGCACCGCAGAAAAACGGACACCCTCAACAAATGACTTTCGAAGCTGAATAAAATGTTGCTGAGTACAGCTACAATGTTCAATGTACAATGTTCTCAGGGGTTTATTGAAACTTTATACAATTTACTTCAAAATAGAATGATAATAACGGAAGGAAGCGAACGCGTCTGGGGCACAGTTTGGGTTCGCGATCCATTATTTTAATGCCTACTAGTTCATAATTACTTGTAAGCTTATTTAAAGTTGTAAGTAATTCTTATTTTGAAAAATCTCCATGAGAGATTTGGCTACCAAAGCCTGAAGCAGCCAGAGGCAGCCAGTCAAGGTGACGTTTAATCGGGAAGACCTCTGTTCAGCAATGGACATCTTCCAACTGATGATGTAGTACTATTAAGAAACCGGTTCTGTAATCAGCTTTGTAATTTAAAAACAGCGTCTGTAGTAAAAAATAACTGTAAAATGGCTTCGTTTGCAAAAGTTGGCAACATGAAACTGTCACCAAGATGCTTCACCAAATTATTGAGAAACAGTACGCAGAAGTAGTCACGTTACAATACAATGCAATGGGCAGTAAAAATCAACGGGCCCAAAACGGGCAAATTATATTTTGGCCAGATTCCCACTTTGCCCGCCACGTTTTGCTGCGATTTCATTGAAAACTCTTGGCAACGGAACGAAACTGATTTCTGAAACTGTTATGTGAAGGATATTAGGGAATTGGTTAAATATATTGAAGTGTCATAGATAGAAACAAAATTTTCGGTCCATAATCTTGATGACAGCGAGTGTGGCTCAGGGGTGGCACGTACGTCTTTCATACTGAAGTATCCTGGTTCGAATCCCGCTCGACCCTGCACAATTTTTTAAGTTATATACGTAATAAATACTCGTTCACAACGCTGAAGAAATACATCGTGAGATTCGTGAGGAAACCGGGATTTTCAAGAATCACAATATTCGAGAACCTAACCTGTCATCCACCAATTCGCACAACATGGGCAGATTGGTCAACCATGGGCACTCATTTCATTCCTGTGAGAGAAGTGTGAGAGCTAAAATTATTTAGAAATAGCCAGTACAATCAGCATCTTTGCAATGAATTTTATTGGTACAATGAAAATAGTTTTCAACGACAACATTTTGAAACGAGACGCCATTTAACACTTATCATCATATTCGCCGTTCTACAACCCGCTGCACCATCTCAATTCTCCCCAAGACGGCCAATTCCACAAAATGCATTCCACTTTACGTAACTCCCCTGATCCCCGATACCGCCTTCGAGAATGGAAGGTAATTCCTCATATTATTTTCCCTCAAAAACTATCTTATACGAAAATTGAACGATCCGCGAGGATTTCGTTGATACAAGAATTCTTTCTATCCCTAGGATTGTAGATAGTACGAAAACATTCACGTTTTTTGGAATCCAGGGGTTTAGTCTTTAGATGGGGCTGTTGAAGAATACAGAAATATGATAGGCTATAAAAGATTTGGGGAGGGTGTTATGTGATGAAAATATGTAACTTGTTCGAATGGAAAAGTCACGTTCATGTATGGGACATTCCAGATTTTAGTATTATTTCTTAAAGAAAATAGAGCGTTATATTTCTAATGCCACATTCAGATAATACATACAAATTAATCTTTAGATACACCCACCTCTCAGCATAAATTCATAGAACTTTCTTCAACCAATATGCGTGTTATATTTCGTATGTTAAGTAAAAATGAATTTAACGAATGCACGAAAAACCAGGAATTAGAACCTATTTTGAAGGTTCAGTGGGGACCGAAAACCTTAGGTACATAAAGTCCACAAACATCTATGATCCAGTAGCTGCATTCAAATATCAATCCAGAAGTCGGGCGAGTTGAATAGAACGTTCCACTTTCGGGATTGCCATCAGTGACTGCGCCGACGTCCCATAAATCAGGGGCACGTGCAACTGACGACGTGGCCTGATGGATGCGGTAGTCCTGGTTTCTGATGCGGAGCTGATGGCCTTGTAATACGATGTAACAGGTAGGTCATAACTTAGGTTTAGGATATTAGAAAAGGTTTATTCTTCTAGGCTAGGGTTTAAGTTGGTTTACATGCTTTTGATAACGTTCACGGCATATGGAGAAATAATTGGCGAAGGTGTTAAAAGTTCCGACCAAAATATTTAAATTAATTTGAGTTACTTATATTTATCTTTATCTAACCACCAATTAAAAACCTACTCTTATTTTTGAACTGATTAAAATTCTGTTGGGGAAGAAAGGTTCTCGAGTGGCGGCCGAGAACCGGAAGACGCAGCGTAGGCTGGCCCTCCACTCGATGGACCGACGATCTGGTGAAAGCCGCGGAGAGGCGATGGAAGCAGGAGGCGAGCAGCCGCTCAAAATGGCGCTCTGGGGGAGGCCTATGTTCAGCAGTGGACGTCTTCCCGCTGATCATATTTTATGAACCTTTAATTTAAGCATAACAGGGCATGTTAACATCATCAATACGCGGTAACCACATTCAATTGGGAATATTAAGTATCACTATCTGTAGTTCTGTAGCTATGCCCAACCTATAGTCTGTAATCCTGCCTCTATAATGCAGCGGGTAGTACAGCGAATGCGAAATATGCGTAATTATTACGTGCAATATTGAAACTTTAGTTAATATTCCCATTTCCCATATAACCCGACCATTCAAGCTTCCTGGAACTCGCACTAGGTTATGCATTCAGTTAATCAGCTCACTGCACTAACTATGCGTAATGTGTACCGGGAAATGGAAGCTTTTAAAGGATTATTGAATATTATTTAACACTAGTGCTCTTTTATTTGAAGTAAATAAAACGGCTGCAATTGCCAAGGTTTAACCATTGTTTTCTGAAACAATTGATCATAATATTTGCCAGAAAAAGAAGTTGGAAGTTGGAATGGTAATGGGCAATCCACATTTTTTTAATGAGAATGAATGACGTGACGAGTTAGTCGTTTACCTGATGTTAAGCGACACGGCCGCCCATAACAGTTGCAGTGTCACTCGGAACTGTAAAATAATAAAGTTTCGCGTGACACTGCACTGCGCACGTCATCCTGAGACATCACACAGTCTAGTAATCAGATTACTACACTGTGTAATCAGGTCATAAAGTCTCATTTGCCCAGTAATTTTACTAGCTACACTGCCCTTGAAACCGGAACACAGTTGTGCTTGGACACTACTGCTTGGCGGCAGAATAACTGGCAAAGCGGTAGTACCTACCTAGACAAACTTTGCAGAAAAGTCCCACAGGAATAAAGATTCTCAAGTGGCGACTACGAACCGGAAGACGCAGCGTACATATAGGCCCCCACTAGATGAACCGACGACCAGATCACAACCTCGGGGAGCACTTGGATGCAAGAGGCAGTAGCCGGTTACCGGCTGATGGTGTTGATGATGATGATGATGACGATGATGATGATGATGATGATGAACCTAAGCTAAACTGCACATTGTTTTAGTTCAATGGTTACATAAATTACTAAACCAAGCGCCGCGCAATCGAAATCAAAATTAGGCAAATCGAACTAATGCAGAATCGACAAGTCGTCCCGAATTCACACTTTAGTGTAACTGTGTTGTTAACTAACGTTACGTTGCAGCTGTCACCGTTTTGACGACGCTTCTGCTGACCAATAACGTAGAGTTTTGTAAAAGACAATAAAATTAGTTTGGGAGAGCTATGGCAGAATTAATAATAATTCTTATGCCGCTTATGTACAGATATAGACTGCTGTATCTGTACATAGGCGGCAATTACAATACATATACTTTTATTGTAATTGTAAATGTAATTAAAATAAGAGCTTTCTTAACCTTTTTTAATTTATGATTATTCAATTTAAGTACATCGTAGATTTCACTAGCAACCCAAAAACTAAAACCTGTTCCTGTTTCTATAAATTTTTTCCTACTGCTCCACTTCGATCCCCTAACTTAGATCCCCGGGGGATTCAATATTTTTTTTTCATGGATCTTCTACTACGAGATTTAGTTGTCTCTTAAATCGCGCGCAAGCCAGTGTTGCCAATCAGAAAACTTAATTGAACTAACTTAATTTTGGAAAATAGGAACAAAATAATCAAGTCACGAGACTGTTGACATCGTCCAGTTGATAATGATTCTGAAATTGATGATGATGACAATGACGTAGATAACGACGATGAAGATGATTATTCCCTATAAAACCAGTAAAAACCTGCAATTTATTTCATTCATGTAAGTATGTAGCTCAAATATGTAGCACAGGTATAAAAGTTGCACCCTGGCCTGACTGATGTATTCAATATTTTTAATGTCACTAAAAACGTTAAAATCACGTTACGGTCCGGTGTGACAGACAGCCAAAACGTTCCGTTCGACAACACGAGAATTTATTAACACGATTGCATTTCCGAACGGAACAATATCAGCAAATCGGCTGTGGTTGACGAACAAATTAGATTTCCTAATTGGTGGCTGCATGTTTTTGAACATAACTTTGTAAACAAACTACATTAGATTCATAGATTGATACATTTTTTATCCTCCTCTATTTCTAATACGACTAAACGATTAAGAATAAAAAAAAATTGCTACAGTGTGGGGTTCTTTAGGCCTTCAGAGAAATCTTAAATTTGTCCGGATTAGAAAGGAACTAAAGACAAAAATGAAAAAAAAGAAAAAATATAGGTAAGGCCAGACAAATAGCAAAAGTAAGTAAATATTTGAATCCTTTTTTTAGATGAATGCTTTCAAGGCGACCAAGTTTTTGTTAACCCATTTTTAAAGCTTTACGAACAAAACTCCCTTCAACTCATGCATTCTTAACCAAATAATCAGCTCTAAAGAGATCTAAATAATAAGGCACTATTTTAGATTTCTATGTTCAGCAAAACTCACTGCACCATACTGATCTACAATCATAAACTCCAAACATGTCCACAATACAATAACCAACTCGAAACTGTCGCAATACAAAGCACAGATGACTATATAGTAAATACAAAATGCTGAAACTACAATTTTTCTCGAAACATCTACAAACCACAGAGTAAACAAGGTAAAGCTGAGCATGCATCTTGCACGAACGCGGCACTGACAGTTTAGAAGAATAATGACGGTACGGGCCACATTATCGATTTAAAAAGTAAAAAGCGCGCGAATTTGTTACTGTCGTAACGACATGGTCGAAATGGTCGAAATTCAAATCCAAAGGAATGGTTCCGTAGGTGACTTAATTTTCATTTGTAGTTTTGTGAACTCTATTGCACCTCTCGCTCTTTCTCTCTTTTTCTTTTTGTGTTCTTTTTCAGTCAGCCTGAAAGACTGCGGTCGGGAGTTTTGGCTGGTCATGTCGCGTCGTTGCATTGTATTACTTCTCAAAACTTGTGTTTTATCCAGTGTTAATGATTAAAATTGGTGGCGTTTTACGCATTAAGTGCTGAATTACGTGCATGAGTGAGGGCAAGTGATATAATGTGGTGGAACGTGATTTTTCGTGTTGCTTCCAAAATTCCATAGAAGCTTCTAGTAAAGTTGCCACCACTTTACTGGAGCATGACTTAGACTGTGTAACGATCCAGAGTGTCTCGTGACGTCACAAATATAAGAAATATTTTCTCAATTATAAAAATAATTTCAGCAAATCATTTCACATGTAAATAATAATCCAAAAATAAAGCAAATATTCGTTCAATATTGCATTAACTGGTATAGGACATAGAGATAGGTGTAAAAGTAGTTATCTAAACGTAAAATGAGGTAATAGTAGAAAGAATAAAAACTCCTTAATATAAAGGTTGATACTTAATCGCGAGCTGGCACTCTAGGATGTGTCAAACACTTTTAAAATAATATTTTCGGATTGGTTTTGGGAGTTGACTTTGAAAATGAAAAAGAAAGATGGCAAAAAATATAGTTTTATCCTGATTTTATTTTTCAGGAAATGTGTGAACGGTGCTACGAATGGAATAGAGAGGAAAAACGGGGGATTTCCTTTTCATATTAGAAATAACCAAAATTTATAACGAGAAGGAAGATTGACAAAGATAGGTATTACCTACAGAAGTAGAGAGGTCTGGGAATTATGGAAACCTAACGGAGGAAAATATGAATCAAGAAGTTGATATGAACCGATATCAACTGAGGGAAGTTATTACATTATTTCGTAGCTAGTATTTGCAAAGTAATTAGTTTTACCCAAGATTTAGAGATGTCAGTTATGAAAATGTTCCCTGGAGAGCTTAGGACTTTCCTTGTAAGTTGATGTTGAGTGCAGATGCTTAGTGTAGAATAAGAACGTCGTGGGAAACACGCCGAGCGGGCGGATTGATGATGGTAGAAGGTTTTAATGTATAGAACGGAATGCGTAGAGCTTTCCTTGTAGGTTGATGTTGAGTGAAAATGCTTATTGTAGGACAATATCGTTGTGGACATCACGCTGAGCGGATGATCTGATGATGGCAGATGGTTTTAATGTACAGAAGGGAAATCCAATGCTATTCTTTGAATATTTCCTAGTCGGCAGGAGCTTAGATGATGATGAGTGTAGATGCTTATTGTAGCACAAGATCATCGTGGACATCACTCTAGACGGAAGGTCTGATGATGGTAGGGGATTTTAATGTAGAAGGGAAGCTAGCGTTATTCACTGCACATTTCCTTAGCCGGTGGTAGTTAAGCGATATTCACGAAGGAGATGAGAGTTTTATTCCACGCGATGATTAAAAATATCGTGAATGTATTTGAATACTGACCTTTCATTTTAGATTTTATGTGATAATTTTTGATTTAATCCTAACTGGAAAATTATTGGGAATATTGTTGTAGTTCGTTTTAGTATAAGTTAATAATTATTTTCTTAGCAGGTGATGATCGAAAGATCTTATTCCCGCACGAGGATTGAAGCATACTTTGATTTATATTTATCACACTAATTTTATCAAACAATAGCATACAATGTTGTCTTGGATTCAGCAAAAGCAGGTAGAGTTTTCTTTCGTCGGAACATGAAGGAAACACAAAGGTGGAGAGGAAATCTTTTCCCTATTTATTTACTGTAAGTATCACGAGCGTATTTGAATATCATTCTAGTAAATTCAAAATAGGTAATGTTTTCATGCGCCTATAACGTAAAAACTGGAAATTTAGATTAAGGGCTTCCGTAATAGGTAAAAGATATTTATCTCGAGCAAGTCAGTGGC
Source organism: Ennomos erosarius (assembly GCA_963580505.1). Classification (NCBI taxonomy): domain Eukaryota; kingdom Metazoa; phylum Arthropoda; class Insecta; order Lepidoptera; family Geometridae; genus Ennomos; species Ennomos erosarius. Next base: position 7,118,593 of record OY757002.1, read on the forward strand.
GACTATGAGCTGGAAGACGCAGTGTAGGCTGGTCCCATTGGGTGGACTGATGATCTGGTCCGAGTCGTGGGAAGCCGATGGAAGCGGAAGACTAACGGCTGCACAGTGTGACATGGGTTTATGATGATGATGGTGCAAGATGATGATGGTTATGATGATAGTAATGTTTAGGACACCTTCAGGATGGTAAAGACGACGATGATGATGATGATGGCGATGATGATGATGACGTCTTTAGATGATAAAGCTGACGATGATGATGATGATGGCGATGATGATGATGATGACGTCTTCAGGATGATGAAGCTGATGATGATGTTGAGGGACAAGATAGGCAAAGATTTTATAAGATAAGATGCAATATATTTATTTATCTCAAATCTATGGGCATAGTTCAGTTTGGTGAAGTTTAGATTTGACATTGTTTTAATGAATTTTCAATAAAAACATTAACTTTTATTTTACAACTTTATAATATTTTTCAATAGTTAATTATTGTCCTTCGTATTTATATGGGTCAAGCATAAGCAGTACCTTGTTAGTGACTCCTTACCACACGGATAGGATAGCTAATTGTATAAATTCGAATGAGAATAACGTCTTGTTGATAATTGATATCAATAATATATTTACAACTTACAATACATACACTTTGTTCTACGGATCAAACATAACTTTAGCATATTTCATTATACTGAAATACGTCTTAGATATATGGAGGATTTCTATGAAAGTTCAGGAGAAGCAAAGTCAGCCTGAGAATTCATAAACGGTTCAATGTCTATAGTATACAAAATATATGCATAATATTATTATAATATCAATAAATACGGGTATGGAAACGATTAGGAATAAATGAAATGAAACGAAATGATCTTTATTTCCGACACACAATATCGCGAAAGGAACAATATAACACGGAACATAAAATAAGAAACTTATATAAATATACTAATTATACTCTAAAGCGATATTGCACGATGTCAGAAACAGATCCCGGCTCAGCTCAGCATTCAACTTATTATCATTGTGTAATTACTCCGAAATAAATGTCCTGAATTTTTATTCAACATTATTAATCTCCATTTCATGTCGGCCGAATCTTCGAGAGAGGAGCAGAGGTTCCACACGGCGAGGCTGCGCATAATGCATAATCTACGGGCTCTTCTTTGTAGGACGATTCATCAAGACAAGTCTGATTGTCATTCTTCGAAACTTATTTAAAAGGTCATGTGTTTTCTTATAGATAATAGTATTTAATCTCGACGGTAGATGTATTAACTCTAAATTTACGGTTTCCCAAAAATATTATATCGCTTCGATACTCGACTTTATAATTATTGTAAAATCAAATATTGTTAAACCAAAAAGAATTAAAAAAAATGAAAGAATAAAAAAAAAATAAACCCTGAGGAGTTTCTTTGGGCTTCTTCTCAATCAGGAGTAATCGAAGTTTCCGGATATATTTTTAAAACTCAAAGTTAGTTATGAACGACAACATAATTTTAATATTTAATTATTTCCTCTGGGTACTTTAATTCTATAAAATTATTTTATAATTTAAATTATAATTTAAACTATTCCGATAAAGTAAATTCTAAATTCATAATCGTTTGAAATAACTTTTTCAATAAATAATTTGAGTTTTACATATGTTTTTATTTATTAATCTATAATATAGAGCATAACGTAGGGAAGTAAGGGTAACGAATTCTAAACTATCATCATAGAAGACCACTTTAATAAACCAGATTTAGGTTTAGGATTAATTTATAGTTTGGAATTGGGGCTCAGAAGATGGCGTCATGATAAGCAGAAAAGGTTTATCATGACTTCGCTAATATGTTTAAAATAGGCGTAAGGGAATGGTAGAATGGGTTGTAAGCATTTCCGGTAGGAATGATAACATTTTTGTAACTAGTGGGAATTTTTGGGCCGAATAGTGGAAGTGTAACAAACGGGAATTTTATATTTTTTAGATAGTATTAGTTAAGAGATTCTGATATATACACTTGAAGAATGTTTCTGAAAGTCAATTATAGGAAGTACTTCAGGTTTTCTAAATTAGGTTAATGTGAGTTGTTTTGGAGCAATCTACGTTTTCGATATTTCCAGCAAATATAGGATTAGCGTTCATCATAGGTTCAGATTGCAAAGCTTAGTAAAATAAAGAAATTCCATTCTACTAAATTATCCGTATATTGATTAAGTGTTAGTAAGGAATTGTCTCATTACTTTAAAAGGATTTGGATTACTACATTATCACAACGTACGGGTCCTACCACTATTAGGAGACGATCACTTGGCCATAACAAATCTAAAACATACAACAAACTTAGGTTAAACTTAGATTATTTCTAGGTTCTTTTTATCAACAAACTTAGGTTAATTTTAGATTCATTCCAACGGTATTAGATTGTTAGCGGTTATTTAAATTCAATTTATAGTTTATTTAAACTTAGGTATTTAGGTTCCGTAAATTAAAGATACAACTATAATAATTATAGGAAAATAGGGGAATAGGGGGGGTTAGAGAGGGGGGGGGGGTTCTTACAACTGGACTATGACTACCTGACTTAGACTGCACTATGACTATGACTAAGACTTGACTTTACGTGAAATATTCTATTAACATGATGAAAAATTACAATACTTGACACTGGTTAAATACATTATGACCGTGTGGAGCCAAAATATACCAAAAAAATTCTCTCCCATCTCCATTCCTCCATTCAGAATAAAAAAAGACAGACCCCCGTATTCCAAAACATTTCTCCAAAAATCCTTTACTTGATATCTACTTAACTTTGAGGGAAACTCAAAATACATCGCGACGTACCTTGAGTTGAGAGTTGCTTCACTTCTCTCGTTTGAGAAAAATTGACGCAGAAATGTTAAGTTGATTATTTATTGACAACTAAAAATACCAAAACACAAAAATGAGGTTAATTCGAGAATGAGTCGAATGGAGTAATCTCGAGGTAACGTCTTAGAATATGAGGGTAAGTGTAGATTTCAAATTGAAACGTTTTCGATGGGTTGGAAATCGGGTGCTAAGCTGACCACTTGCCTACAGAAGAAGAAAAAGAATCTAGTAAATGAATAAGCATTTACTTTACTCGGGTACAATTACATACAGAACCCTAGAACCAAAAGCAATAAGTTGTATTATTTATGTGTGTGATTGTGTATCGAAGCTTCATCGCAACATTCGCCACATTTGTAACACTTCTCCAGTAGGTAGTTGCGAAACTCTAGCGCGTTTGCTGGTCAGCTATAGGGTTGGTAATATACTACAAAAGCTGGAAACAATCTAAGTCTCTTACTCATGATTGGACAATGGTCATACAAGGTGAGACTGAAAGCACAAGTCATTAATTAGAAAGATCATCATCATCATCATCATTAACGGCCTGAAGACGTCCACTGCTGAACATAGGCCTCCCCCCGGGAGCGCCACTTAGAGCGGCTGCTCGCCTCCTGCATCCATCGGCTCCCCGCGGCTTTCACCAGGTCGTCGGTCCACCTAGTGGGGGGCCGGCCTACGCTGCGTCCTCCAGTTCGTGGTCGCCACTCGAGAATCTTTCTTCCCCATCGGTTTTCAGTTCTACGAGCGATGTGGCCTGCCCATTGCCATTTCAACTTGCTATTCCTAAGAGCTACATCGGTCACTTTAGTTCTCCTACGGATGTCCTCATTAGAAAGATAATAAAAGCCAAAAGAAAAGCGGTAGGCTCTCATGGTACCCAGCACGGGTATGCCGAGTTGCCAAGGAAACACATGCATTCCGTCCCTGCTATAGTTACTGCCCAGTAAATCGCAATACAGAGAGTTGAAAAAAATGCAACTCTAATATAAAAAATCAAAGAACGCCAAAGATCAACCACTCAAATATAGAACCAGAAAACAAAACACTAGCGCCCGCGCGACCCAACTCGATTTGGGGAACCCGAGTGTGCCCGAGTCGACTAACGAACGACATGCAGTCCTCGCGTCGACTAAAAAGAACACTGGCTGAATACGATTTCGTCTTTGCAAGGGTCAGTTTAAAAAGTTTGAATTTACTATTCGAATTTCAAGTGGAATATATTAATATGAGGCCAAAAGCCTGCCACCATTTTGCTGGAGCATGACTTAGACTGGACTATGACTATGACTAGGACATGACTTTGCGTGAAATATTTTATAACACGATGAAAATAATAATGGCTACGACATGACACTGGCTAAATACACGATGTGTGGAGCCAAAATATAAAAAAAAGTCCAAAGTAGTTTCACATACATTCAACTTCCTTGGTCAAGTCACACAAGTAAAATAATCACTTGTATTTCTCTAATCTGTGATAATTATACCAAATCTGTGCAATTGTGCATATTATGCTTTGATAAAGGAATAAATATTATGTTGGAGTTTTGTCGGGAACGCGGAAAAGTTCACGTCGTTGCATTGTATTATTTTTCAAAACTTATGCTTTTTCCAGTGTTAATGTTTAAAATTGGTGGCGTTTTATGCATTAAGTGCTGAATTACGAACATGAGTGAGGGCAAGTGATATAATGTGGTGAAACGTGATTTTTCGTGTTGCTTCCAAAACTCCACAGAAGCTTCTAGTAAAGATGCCACCACTTTACTGGAGCATGACTTAGATTGGACTTTGACTACCTGACTTAGACTGGACTATGACTATGACTATGACTAGAACATGACTGCGTTAAATATTTTATAACACGATGAAAATATAATACTTGACACTAGCTAAATACACTATGTGTGGAGCCAAAATATAACCATCAAAAATAATATTATGTTATAAGTATAAGGTCTGTGATATTATATACCGCGTGAGACAAAAGTTTACAGAAAAAAGGAAACGGACTTTGTATAAACCCTTACAAAAAATACAGAAATAATATATATTATCAAATCTTATACATAATATATATCTTTTTTATGTTACTGATCATCAGACACTTTTTTACAGCCATTTTCAACCGATTCTCACCAACCAGGGTTGCATCAGGTTATAAATAAATCTTGTGTATCTGCTACCTGACAAACGTCTATCTCATTGAAAACAAATGCCAATACATCAACCCTAAACACTTGATGTATTTATGGTACGAATTGCGCCCCTACCATGGATATCCAATGGAGGTCTAAATAAGCCTATTTCTTACTAAATAATATAGAAGTCACTAATACCGTGCCGGTAGAGGATAGCAGTTTTAATTTTAACTTCAATTCAGGACGCTGTTTGAAGAACGAAAAATAGGAGATAAAAAGTATTAGAGCAAAACAGAAAGGGAAGAAAGGTTCTCGAGTGGCGATCACGAAGCAGAAGACGCAACGTAGATCAGCCCCTTAAAGTCATGTCAAAATCAACATATGCCCATGTCCATCCGAGACAAGCTTTGGCAGTGTCTTAACGTTTGAGAAATTCCATCATTGTTTTAAAAAACTCATGTGTTTTGGTCCTTTTATCTCTAAAAATCGATATTTCCGGTTGATAACAGTCTAGGTATATCCAAAATGAGCCACGTATTGTTTGTGATCATTTAATTCGGCAGCAAAGCAAAGCAAAGCCACTGAAGAAAAAGGGCAAATCTGGTAAGGTATATTACCGCGTGATCATTACTTACCCCACTACTACGTGCGTCTACATGTTTCCTTTACCTTGATTATTGCTAGAGCATATTTGTTGAACTCACGACAGCCCAACGTGCGTCTACATGTTTCCTTTACCGTGATTATTGCTAGAGCATATTTGTTGAACTCACGACAGCCCAACGTGCGTCTACATGTTTCCTTTACCGTGATTATTGCTAGAGCATATTTGTTGAACTCACGACAGCCCAACTTCTACGACACACAACAATTTTTACATGTTTAAAATCGCGAAGTTAAAACTTAAATAAAATGTAACCGATATCAGAAGCTATCGAAATCAGATTGCAACAGTAGTAGGAGTGCAGAAGCCGATTGATACTGAAACAACGCGATCCCAAGAAATCCCTCGATACGAAGAATCCGAGCAAATCTTAGACGTGCGTCTACTTACCAATCCAACAAAACCTGGCCTGCCTCCACCACTCCAAATAAGGAAACGCCAGATCAACGTCCACTGGACAATTACATGTCTAGTTACTTATCTGAAATAGTCTGACCCAGCTCTGCTTACAATCGGAAGGTACACAAAGGTCAGGATAACTGGTCGTCACAGAGGTTCTACCAATGCGTCCCAACAACATTCAAAGGTAATTGTGATCATGAATCAATCCTATCTTGAAAGCCTTTATATAGGGAACAAATCGGGCCATATCTCGCATTATACCCATTTCCATTGCAGGCTTTGTATGGGAGAATGCTTTGAGGATTTGAATGTAACGATCGGTGTATGTTGTTTTGTTCTTTTTTGTGATTGTTAGCTTGTGTTTTTGGTGCAGAGGCTAAGTCGACAAGGTATATGAGAAGCAATAGTTTAGGAAACTAATATAAAGGAGTTTTCGGCAATTTTGGCGTAGGCCTTATTGGCTGCTAATGTGATCGAGAACGGTGCTTTGATGTACGATTATGGAGGGTTTCGGTTGCTTTTATTTCTTATTGTCGATTCTTTTGTTATATTGAAATCTGAGGCGTAAAAAAGACCGGGGCTTCTGACCACCAACGCGTAAAAATACTTCTGACAAATTCTTCAGAAGATAGCCTAAATACATTTTTTTATTTGTTTTTTTGTCGTGTCTGCTTAATAAGTTCCCACTGCTGTAACATGAGGTTTCTCTCACAGGGAGAGTGTAGGCCATAATCTTTCACGCTGGCCAAGTGCAGGTTGGTGGATGGCGTTATTATAACTTCGTGATTCTTGAACATGCTGGGTTCCACAAGATGTTTATAAAAACCAAAAATAATTCCAAAATAGATTTGAAAAAAATTAAATTTCGGTACCAGAAAGCGGACGCAAATAGATTCTAAGAAGAAATATTTATTCATTTTTTTCTACAACCAAGCTTACGGCCCTCTGATGGGAGAAGATCTTCCTAACTTATGAACCAAACCTATAATACCTATTCTAGGATATGAACATTTATACATGTAAGTTATGTAACATTAGACATGCCAACTGCCAATGCGTTGCCAAACCTCTTTGAATTCTAACTCTTTGAATATAATTTCAATTTAAAATCAGGACAAACATTTGTGTAGTGAACATAGATGTTTGTTCTTCGTCTGGTTGTTATATTGTATTCTATGTATGTACAAAACAAAAAAGTATATTTTTATCAGTTATCTGGTTCCCATAGTACAAGCTATGCTTAGTTTGGGGCTAGATGGCGATGTGTGAATTGTCCACATATATATAAATATTTTTATATATATATTATAAAAATATTATAATTGCCTCCAATAAATTGCCGGATTTGATTTCAATATGACGTATTTTCTTCCAACTGCCGGATTGGAACATCACTAGCGCCTAGTGAGTCTAGATCGAACGTCTTGAAACGGGTCCGAGTTGCCACTTGAATTCTCTCACATATTGTTCCCACCTCCGTCTATTGGGTGGCTTATTCGATTTTTGAACGGAATTTTGCCAGGTCGCTGTACACTGCTGGCTTTTACAGTAACTACCTATTATATTTTCTTTTGGACCAAAGTCATGTTTGGGTCAGATTGTAGGAGCGAGCGATGGCAGAATGATGGTTTCATTTCAAGAACGAAGTCTGCGTTGTAATTTGTAAATAATCTATGTTGCTAGGTAGTAGGTACCTCTGCACTGTAATGTTATGTCACCTCGTAACTTCGATAGCAATTTAGCAATGCACCAGCACTAGTGATGTATTGATTAACATTCGAATTCATTTTTAGCATGTGAAAACTCAATTAGCAGTTCGCAAATGAAATGTAGTTGCGAAATTCTGTGAAATATGAAATTTCATTTCAATTAATTTAGTTTATTTTGGAGTTAATTTTTAATATAAAGTTTCACATCATGTTTCATTTCGTTATTCATTTCTTTTTCATTTCCCTTTTCATAATAATTTTTCATTTCAATTCTCATTTCCATTTCATTTCATTATAGCAAATAGCATAGCAATAGCAATTAGCATGCTATGACTCGTGAATCAAAATGTTTATGAAATTTACGCAAAACCGCATTAATTGCCATCGTTAACCAGCAGTTATGCTCGGAGTTTCTCTAAAAGACAAGATACGAAACGAAGTGATCCGACAGAGAACCAAAGTAGTCGACATAGTGCAGAGGATTAGTAAGCTGAAGTGGCAGTGGGCTGGCCACATTTCTCGAAGAACTGATAACCGATGGGGTAGACGGGTTCTTGAGTGGAGACCGCGTTTAGGCAAACGTAGTGTAGGGCGCCTTGCGGCCAGGTGGAGTGACGACTTGCGGAAAGCGGCTGGTAGAGACTGGATGCAGAGAGCTGAAGACCGAGCTCAGTGGCGTGCTCTTGGAGAGGCCTATGTCCAGCAGTGGACGAGAGTAGGCTGATGATGATGATGATGAACCAGCACCCCTATTCCGAACCCATCGAAAAAGTTCAGATTCGAAGCTCTTCATCTCCTTCATTTACATATAGGATGAAAGAGACGGAAAGTGTAGATTTCGAATCGAAATGTTTTCGATAGTTTGGAAATCACTTTGCTAATGTTTCATTATTGATTCAATATTTTCTATAAACTGTGCTTATTTTTTTTATGTTTGGATAGGCTAACGTTTGACTGCAAGTCACTTGAAGATGCAGAAGTAGCGCGTTAGTTTATAATGCGAATTTAGTACCACCGATTGCACCGAGAGCCTTCCTGCTATTATAGTCAAAATACCTTAAAAACCTAACTCCCAAGCAGCAATGTATTCCATTCACATCGACAAGGTGAGGAACTGCCCCCCCCCCCTTTTCCTCCCCCACTTCCGTCCCTGATTGTGTTTGCTGGCACTCAATGGGACTTAATTTTCTCCGTTGAGCTCTTTTCACTGTTTATTTTCTGTCCCGTGGACTCGTAGATTTTTCTATTGGTTGTTTCTTTATAAGTTATACGGCTCTTGCTATGGAGGTTTGACTTTAACTTATTTATTATATCAGCCTACTTTCCCACAGCTGGGACACAGGCCTTCTTTCACAAGGAGAGTGTAGCACCTCCCTGGCCAAGTGCGGGTTGATGGATGACACGTGATCTCGAATTTATGATTCTTGAACTGTATGTGTACTAATGTACTAGTCTTTGAACATGCCGGTTCCATCACGATATTTTCGTCACTATTTACGATGAATGCAGGAGGCAAGCAGCCGCTCAAAGTGGTGGAAGGCCTATGTTCAGCAGTGGACGTCTTCATATGGATTCATTATACAACTTCGGCAACGTTATTAAAGATTACGCGGCCATAGCTTAATTGGGAGAGCAACTAATCATAAAAAAATTGATTAAAATACTTGACAATTTTTTTTTATTTTTGAGTGGGGATTTTTGGGATCTTGCTTGGTAGCCGCTCCAGGCTCGATTTTCCGACCAAATCTCCGGCCAAAAAAAATGCGACATTTTCAGCAACTCTAATTAATTTAGAGGGGGTGAAATAGGGGTGGGAAAATGAAGATAATGCAATAAATACCGGACGTGATTGGCGTTGCAAGATGAATTAAGTTTCATCATTATTGGGAAAGCTGATCAAATTGAAATGGTGGCTTGCATTGCATTAGCTAGCGCGGTTTGTCGCTGCTTATTTCCTTTGAAAATTTTGAACCAATGTGTTTATTTCAGTACGGTAGTCAAACCGTATGAGAAGTATTATTACGGTTGGTAATAAGTAATAATTTGGTGGATCATGAAATCAGCGAGGAAACGATGGATGCAAGAAACAAGCAGCCACTCTTAAGTGGCGGTCTGTAATAACTAGGTGTAGATATGGTCAAAACCAAAGCGAGCCGATGGATGTAGGAAGCAAGCAGCCGCCCAAAGTGACGCTCTGTGGGATGATATGGGCTGTTGATGATCACAGTAATGTCCACAGATTAGAGAAAAAAAATCTACTATAGTCATAGATTTATATATCAGGATATGCCCGAAGGAACATTTTATTTAGTCAAAATGGCGTGAGAAAAGTCAGCGCCATCTATTACATTTCGCGTGAACTACGACAAGATGAGAAAATTAGGTGCCTATCGCTGCCATTCAGTGTTGCCAACCGTTCGATTTAAATCGTATTTACACGATCTTTTTGGCCCCAATACGATGTACGATCGTGAATCCGAAATCGTACGCATAACATACGACCTTTTCAAAGCTTGTAATGTTCGTAACAAAATAAAAAAAAATACAATAAATCAAGTTCATTTTGTCGAAAAGTCAATAACGTCTAGAGTCATAAACCAAACCATCACACTACATAATCTAATCGTCTTACTAATTTTATTAAATTAAGCAGGTGGCGTCCAAGTACTTTACGCGCATTATGCATTTTAATTTGCGTCCTCATTTTTTTCGTTTCGTGTGGATCATTATGAAATGTGTCGGGAGTTTGGTAACCAAACTGTCGCCGTTATATGTATATAAAAAATATATAAATTAAGAATTTTTTTCTATACTTTTTCTTGCTTTTTTATGTTCTCTATTGTCTCAATACTTAATAAATGTATTATTGTAATCTCGAAATATATTAAGAAATACCAAATATTACATATTGTGTAGTTGTGTATCCTAAAATATTGAATCAATGGGGTAGGTATTATAAATTACATTTTTAAATAATTTTGCATTTTCGTTCAAATTTCTACGCGTACTATCTTTTTTCGGGAAATTGTAGCAAAATACGACCTTTTCACGTCAAAGGTACGATTCCCTAAAAAATAATGTTGGCAACACTGCTGCCATTATGTCCGTCAATGTTTATGTTTACAATGATTATTCCAAATATAAATTCGATTATTTTGTTACAAATCAGAGTGTAATATTGAAAATATTGAATTACTTGAGGTAAGAAACTTTGTCTTTCTTTTTACTGCACTTTTGAGTATAGATTGTGCAACCCTTCACAATACAACTTGGCATATTTTGTTTGTGACATTCGACCGATGCCTTCTAACTTCCATCACAGACTGAGCGCTAGTGGATGCCAATCTGTGATATTGGCTCCCACTTTGAAGCGACGCGGCGACCTGTCATTAGGTCTGTCCTTAATATATATGTCTATGACTATAGTAATGTCATATATATTAAATCAGCATCGTTTACGATAAGAGATGTAGTGTAACAAAAACCCATCAATCTTCTTAGAAAAACAAATATTTTGCCATAATCGACTATCATATCTTTTTTATTTTTTGTTTTATCAACAATAGGCTAGCATTTGACCACGGTCTCACCTGGGCGGTTATTCTCTATGGAAACACAGATTCCACACGATATGAAACCACGTCGTTATCGTGTCTTGTTCAAATCGTGTCACAATCACAACGTTAGAAATACCTTCACTTTACATTAACTTATTTTTATTTTGAATAAAATATATTGAGTTAAGTGGTGATAAATTTAGATGTATTGATGTTTCGGAACGCATCTCGGTAAAACATGTGATTTTTGACAGTTCTAATCGCGCCAATTCCAAATTCATTTCGCGCGGTTTTGTTATGTTTCATAGAGAATAGAGTTTTGCAGATTTCTTATGTAAGAAAAGGAACTCGCGTGGTTTCGAAGTAAGGAATCGATACGGAATAATGGCCCAGGGCGGTTATTCTCTATCGATTCCTTATTTCGAAACCACGATTTCTTGTTTTAAGCTTGTGCGTGTACATTGAGTGTTTCTGTAAATGTGGTGTTTCAATAAAGAGTTTTATCTATCTATCTATCTATCTACATAAGAAATCTGCAAAACTGTATTCTCTATGAAACGAAAACACAGCCGCGCATTTTGCGCTCGATTCTTCTTTCTTTGATCTTTCGATTTGGAGTTGGCGCGATTTGAACTGTCAAAAATCGTATGTTTTACCGAGACGGGTTCCGAAACATAAACACATCAAAAGATTTGACCACTTATGTCAATATATTTTATTCAAAATAAAGATAACTTTAATGTAAAGTGAAGGTATATCTGACACAGTGACACGATTTGAACAAGACACGATAACGACGTGGTTTCATATCGTGTGGAATCTGTGTTTCCATAGAGAATAACCGCCCTGATGGTAAGTGACGTCGCGGTCGACGATTAAACATGCTCGCCTAGAAGATACCGGTTCACTCTAGCCTTACAAACTCCCAGATTATATTTGTCAGGAAACAATGACGGTACCTAAGGTGTTCCATTCCTTAATCTTTCCAATAATATCGCATTCAAAACGCTTTCGAATAGAGATTCCAAATAATCTAATAAACTATTACTATAATGGTATAATGCGAATATTCACATCCGAAAGGATACAGCATAACATCATAAATCAGAAGGGAATATGATGTATGTCATCCCATGACATAATTGTCACATAATATGTCACCGTTACGGGGTGTCCTTAGAATAATAACGTCAAGACTGATAGCTGGTATACAAGAAAACAAGACGACAAAATCGAGGCACAAAATCAATTAACTCCCACTCTTTTTTGTTGTTGATCTACTACATACTAAAACCTTTAAGACCCCAATTAACTTGCTGTGGGGATGAATTTTTCAAAATATCCCACACGCTATGGCATAAATAAGACACCTGCTAATTCTCAAATCTCTATATTAAGCGGTTTAGAAAGTCTGTCTGTACAATAAGCTTCTAAGTTACGTCAAATAAGGGAATAAAAACAAACTTTCGCATTGATTATAATATTTGCGCGATTCATAAATATACTAATACATACATACTTACATAACATAGGTAACTATGACCATGATAACTTCATTACATGACTTGGTCGTCTTCCAAACTAAGCCAAAGGCTTAGTTAAAGTTGCCTCACATGTTTTACACATGGGGCTATCAGGCTCTATATTATTATTCTAAGGGGATATCATTATTCGCGACCTTGAGCTTTGGGGGTGCAAATGGGAGTAAGGGATTGTTTTCGTATGGCTGATTGATGGGGTTGGTGTTCGGAGCTGAATGAATATAGGCGCTAATAGTAAAAAAAATATCAGCATTCAAAGAATATCTCGGGACTTTTTTTGTGTAGTGTTGTAAGTTATAACTACGTACTTATCAATTTTAAAACATTTAAGACGTCTTTTACCATTGTCGTAATAGTAAAAATATAATTCTATGAGTAAAAAAATCATAAAACGAGGAAACGGGACACCGAATGTGGCTTTGGTTCCATCCTGCTTTGTTCTTTGTAATTTCGTATGACTGTCTCGTTTTGTTACTTCACCCCCTGTCCGCGCAAGTGGGTCGTGTTTGTAGGAGAAATTATGAAGAATAGAATAATAGCACCACCTAATTCTTACGCCAGGACCACAGGACCTATTTTCATCTCAGTCAAAGATAACTTACTGCATCCACATATTCCAAATAATCAAATTGAAGCATTACCTGAAACAAAATTGAAGAATATAACCACCACAAAATATGTAATAGTACAAAACAAAAAATACAGTTCGCAAAATGCACGTTTTAAAAAGCTAGCCTGTATCTACAGATCCCTGAGCATGGTACCGGGACAAGTTTTTTTCGTAAATTTAAAACCTCTTCGCATGCACTGAATTTTGGTAGCTCCTAAAGGCACTCTTATCCCTTTATGACGTACCTACTACCTACTCCAACACAATTAGATACGTTTTAGAGAGATAAGTACGAACTTAAAGCTTTCAAACTTTAGTGCAGCCGGGCGATAGTCCATAAACAAAAGCTTGAACCTATAGATAGACAACTATCGAAAAACATATCTTAGAATCAAATTAACGTCGATCCAGATCCATCACCACCCATACAACCGTGTATCGCGTGTTATACAGCATAATTCATTATCTGCCGCGCTAGGAACGCGATAAATACTGCCTACACACGCACGCGATTTTTATTTACTGGATCAGCCTGTATACAGCTTCTTAAAATAACCTTATTTATTGGTATTTTTCTGATCTGACACGGCACGCAGTGTTTTGTCTATTGTTTTGAATTTAGTGATTATTTTACAGTAACGTATAACGTACAGTAACCTACCTACACATTAAAAAAAGTTTTATAACCACCTTATAACCACCCTATGTTAGTTGATGGTTAAATTAAAAATTAACTTAATTAACATAGCACGTTTTTTTAATTGACAACAGTTTATTTTGTCTACATCCACAGTCCAACATCAGGCAATAAAATTAAAAAGTTTAAAACGCACATAGCCATTTTACATTTTAAATTCGAATTACGAACTTGCAACACTATTTGCGAATGCAAAATTCGTCGCAGAAAGAGCGCGCGGAGTTTGGCCACCATGATGAGGCAAGCTCATTATATTTTTAATCTTTATTAATCCTGATAATCACAGAATAAAAATGTTAATACTGCAGTTTCCTTGGATCTTTATTAGGACCTGGATTTTGTCTGTGCTGTATTTTTATTCAAAGGATTAAACTATTAGAAAATTGTACTTCTTATAGGTACCTAATAACGGTAATAACCTTAAGTATGATTTCTTTAATCAGCAGATTGCCCTAACCTAATTAATGACGTACAGATGTGAAAGCTTCGCTCCATTTGTTTTTAAGTTGCAGTTTCACTGGCTCATCATAATTAAGGTTTTTTACGACTGAACGTCCAGTCAGTTAATTTAAGGCAAAGTTTCGCTGTCGCGTTGCCGGACCGCGACGATAACGAGTGGGGGCTGGAGATGCTTCGTCATCTGCGGGCACTCGAGGTTTGGAGCCACGCCAGAGCACGGAGTACACGGTTTAAGCCACGATCTGGTTGGTGCGACACGATAGCAAAACTTTTTCATGACTAGTCAAGTAGGCACTTTTCGGCAAAGAAGTAATGGACTGTCGCAATATTGCTGAATAGATTTGTAACGTTTTCAGGTCTAATTTAATGCGTGTTGCCACACTAGCAAAACAGATAATGGTTATCATCTAGGACTTAAGTTACGAAGCATGTGCAGTATCTATCTGTTATTGACAGATGCACAATGCACATCGGGCTGATATTTTGTTGCTGAAATCCACATTTTTTAAACATGGATTAGCTGTTATTAATAGTTAAATTAGCCAAACAAATCACATCCACTTATCTCAATACTCACCGATTTTATTTTCTAAATGCCTAATTTTAGTTTGTAAGTGTTGACTTGTTATGTTATACCGCCCGCGCGCCCGCCCGCTGCTTAGCCTACCGCGATTTCGATGTCACTTTGCATCAATAGCATCATTGGAACTCCACCTTAAACAGTGTCA
This sequence comes from Ennomos erosarius, assembly GCA_963580505.1. Lineage (NCBI taxonomy): Eukaryota > Metazoa > Arthropoda > Insecta > Lepidoptera > Geometridae > Ennomos > Ennomos erosarius. The sequence goes on from OY757002.1 coordinate 7,133,967, forward strand.
ACGTGTAATGGATACATTTACAGTAGCTCGCGATTTATGCAGGAGTTTCAGCGTAAATTCCACGCGACGAAACAGCTGAATACCGTTTTCTGATTTACTGCCGAATATTAATATTAGGTGGAATATAAAATAGCCAAATTGTTAATATTCTTTCATCAAAGTACCTTCCGCTTTTGGTACTGACCTCAGGTGGAATTACAATGCCCCTTTATTATATTATTTTATAGCCACTGTCTTCTCTTCTCGGCTAGTCATCTATAAAGGTGTTGTCCGGCTAGCACCGCGACAAAATTTTCTCGACACTTACCCCCATATTCTAAGTCGTTACCACGAAATTACTCCACTCGACTCAACCTCGAATTAACCTCATTTTTGTGTTTTGGTATTTTTAGTTGACAATATATACTTGACATTTCTGCGTCAATTTTTCTTAAACGAGAGAAGCGAAGCAACTGTCAACTCAAGGTACGACGCGATGTATTTTGAGTTTCCCTCAAAGTTAAGTAGAAGTCAAGTGAAGGATTTTTGGTGAAATGTTTTAGAATACGGGGGTTAATCTCGCGAGAGACCGTGACAAGGCTATGGTAGCGGTGTGTCTCACTCTAACAGCGAAGACAAGTTTTCTCGCGGTGCGCATGCTAGGACATCTGGACAATATTTGCAGGCTCCTGGAATGATGTGAAATGCTTATATTACCTGTAATTTTCTATTAGAGACGGTAGATAGTTTTCATGTTTTGGTGAATGGTTGTAAATAAGCTTTTTTAAGCTTCTGGTAGGCCTGTTCTTTTAGCAGTGGCACGCATGCCAAAAAGCCGAACCGAGAGCGCTCAGGTAAAATGTTGTGGCGTTTAAAATTTGCGTATATAATGAGCATAAAAATCTTTAAATCACTGGCATCTTTAAAGATATCGTCTAACTTCCTAAATTTAAAGACGACAACTCACTGGCAATAAAGTTGTACTTTATAAAACAGAGTTCCCGACTTCGGAGTTTCTAACTAGTTAATTAAGTACGGCGAAGTTTTTGTTGTAAATTTTTAACAACACTCTCTTAACAACAAACTTTGGATGGACTTGCATAATAGATGAGGTGTTGTTTAGTTGGATATGGGATTTGTGGGACTTGCGGGAATTCCGTTCGGTTTTTGTGGGATGTTGAAAGTTTCAGAGTTTGAATTATGTTTTAATGTTTTTCGAGCATATTGTGAGGAGTTAAGGAGTATAATTATATAGGCTTTTGTTAGAGGATTGATGAGAAGATTTAGGTCGGCTTAGAAATTCAGTTAATTTCCTGAATTTTTTTTAGCTTACAATAACATTGTGAAAAGCTGAATACTTATATAAAATAAAATGAAAAACGTAAATTCTGATCAGATATTATGACATATTTTTTGTCCCCATGACTACTAAAATCTTCATTAGCCTCTCTTATGCCTCTCTTCTTTTCCCAAAATTTTAATAATTTTACAAGTTTATTTTGCGCATTGAAATAAAATTAATATCACATGTTAAACTAATAAACCGGGTAAAAACCGAATTTTATCAATTTTTAATCTTGTTTAAACTACCTTTTAGAATCCTTTTAGACATGCTTTCTACAAAAAAAATGTGCAAAATAAAATTTTCGATCAGCTCTGCTCATAAATAAATGACCCGAAAGTTTAATAAAAAAATGAGTGAACCCGCTGACCGTGTTTGACTATCGGGCTATCTTTCTGGTTATTTGACTATAAGCGATTTAATTTTCTAGAACATTGACCAATGTTCTCGTAGAGCTAAGGTGGACGGAGTCAGGGAAGAATGGAAAGGGGGCACTTACCCCAAAAGCCACAAGCTTTTCTATAAATTTAATTTTATTTAGCATTTTTTTTTAATAATGAAAATGACAGTGTCAACCATCACTTGTTAGCACAAATGTTAGTTGACACTGCCTTTTTCATTATTATAAATTAGCTAAACTATTTTAGAAGCCAGTACCTTCATTAGGTATTGTTTTGTTACTTTCTAAGTTTCTACACGGGTTAAGTCGAAAGTCAGCCCACTTCTACTACCTAATCATACTTTTACCAATTTCTAATTTCACAGGTATTTTATTGACATTTTTATTACCAACTAAAATAACATCCATGACGATCTTCTATTAGTTTGCATGGTTTCACAATCACGGCTGGCTCATAAAAATTACAGTCCTACTCTCTGATTTAAATACAACCTGTATTTATTTATTATTACAACATTAACTCAATGAAAAATTTATAATCCAAATTACCCCTCCGCCAAAACCATCCTGCATCCGCTCCTGAAACCTGAGGGCGTTCTCTATGCGACTATGATCAAATATTATTTTCAACGGTAAAATTAAATAAATTTTGTATTTTATGAATGTTTGGTCTACTAGACTAAAGGGCGATAAATAAAACTTAGAAATTCTGATACGTTTTTAAAATTCTATTTTTCTCTTCATCTTTGAACTTTTAAAAACGTTTCCACCCAATATACAACAGAATGGCTGCCATAGCAATTCCTTTCGCACCCAACAAAAACTATTCAAACTCGCAAGTAGTCGAAATAAAAGCGAAAACATAAATGGGATCCGTATTTGGTAAATAAAACTGCAGTATAAAATGGCGACAGTAACTCATGTCTCTTGATTTTACAAAATCAAAGAGATCGTCAAGAAAAGCATAGGTGTGATTCCATTTGGCAAGTCTTGCACACAAGTATGACTTCACATTTACGTAAAAATTGAAGCATCGTCGCCGCACAGCTGTACCTAATTACCTACATGCAAGTTATGTTAACATGTATGGTAGTTTGTTCAACGGTACTTGCGTAAAAAGTACAAATAAGATTTCTAATGGAATCCCGTAAACAGGGTTAGTAAATTATTCAAAAAAACGGTTCTGCATTGTGTTATTTCATGATTTGATACTTAGTTACAGAAAAATAAATTTTTATAAGCAAGTGTTGATGAATTTGAATCATTTCAGATGAGATGACCAAGCAGAGTTATTGAATTCCCAATCAAAAAATTAACTCCAAATATTTTTTTGTGCGCCATGTCATCATCATCATCATCATTAACAGCCTGACGACGTCCACTACTGAACATAGGCCTCCCCCAGGGAGCGCCACTTAGAGCTCCATCCATCAGCTCCCCGCGGCTTTCACCAGGTCCTCGGTCCACCTAGTGGGGGGCCGGCCTACGCTGCGTCTTCCAGTTCGTGGTCGCCACTCGAGAACCTTTCTTCCCCATCGGTTGTCAGTTCTACGAGCGATGTGGCCTGCCCATTTCCATTTCAACTTGCTAATCCTACATCGGTCACTTTAGTTCTCCTGCGGATCTCCTCATTTCGGATCTTATCTCGCAGGGAAACACCGAGCATTGCTCTCTCCATAGCTCGTTGCGCGACTTTGAGCTTAGTAATGAGGCCAACAGTTAGAGACCACGTCTCAGTTCCATAAGTCACTGGCAACACACATTGATTGAAAACTTTTGTTTTCAGGCTTTGTGGTATTTTGGACGAAAAGATAGGTCGAAGCTTCCCGGACGCTGCCCAACCGAGTTGGATTCTTCGGGCGACCTCTTTGTCGAAGTTGGACCTACCCAATTGGATAGTCTGCCCTAGATATGTAGACGTATTTGCCGACAACTTTGAGAGTGTCGTTCCCAACAATTACCGGTATACCATGTTTTATAGAATCGATTAAATAAAAATCCCTTGAGCTTGTTATGAACTGTAAAGCTTATTTTTGTTCTATTGATTACCAAACTGGACCTACACAGTACAACTCAGTGCAATCGTACCGAGTTGACTAACTGCATAAAGTGTACTGCGATGTACAGTAGACAATTCTATGCAAATAAGCATCTCAAGTGGCCGAATAGTGTGCGAGTGTGTGAAGTAAAAACATACTTGTGTAAAGTGTAGTGCATACATGAGGGCTTGTTTTGTTTAAAGCCATTTGGCTGGTTTGTTTAAAGCCACTTGGCTATCCTTATAGGTTAATAGATGTTTGCTCAACAGGTGACTGGCAGAGGTTTTACTACTGACACAAAATTATTGACAAAACGTGGATTTGGGTGTCAATGTCCGTCGAAGTTGTGGTACTGTTATTTTCTATACTGTACGCCTGAGTTGCTCCAAATAGCCATAATCATTGATCATTTTAAATACCACTACTACTACTACTTTTACTTTTTACTTATCAAATTATCACCTTGGACAAATCCAAGGTGATAATTTAATAAGTATTTGAAAAGGCAAGTTACGCAAGAGCCAATGACCTAACGTTTTAAGACAACAGTCATTATGCCATGTTGAAGACGTTTATTACAGAGATGAAGCTATATAGTTGCCATACCGAAATAAACATTTTTTTTTATAATTTATAGGCATAGCATTTGACCACTGTCTCACCTGATGGTAAGTGACGACGCGGTCTACGGTGGTGCATGCTTGCCTAGAAGATACCTGTTCACCCTTGACTTGAACACACCCAGGTTATAGTTATCTAGAAGCAAGAACAACGGCAAGGTATTCCACTCATTTGCTGTTCACACATCTGAAAACAAGGACGACGGCAAGATATTCCACTCATTTGCTATTCGCACTATAAAGTAACTTTAGTAAAGCCACACCAAACTGGTGTCACATCAAACGCATCATCAGCCGGAAGATACTCACTGCTGAGGCCTCCCCCATAAACCTATCTTGTTTCGGGCCATTTTCGGCACTTTGTGTATTCTGAGAAAAATATAGAGTTATTAATATCTATAAGTCTAAATTCCACAGCCAAGACAGCTTATGAATGTGATGATGTTAGTCTGTAACGACCTTTACAGCATTATTAGAAGTTCTCAGTCAAGTCCAACTGTGTGTACTTACCCTGTCTCATAATCGCCTTACCCAAACTCTCTATTGTCGACAAAGAATTTATACGACAAAACAAAGTAAGTAGGTATTTATTTATGCACCATGGACCCTGTATCAATCGGGTGGAACTTTGTGGTTTTTCTGTAGTTTTTTCTTTTGTTCAGTAAGCGGATTTTAACACAAATACTTATTGATTTTATGTTTTTTTTGCGTTGGACATTTCGACAAGGGTTTTATAGAAAGGACCACCTACACACAGATATTTATTTATTTAAATAAATAATAATAAATAAATATGTGTGGACATTTCACACAGCGCCATCTAGCCCCAAACTAATCATAGCTTGTATTATGGGAACCAGATAACTGATACAATACTTATATAATTTTTTCGTTTGTAAATACATACATAGAATACAATATAACACCCAGACGCAGAACAAACATCTATGTTCATCACACAAATGTTTGTCCCGGGCAAGAATCGAACCCACAGCCCTCAATTCAGAAGGCAGGGATACTACCAACTGAGCTATCGGGCCCGTCAAATTTATTTATTACATGCTTTCATACAATGCCATTTAGTGTAACTAAAACTATAATACCTAGTCCTAAATATTTCATTGTATGAGCCCTGTGAGGGCGTTGCACTTCAGAGTGCAGCTGGACCTTTAAATTATAACATTATTACAACATTTATAGTATAGGTATATATAATATAGTCCTAATAAAAATTTAGGTAGTCTGCTGCTCCGATTTGAGCTGTAGCTATTGAAGTTATTGGGCAAATGAAACTTTATGGCCGTTACAGACAGTTTAGAAATCGTATTACTAGACTATGCTGCATGACTGCAATGCAGCCTCACACGAAACTTTATTTTTATTTAGAAAAAAAGTATGAAACAAGAAAAGAAAGAAAAAATATTTATTTGCTACAGTTTTTTATATGGTACAAAAGAAGGGCACTGATTAACCAGCGGCAAAACGGCCCCAACTCAGCATTGATATATATTTTCGTATTGTACATTTTGGGTGTCGTGCTCATTTTACGTATTGTACATTTTGCTCCGAAACGGATATGGCGCATTTAGAGTTACCTTTTAGAATTTCAAGTGATGCTGCCACTGACAACTGTTATGGACGAAAAAATACAATATTATTTTCCCCTTTAATACCATTTACAGCGCAGAGCCCATTAATTTCAGTAAGCACTCCTTTCATCAACTCATTACACTAAACTAACAAAAAAGATTCTTATCAGACAAAGAGGATTCCATTCCCAGTAGAATTCAAGTAACAGAGAATCGTTAATCAAAGATCGAGTTAATCCAAAGACCTATTAGTATACTAGACAGGACATCTCTAACTAGCACTGTCGACCTCAGCGAGCGTGTCAACCAGGATATTTTCGCTCATTCGAAGCTACGACTCTAACAAAGATCCCTTTCCATTGGCGTTAACGCCAAACGTTAACTCCAAATAGATGACATTAATGCGAGACGTCTCTTTTCCGCAGGTAATACATATTGAGCTATCGTTTGGCGTTAACGCTAATGGAATGGGATTTTGCTAGACCTCCTGGAAACTCCAAAGACACTTTCGTTTGTTTTACCCGACTATCAGAGCACGCACTATGGCATTTTCGAATGATAATCCTTATTGCAAAACACGTGCAGTCGCTTTTAGTGCCCAGCTTCATATGAGCGAAAGTATGCTGGCCGGCATACTCGCTGTGGCCGAAAGTGCCTTAGAGATGTCCTGTCTAGTGTACATAGAGGTCTTTGAGTTAATCAGTGTTATCGATGTTTACCTAGTCCGGAGTTAATCAGCCTTTTTAGGCCCTGATTACACCAGAACTGATGGAATTCAATATGAGATTGACCTGCCCATGTGTTCTGTAGGTTTGGCTGGTAGAGCATTGTTATGCAAGTGGTATTGTTTATGATTCTTCTATAACTAACGAATGAACTGTGGACAGCTTTGGCATGTCATTGTCAACCCATCGATCATTGTGGTTGTTACAATGGAAGTCGTTAAGCCATATTGCAAACATTTGTACGGCTATACCAGTGCAAGCGCTGATGTCAGGACGGCGACTGCGCTGTTGTGAATTGCCCTAACTCTGTAGAATAGCCCCTCAACTAAATCAGGCCTTTTTAGGGTAAAACAAAAGCGGTATAAATCTGAAAGATATCTCGGTGGTACCGCTTAGTTAAGATACGATCATAAGACAATAACGCACTTTCATAATTTATATCGTGCTAAGGGCTGCGGTCCTAGTAAGTTATAGGGCGCGCTGATAGGGGAATCTGCGATTGTCTTGATACCAGATTGTTTAGTAGCCTGTATTATGGTACAAGATGGCAATCTTACCGCTGTGTTATCTTTATTGGAAACGTTGGGTTGGATAATACCTCTTTGAACATTTTTAAAGGAAGATTTCAACTGGAATTATTAGCAGATTAGCAGTCTGACACTCTGGAGCGAACATAATACGTCGAAATCAAATCAAAAATCAAATCAAACTTAGAATAAGTACCTATAGAAACCCAGTACATGCGCGAAATTTAGGCATTCCATTAGTGCCATATATGGCACCGTTAGACGTTCGTAGGTTAATTCTATGGAATCAAATAAAATTTTATTGGCATAAAAGTTATACATGTATAATGATGAGTCCATAGACTCCTGAACTAGTACTGTGTTTCAGGAGCCGTGAGTAATGACAGTGAAATAAAAGCTAAAAACCGCCCTCAATGGCATTTTGAGAGAGGCCATATGCCCAGCGGGTTTTGTATTCTATTGAAAACTATTTTATCGAAACTCATTTCCACGCGGCCATAATCATCGAAAGCCCACATCCATAAACGCCTTAGGTACATATCCTCTAAAATCCAGCAGTGGACTAGAAGACTGGAGTGAGCTGATGATGATATTCATGCATTCACTCTGTTATGGTCCATAAGTTCCGTATTGCCATTTAAACAGGGCCATATATCCCTGATCCCTGTTCACCAATAAACCGGCTAGTTTATTGACTCTGTAAGAGTCCTATTTGGAATACAGCCGCTATTGGTTTTAATAGTTCAATGGTTCAGGGCTGCGGCTTCCGCTGCGGATCGATCTACAATTTTGGCATCAACTCAAATGGTCGACAATAAGGATTGGTGTGGTCAGTATTCAAGCTTGATTGATCCAAAGAACATTATTTATTGAGCTGGACGCCTTTAAAGTTAAACTGTATTATACTAATCACACAGTATCCCAACGAGATACGATCCGAAATGAAGAGATCCGCAAGAGAGCTATACAATTTAATTCAAATTATTAGAATTGGGATTAATTATTTATTCCAGATAATTCAATCCACATTGTTAGTAAACACGCAAACTTACAGCTTTGGTGACCGATATAGCTCTTATAATTGACAATGGGCCGGCCACATCGCTCGCAGTACCGACAACCAATTGGGAGGATAGGTTATCGAGTGGCGACCACGAACCGGAAGACGAAGCTTAGGCCGGCCCCCCACTAGGTGGACCGACGATCTGGTGAAAACCGCGGGGAGCCGATGGATGTAGGAGGCAAGCAGCCGCTCAAAAAGCACTCTTTACGGGAGGCCTATATTCAGCAGTGGACGTCTGCAGGCCGTTGATAAATCTACTGTACTGTTTGTGCCTATGTCTGTTCCGGCCAGCTGTCTTTGAAACAAGTACCATTTTAACGTGTTTGTTTGTGACAATATGACTATAAAAACCGAACGAATACGAAAACTTAATAGTACTACCAGCTTAGTGATGGATTAATTAGCATTCACATTCATTTTTAGCATGTGTAAACTCAATTAGCATTTCGC